>VCRD01000423.1:0-107462 GCA_006783055.1 Trinorchestia longiramus | reverse complement strand
TATATATATATATATATATATATATATATATATATATATATATATATATATATATATATATATATATATATATATATATATATATAGACCACGTACAATTACAAAAATAGACTAGATATAATTAATAGTATAGAATGTTAATAATATATCTAAAAGCTATAAACATTTTATAGAAAAAATATATAGGAACTTGTATAATAAATTCGTGAACAAAAGTTTACAACACATTTCAAGATATACGTAGATTAATACTTCGTTGCATAGCCCTTATTATTAATTATGGCTTCGAAACGTTTATAGTAGTTCACTACCGGTCTTTTACAAGTTTCGGTCTAATCTTATTCCATTCTTCAATGCAAATTTCTTTGAGTTCAGTGATGTTATGGGGACTTCTCTTATGAATCTACAATTTCAATTCCCTCCACAAGTTTTCGATCGGATTCATGTCCAGAGATGGACTTGGCCATTCTAAAATATTTATCTTCTTATTCGTCAACCATCCTTGGTTTCGTTTGCAGTATGCTTTGGATTGTTGTCTTATTGGAATTTCCATCCACGTTTCCATTTTAATAGACGAGCTGAAGGTAGGAGTTTCTCATCCAATATTTAACGATATTTCCTGACATTCATGGTTCCTTCAATGATGTGAAGTTTACCTACCCCAGATGAGCTGAAACATTCCCACACCATGATTGAGCCGCCTCCAAACTTAACAGTAGGTATGTTGCACTTTGGTTTATACTCTTTGTTTTATTGCCTCCAAACATAGTTTGTGCTGTTTCTCCCAAATAGTTTGAGTTTGGTTTACCTAGTTTCAAAACGCTGCTGGCATGTTCAAATGGTCGTTGGTATACTTCAGCCTGACCTTGACGTGACGTTTCTGGAGAAGAGGTGTCCCACGAGGGGTGCAGGAGCGAAGACCTTCACGGTGTAGTGCCTTGCTGATCGTGTGTGTACTGGCTTCGATTCCAGATGCCTTGAGATCATCCTTCAATTCTTCACGAGTAGTTTGAGGCCTCTGCACTGCTGTTCGGACCAATTTTCGAGCAGCACGGTCGTTAATCTTCCGTGGACGGCCAGTTCGAGGCCAGCTGAGAGTCGTATTCCGGCATTTCCACTTACGTATTATGGTTCCAACCGAGCCTATAGGAACACACAATTGTACACTTATCTCCCGATATCCCAAACCTTCATTATGGAGCACCACAATACGTTTGCAAAGATCGTGAGAGCTGCTGTACCAATGACACGTTCTTGAACATGAATGCTGACGAAAATTCGGTTGCCAAATAGTAGAATGTATTAGAATATTCTGGAATAATCCTACAATAATTTTCATGTATAATATCGAGAAAAAAATCGGGTATTGTAAACTTTTGCTGACGTACTGATTATACATGTTCCTACATATTTTTCTATTGAATATTTGTGGGTTTTATATATATTATTAACTTTCTTGTACTATTGTTTATAAATAGTCCAATTTTTGTGATTGTACGTGGTCTATAAATGTGCAATCTGGCGATTTAATCAGTGTGTTGTATTACTTTGCTCTGCACGTTATTTCATTTACTATGCTCTCCGTCTGCGTCAAAAAGAAGCTAAAGAGGCTTAGAGGATAATCTGCACTAGTCACGAATGACTTTTTGAGAGATTTTGGCCAGTTCCATCTTGAGTTTAATTCAGTATCTCCATATTATGTTGATATGTCACTGAAAACTTACTCTCCGATAAGATTCGAAAGGATTCAGGTTCTAGAATGACTTCACTCAAGAATGACTTGTTATGAATGTCATTTTTTGTAATTATCTTGGGTAATTTTAACTACTTTTTCCACAAGACAATCAATGGATTGTCCCGGTTCCAATGATTGCAACCCAAATCCTCACTCACACATCTCCATGTATTTGAGTGACTACCCGGTTGCCAATCTCACGAGTCCTATATTAAAAACGATCCTTTTGTACCTGAATTATTTTTGGATATAATTATTTTTTCATTCCTGAACATAAGTTTAGGTTGCCACTTTCACAGACAAAGGGAATGATTTCATCTCTTGCCAGACATCTGCCCACAGGGTTCACAGATAATAGGTTTCTTATGATTTTCGTAATAACGAGAAGTCTTCAAGTCTTTGTAGACATTAGTTTACATAGGTTTGACGGAATCATTAGCCTATTTTGCCAGATTTCCAAAGAATCTGTTTGTGTTTCTTGTGGGTATTTCTCTGGCAAATTTTAACAGTTTTGAGCTTATAGCAGCAGTTCATGAATGACTAGATCCAAGCCTGTTCTTAACTTATCAGTCTATTTGAACTGCTTCAACGTTCTCCGGAAGAGCAATCTACTAATTTTCAAGATTTTAGTAATGTCATTGGAAGATTTTCCAAGATTATGCCCTTGAAAAATAACTACTTATTTATCAAAATATTTCATGTTATAAATAACTATTATGCCTTGACAACATACAATTAAGTTCTAACATAAAAATTGTCAATAGAGGGAATTTTAGTGATAAATCAGTGTTTTTTTTGTTATATAAAACGCACCGTAATAAATCTGTTTTTCATTTCGTTTTCATAGAACATTTCAAACGAGAGGTGTCAGAAGTGCAGCTTTTCCAAATATCGAACAAGGTTAGCTCAAACTTTAGCGAGCTAAAAGTGACTGCAACAAAGAGCTGTTCAAGCTTTGATCTTCTTTTGCTTCTTTGACGTTCAACTGAAGTAACTTTTCCAACTTCAATAGATAGAATGTTTCACGTCACTCACTCAAAAATCTGTGCCTTATGCGAGGTAATTGGTTCACATATTTTTTAAACGTAGTTGAACGTTATGTTCTTGCTGCCAAGAAAGCATTTTGCGACGTAATACGTTACCATACCATAAAATTTATCAATACATCATACTCTAAGGAATTCAACCTGTACTAAAAGTGATTAACCGGTGAGCCAATAATAATTCGTTAAACTTGAAAAAGGTAGAAAAAAGCTATCTTCGAGAAATAGTATTTAATACTTTCAATTCTTCAATTCCATTAAACATTGTCATTGTTATGTACTAAAACTAATCTTATCAACGTAACAAAAATGTACACCAATTCAAAGCGATTTGAAAGTAGACATTTTTGAAGGGGAAACTAGGATGCAAATCTAACTTAGATAACCCATAACTTTCGTCATAGACTTCAAACCTCATATTTTTTCCTTTCACGTTCTTATTCCAGAGCCTAATTCGGAAAAAACAGCTCGAATTTCTTGTCGGAGTAGCCACTGCCTAGGAGTAAGAATCTTCCCAGAGCTGCAGCAGAAAAGAACCAGCCGTTCAAATAAAGGTGTGGGTCGGTGAATCGACTACACCTTGTCACCTCTTCATGACTGCAGTGCAGAATGCACGTCATAATACATCATACATCAACATATCCAGAGCAAACAATAAAAGTTCATTCAACTATTTAATAAAAAATGTGTTCAGGTAAAAAAATAAGTATACTGAGTATATTTATTTTCTGTAATCAACTCTAGGCCAGTTTTAGATCCATCGGTTTTGCAATGCTACCATTAACATTGATTTTTTTACTGAAATTCATTTTCGTTTGAAGTAATAATTCGTCAAATGATAGTAACACGTAATTTTTAAGCTGGAATAATACGCAAAGAAGGATTAGAACTATCAGTATTAATGTATATAATGAGTATCAATTAAAAATGATGCATTTAATATATAATAATTATAAATGGTGTGCACTGATTCATGTAAGTTTTATTGCCCTGAATGACTTCGTTAAATTTCGTGATCTGGTAAAAACGATTGTTCGTTTAAAATGTTATTTTTTCATGTTAGAAACTTCATTTCTTAGTCGTCAAGCTACTGGAAAAGTGCCTTATTCAGATTACAATAATAAGCTGCACTACACTTTTACGTAGTTTTATTCCTGCAATGAAGCCGCCGGAATCCTTTACAATCATCTTAAATAGAACATTATATAAATATTTCCGAAATATGAAAATCAACGCAGTTTATTTTCAAACAGTTGAAAATTTCTAAGTCATGGACTTCTCTTATGAGATTTATCTTAAAGGAGTTTTTCTATCGAAATAGAGACAACTCTGGAATTCAGGGATGTCATCCATATTTTCTGTCTCCTCACCACTTTCTCCATCTGGCTCGAAACCCACAGAAATTCGTACAAAAAGCACAAGCGAACCTTTGCAATGAGGGAATAGATGATGGAACATTATGATATTAAACTCTCATATTTTTATTATACGATAACCTTTTGCAATGTAGGTAAAATACAGAAATGAGAATTGTCGGTATCGTCTATTGGCTTCTGCCGTGTCATTGGCGAAGCGGAAACCTTCTTCTCCTCCTCCTGCGCAGCCATTGACGAAGGTCAATGTCAAAATGTTGTTACACGTGTTGAAGTACGGTTTTTATCCTAGTCACAATCTTGAATCCAGATTATATATGAATCGCCTTTCGAGCCATTTCAGTTACACAGAGTTTCAATCATATAACGATCACCTAACACATATGTAGCAGACGTTGCCTGCCCTATTCATACAAGTGTAGTGAGTCGGAAGATTGCGTTACGTAGTACTGTAGTGATCTTGGTATAATCACTCTTCAGTCCCAACCCTCAGACATCTCATATCTTCAAGCAGACGTTGAAAATCTCAATCTTACTCGGAGTGAGCGCCTAAGGGAGTAAGGGACTGTCGAGGAAACCAAAAGGAGATGAGGCAATTAAAGGCAGGATGAGTTTAACAGTTTGTATTTAGACATTTGAATATGATATAAGTCCTTGGTTCTTCGTTGCACACGTCTTGACGTCGAATGCTGGCGTCCTGACATCTTACCGGCAGGGCGCCGAGACGTATGGAGTTGGAGCGCGTGGCGAGTTGGAGTACGTGCACTTCTTGTTAGTGTGTATGGTGTTTGAGCCCATCCATTCCTCAGACAAGATGGTTAGTTGACTTTGGAAGTGCTTGTTAGAGAGTATGTGACGCAGAGCGTTGCAGCCTCGTTATATAGGGCGGTTAGCTGGGCTCTGGTGCCTGAGCGTGACCGCTCATTGGTTAATGTCGTGCTTCAGGTCGTAACAGGACCCAGCCTCGTCACTGGATTCACTTTTTCTATCCTGTTTGCTGATTGGTCGATGAATCTAGCCTCGTCGCGATACTCGTTTGTACTGGAGCCATGCAATTCACTACAGATGCCCCTCCGCTGTTTTATGAAAAAAACGTGTGTAAAAATACAAAAAAAAATTGTGGCTTTTGGGGCTTGGTGTGATGATAGCGTGATGATACGTGATATTTCGGGTTCCTTCGTCAGTCAAACGTTGTCTTGACCGCATGACGATCGTGCGTCGTCGACTCAAGTACTAAGGTGCTACCAGTAACGCGTGTCCGATGATGTTAGTTGGTTGTTTGCCTTCTTAGTTAGAAAGCCGCTTCCTTAGTTAGAAAATCGTAGTAAATGCAACCGTGTATCCTGCGTGGGAGACGGTATATGCACTGAAAGAGCAGTAGCAGCTCTGTGTAGACATCGTGTATGGTGCGTGTAGAGGAGTGCAGTGTCAGATCTCAACGCTGACATCTGAGCCGGAGCTGAATACACGTATGTTTTCACACCCGAAAAGGGGATAATCCGGAGGAAAAAACTATAGCTGAGATGAACATGAAGAGAAGCTGACGTTGCTGGAGTTCAATGAAGTGAAACAGATTTTAAAATACTATGCCGAGGAGTATGTACGCTCGGCATGATGACTCGTGCTGCCTGTATAATCACTGTCATGCCATGTGATCTGATCAACCTCTTGCACAACTTTTTGTCAGCATTGATATCCTGTCATTTCTGCTTAATCACCCGCTTCAGCTCCACCTTGTCACCTGTTTCTACCTCTTTCCCACTCTCCATGATGGTTGTTCGTACCTACTCTATGGGCCACTCATCAGCCATCTTGGGAGCCAGTCTGTCATGGTGATCCTGACACTGAAAGGCCAGCAAACCTGGAGAGCCTTGGCAGTGCGATGAATCCTTGCGGGATCATCCTGCCATATGTGCGGTTCCCAGAGAGCTCCTGTACGGTTGGGACAGTGAATCATGCAAGGAAGGTTACGTGAGTAAAGAAAATTTACGTTTGAACTTAAACTAATTGAACACTTCATCATGAATTATGGCTCTCTCACCGTTTATCAATTATTAATCTAATACAACAATATCTTATATATGACGTAAAACACTTCGTTTGAGGAGTAGGCTACAGTATCAAAGTTTGATGAATTAAAATACAAAATGAACCTAAAATCATCAAGAATTCATGATGACCAACTGGAAATAGATTTATATCAATGACTGTTATGCAGAATATTCCATGTTTCAACTAGCTATATATTTTATAAAATCCTGTAGTAACAAAAATAAACATACAAATTATTCTGATGGAAAATATTTTTTACTCCTTCGCCTTAGGACTGTGATTTGCTTAGGAGCTATAATTCCCCTTGAAGTTCAAGCAACAATTTGTGTATTGCTATATTCTGCGGTTTTTATTTGAAGTTGCCAGTAAAATGAAGAGAGCATCGACTTATCATACAGAGGATTAAACTAGGAATATAATAATAATAACACACGAAAGGATTTCTTCACTCCCAAAAAATATTGTCATGAGAATATCGAAATAGCTTTCGATACTGATGAACAGATTGCAACTCAAATTAAGGAATATGATAGACTCAAAGATACAAACTAAAGGATAGTAGAAAAAAAGGTCAAGCAATATATTTAGAGTTATGACAACTGACGGCCTTTGCAGAAACTTCAAATCCCGATATCTTGTCCTCTTCACAGCTCATTACTTCCCTTCTTGCACAACGCACTACCATCCTCTGTCCAAACGACCATGCTCCTTCAAAACGACCACACTAACTAACTCAATCTTTTAGCCCCACGACACCTCCCAGCTAATAATACCACATTCGGTCCCAACTGAAGTGTTAACTAGAATAACTCCTTCACTGGAATTTTCCACAACATGACCAGCTACTCATAATGTAGTTATCTAAAAGCGATCATCCTGCACTGCTAAAATAGGTATTTACTTTCTAAACTATGAAGCGTTCATTTATGTCAAGTTTGTTGAGGTATTGCTTCGATAAATCTCCTTCAAAATTCCCAGTGAATTATCTGGATTCGACATTACCGCAGTTGGCTTTTGGTTTATGCACTCTGAGCATACTAAAGTACATCCCAAGTTGATCAAAAGATTACATAAGATAAAAGAACTTTTGTTCTGAAAAATACTTCTAAACGCTAAATATCGAAGTGCAAAATTTTAATTGATAGATATAAATTGTCTCAAAAACTCAACCTAATTTAGATCGTCCCAACATTGAATAGGACGCATATAATTAGAAGTGTCCTATTCTCAACTTAAAATGAAACGTATATGCTCATGAGAAGTCAGTAAGCGTAAAATCCTAATCCAAATCTATAAATCTAAATCTAAAGGACTCAAAATGGGACCAGAGGACAATTTTTTATAACACATCGATCAATGTTAAGAAATCGATATTGCTGAATTCTGCCCTACCATCCAAAACATGACTTAGTACAAACATGCCACTAATAGTTATGGTTTAATACATTTTTGAAAGTTTACTTTCATAGCACATACTCTTACATGCTGTCGATTTATACGACCTTCTATATTTTGTTGTAAAAAATTACTCATTTTGTGTACAACAATAATTGTATTTGAGCGTGCGTTCAGTATAGAACAGGTTTGATTCGGTCATAGATGATTATAGTAGTCCCTGCTTTCACATTAAAATAAAATTACTATATCTGCTAAATTTTTTCATTTAGAATCAGTTCCGGTCATGCATGTATCTTCAACGATTTTCAATGCAGGATAAAGTTTATCGTACGTCACTAAAATTTAAAAAGAAATGCTCCGGTCCTTTCTTTTACTATGGTTTTTATTGATTAGTGAAGTCCTCTAAACATAGAAGTACCTTTGAAACTTGAAATCTTTGATATAGAGTGCTATTGACCTCCTCTGATCCAAAGCGAGTTCGCGTCCTCCATTTCACTTCTTGTAAGATTTTCATCTCTTGTTTCATAGCAGTTCCTCGCCTCTGGCCCTTTTAAGAGTCCCTCTTCTTTGATCCTTCGAGTGCCCTGGCACGTCTTCATTATTCTAGAACCCGCATCTGAGTTACGCGTGCCAGACTAGTGACTCTCACTAAACAAGAGCTTTTGTTCGATAACACAACTCCCCTCCTGTAGAGACTTTCTGGAAAACAACAGAGAAGACTCGAGGAGCACCAGAAATGGGGATCTAACGCCCTGGAGCTTCCTTGCATCTATCGAATGCGCAGACGATAAGCATCATGTTCGACAAAAGCATCATTTTCAAATACGCTGAAGCTAGACGATAAAAGATATAAATTGTTCATTTAGATACTGTTCGAACTTAAACTCCATATTTTTTCAAGAAAGTTCATTCTATTGCTTATAGTAAGCTATTATACGCATATTTTCTCTCATTAAATATTTAAGTGCATGCCAAATAAATATATTTTGATAATAGATACCTGCCACTGATGAGCCACTAGACATATATTGCGAAACGTTAATTCACTCTGTTATATTTTATTCTTCGTAAAAAATAGCTGTCTATTTTTTGTAAAATAGTTGTACTCTGAGTGCATAACCAACGGGTGTGAGTTTGAGCCTTTGAATTTATGGGATATAGTTTCATGTTTCTAAGTCAAGATAACTTTCACTATCTACGTACAATGATTTTGACAAGCAATATTTTCTAAAAGAAAGAAAACTGCTACGCTTCTTCTCTTGAAAAAGCCTTCTCATTAAAAGTGTTTTGGCATTTGAGAGCAAAGAAACTTCTCAATATACTGAAAGTTTTTAGTTTTTTATTCCCAAACACAGGAAAAGCATCTCTGCTTCCAGTTCTTAAAAACATTTTACACGTATTAAATACAGAACCTGAATGGAAATAACAAAACCAATAAAAGTGTGATGAAGAAAATAAAACAATACGGATTTGTGAACGTACAGCGGATTTGCTTTCAAAATGAGATTGGAACTTGCAGTGCTGAAAAGAGAGCAGCTGAAGATCAAATACATGTTTCTGTTACATAATTATGCCATACGACTGCAACCAGTAGGAGCCAACCGAAAAATTTAAAATCGTTGCTTGATATTGAAAAATAACATTTCCGAGCTTGATTGAATGCAGTTTCTGAATGTGAGTCGGCTAAGCACGAACGATGGTGGAAGATTCCACAGCGATGCTCTGTTATTCTAGCGCAATGCTCATTTTCTTTCATTATGCACCAGGTGAAAACAAATTCAACTGAGTCGAGATCGTAGTAGAAGACAAAATTTGCGATCTATCAGACTTTCAAGAAAACATTTACACTGGTGCTCTTCTAACACGAGCGTGTGTAACACAAATGGCTTTTTACAGTTAACGACGAAAGTTTATGTGCATTCACTAATTTTTCATACTCATAGTCATTCCCTATTATATAATACTGATCTGATTCTGAACTCTGCATGTGTTACTAAAAACATGAAAATAAAACTAACACTCAGTATTCCGGATGATAAATTTCATTTTGCAAATTCAACAAGAACATCATGCAAAATAAGAACTGACGCATACATTCATAATATACAAATTTTTCCTATTAAAGGCATCGATCACAGTTATTATAAAAAAACACATTTTTATTTTATGTGCAGAACACTGTAGAACATTTATTCACCTGAATATCTTAGAGAGTTTTTACAATGAATTTAATGTGGTACACTATATATCTTAAATCATAGAATTTAATGTGGTGCACTGCGGATCTTAAATCACGTATCTTAGTCCTAGTGCACCACATGAATTTAACTGCAGGTTAGTTGAGATAAAAGAGCTCAGGTTGGATTTTAAGCAAAAGATTACTGACGCTCAAAAATCTGGTAATAGTTAAAGAACCATTTCAATATGTTTAGCCATCCCTAGATCTACTGTACGATGCTGACATCAAGCAGTTTAAAGAGTTTTGCAGGACAGCAATTTTGCATGAGCATGGAAGACCTTCAATATTGTCACCTAGAGCTACGCATAAACTATGTCGCAAGGCTCGTGCATATGTAGATGCATAATCACAGACTGTTTGTGAAATTCAAAGCAGTTGTACTGTAAAACTTCAACGCAATGCCTCATGACCTCCCCCAAAGTACTTTAGAGGTGTTGTTTTGCAATATAAGTTGTGTTTCTACAATTAAGTTTTTCATCAGTAATGTTTTATGTTGAAACGTACGCACTACAAGGGTTACAAAAAAGAGCCTCAACTTTTCAAAGGGCTCGTTTTTTTTATTTTATATTGGAATGCAACTAAAATTCCACCATCACAAGTCTATTGCATTTAAAACATCAATTGAAAATATGATGCATTTGACCATTATTCTTCATTCAAGAGCAATGAGTTCGAGATAATCTCTATTTAGCTTCGTGCATTTCTTGAGGTGCAGCACAATATCGTTCAAGACGTAGCTCTAGACAAAACGAAGAATGGCTCGTATCTCTTGTCTGATGGCTTTCTAAGTCCAGGAATGGTCTTTGGTCTCGCTACGTACACTCGGTCTTGCGATAGCCTCCAGTTAAAAAGCTTGGGGCAAAGATCTATTCTATGGGATACGCACTCACAACCAGTCTTGAGACTCATCAGGCGGCTTCCAAAGTTCATTTGCAGCCTACCTTGGAACAAGTATGAGGTGTGAGGGCTTATTCCATCCTCCTAGAATCAGAACTTTCGAATAAGTTACAGATAGAGGATCTGTAGCTCACTCTTAAGCGAAATATACTGAGGGACTGACTTCGCTTGCACGCAGACCTTCTCACTTCTGAACTGGCTCCCTCACACTCTCGACCAGTTCGGTTGTACGACGTTCTTGGTTGCAAAGATGGTTTTTACTTGCTGTTATGACGATCTCCATGGCCTCGTGTTTCTCGAAGGAGTTTACCCAATTCGATATTTTTCTTTTGGGGGCACCTTCTCACATCCAAACTACCGCATGAACACGGTCTGGATTTTCTCGAACGAACCTGCTTCCAGGAATCTTGAACAGAGTACATTCTTTGCCCGAGCTTCCTTTGAGGTCTACGTGGGTTCATAGCCCTTGCTTCTGTCGTGACTTGTAAAAAAGTCATTAGTAATTAAATGTAGGAGATGCAAAAAACAGGCCTAAGGCCCAATTTTTTCGTGACAATGTTTGAAGTGGAGTGATTCTTTCCAAGACATATAAATTAAGAAATTGCTAACTTGTAGAGTACGAGTAGATGTAGTTTTTTCTTTTTTCATCGATTTTTAATAACATAAATATATTTTTACTGAAATCAAAAATATTGGTCACGTGTCTCAAAACTTACCTGCACAAGCAAAGGATGAAAGAAATCTGTTGAAATGAAAAAATCAAGCGACATTATTCGGGTATTTACCATAGTTAGGTGTTTGGTTAAAAAAATTGTTGATAAATAGGGTATACGAACTCTAAGTGTTAAATCAGTCCTATGTGTGTATGATATATTTAGGTTCTGCATTACTAATAAGTTCAGTAGCACCGTTCTATACCCCAAATTTTCTTACTCTAATAAGATGGGTTGATTTGTTCTGTTCAAATTCCGTGAAATCGCTCCGTACATACGAGTATATGACCTACATTTACAGCAGTGGTTTATGACGGAGCAATGTTGCTAAATTATTTCACTGACTTTCAACTGATAGTATTTTTCTGAGATTTCTTAGTTTTTTATTTCGAAACCGAGTCATAATATTGAATAAGCATGATTGAGATCTAAAATTTCTACGTACTGCTGCAAAATTTTAGCAGAACTAAGAGTGGAATGGATTTCTACCTAGAATGCAGAATCTTTTTTCACGTTTCTGTGATGTTAGACAAGTATCTGCAACGACTGGCAGGCAGCGGACATTACTCGCTTGTTAAGGCTCAAAAAGAGCGCAATTTTCTCTTTGAGGTCAAAGAGGAACCCATTGCTTCGCCTAAAACTGTTTTTGGTCATTTTCAATCTCACAATGAAACTTACGAGCTCTATGCCTAGCTGAGGAAAAATTGGGTCTCCTTATTCGGATTATAAAAGCTGGTATGGTACACAGAAAATAAAGTGCGATTACCCTGAAAATCCAACCTTCACTATATACGTAAATGATTTTAATTCATGCTGTTCCCCACTATAAAACTTTCACCTTCCTACGCAACATTGTAGTAATATAATACAAAACCTAGCTTAAACCGGGCTACAAAATTCATCTTCAGCATTTATGATTTCAGCTTCAGGTTACCTCATAACCTTGCTCCAGCTTGGACAACGTTTGCAGACTTTCAGGTTTGAAGCACAGAAGACCTCGCAAAATTTTTTACCAGAAATTCGAGGATGCCGAAAAAGAGATTGAAAGGAAACTCGAGAGCCTAATTGAAAGTAAGAAGATTGTAGTAGTAAAAGTCATCGTTTTGCAACGAGGAGTAAACATTAAACTTTTGTTTCATCAGGACATGCTAATTTGCGACATAATTATCAAAAGACAGAACCCATGCGCAAGCAAAAACAGTAAAAAACGCATTTCCAATTATTGTTCTTTACTTTGAGGTATTGATGTTTAATCAAATCATACATTTCTGTGGCATTGCTATTCACGTGGTTAATTGAGAATACTAAATTATTAAATACACACAAATTGTTCAAACTTACAGAATTATTTAATCCTTTAGCGACGAAAAGGACCATACGGTCCTCTTTTACGGTCTTGGGGAGAATTTTTCTAATAATTAAACAGTGAGCAATATGAGTTTGCTACTAGGTCTGAACGCGGCGGCATGTTACAGCGTTGTTCTTTTGGCTGCGTGGCTCTCAGCATGCTTCATTGCATCACTGTACAGACGGTCTTTGTGAGCTTAGACATAGAAACTAGAAAAAAAATTGGTCGCTAAAGGGTTAAGCAAAGATTAAATTCTACTGCCACGTCTCTTCATACATTCTACAGAAAAATTAGACTAACATGAATTCATAGTAAATAACTAAGCAGAGACAGTAAGTAAAATTTAAGGCTCGATGATAGTATGAGCACCTAACGACTTAATGTCCCTTTAGTAATAAATATGAAGAGAAAGACAAAAGATTCCCACCAAATGTGCTGTAACAAACATACATATGATGTCACAGAAATAACACATCTCATATAATGCGAATCAAACTGCACAAATACGTTTCAACAATGGGGTAGTGAACAAGAAATGTAAAGAAAAACGTTTCATGTCATCACACCTAACATCACTTTACAGTGATCACTACGACCATTTCTAAAATAATGACATACACATTGGTATAGCTGAAGATGTCAAACTTGGGCTTCCAAACTCACACCATCGTTACACACACGCCTGCTACATGTGGAATTACTCTAAGAACACATCAAGAAGGTGGACATGAATTAACAATAAAAATTTCAACATTGATGCCGAAATTTAAAAAGTTGCAATATCTAAACATAGCAGCCCAATCCTTGAATTTTCCCACAACTATGTAGGGTTTTACAAAAATGCACAACATAACAAAAGGAAATCGATAACGAAAAATTTAACTGACAAAGAACAGCTTAATTTGCAGTAACGAAACGGATATTCATCCCGAACTCGCTGACACAATGATAGTCGTAATAAAACTCGGGTGGTAATAATTCTAACAGCTCCTTCACATGTCTTACCTTTCCTTCAATGTTGTACCCGTACTGGAGTGCATGTATATTATTAGATAATGACTAGACAGTTCCCGTGTAAATTCCACGATTTATATTCGACTAATTTGAAATGATTATAAAGTTGAACGTATTGAAGATTTATGACGAATTATTGTATTTTGAGTGAAGATTTTTTATTACTGTGTACAGTACTACCATTCTGTATCTTACATAATGATAACATGGCCCAGATAGTACCCGTTGAAATTTCTTGGTTTAAAAGTGATAAAATAAAGGATCTATGAAATCAAATGCATTTTTCAATTTTACCAGTGAAACCATCAGAATCAGAATATTTTTTTTAATATATACAGAACTTTCATTTTTATTTTACCTAACGATTACATGACCGTGTAAATGAAGAAAGTTAATAACGCAACAAATAGCATGTTTTATAGTGATCCGGTGCCTTTGGTATCCACAATACAATGCTTGTAATACATGCATACCCGTTCTGATTTCAGTTCAATAATTTTTCTTGAGTAATAGATAGGAAGTAATAGGATGGACACATACAGATACAGTAAGATGGAGATACATAGTCGATTATATATGTAGATACTCCCACGGTACACAGGGTGCAAGAAGGCAGTGCGGCAGGTGGTGGCGGGCAGGAAGTGCTGCGTGTGGCAGGTGTGTCCCGCCTGCGCGCCATCACAGGAAGTAATGAGACGGACACAGATACAGAGAGAAAGAGAGGGAGATACATAGTCGATTATATATGAAGATGCTGTGGGACTAGCATTAAAACCCAAGAACGAACCCCTTCGCTTATTTTTGTTATCATATTCTGTTCTATTCTATTGTACAATAGCAATGCAAGTCATTTTGGAATGCTTCACAGTGCAAATACTTGTAGATAAACCTTCTTCAGTATATGTGCGTATTTTTAACCAAGCATTGGCTGGTCTTCCGCACTGTACGTAAGATTTAGTAAACATCAGATATAGAGGTGAACATGCATATGCATCAACGCCATATTCATATGTTTGAAAGAAGTTCCATCACACTCCATCACCACTCGCCCAATCTTTGAATTGTTTTGATTCAAATTTCATGGTACTGATGCAATGAAAAAGAATATATAATATATATTTATGATAATATGAGTAAATGTTTACCTATACTAGAGTATTAAAAGCGTATATTGTGTATAGCATTGCATCATATGTTGAAATCATCTGTGTGTAATAATGAAAAAATATATGTACAAAGACATTTCATGAAAAATGTTTCATTTATTTTCCATGGGAAAAATTACAGTTATTTCAATTACATTAGGACAAGTAAAACGCATTAAATTACTGGTTAGCATCATTGAATTTTTCACACGATCCACTGGTCCCAGAAAACAAACGTACAAAGGAACGAAAGTAAACTATGTTTTAATTATTGTATACATATAGAAATTTACCATATTTTTCCACGCGTTAGAGAACAAATGTTACTCGTTACTTCCGTTGCAATTTTCTGTCCACTGTAAATTGAAATCAAGCAAGGACCACTGCGCTTGAATGTATTCGTTTATTTGAATCGTCGTTTCTTATTTTAAGGTTCCAATCAGACTTGAATGTACAGTCTTACATAGAGATTCTACAACAACTTTCACTTCATTCCCCTATCGTATGTACACATTTATTTTAAATTTTAGCTACAGCTGCTTTTTTGTAGAAAAGACAAGCAGGGAACCTCTGCTAGCCGCAATACTAATTGAACTAGTGTTAATTATTATTTCTGAACAAGACCTGTTCGATGCATGCTGAAAGCAGGGTTTCGTATATAATTTAGGCCTCATGAAATTCAGTGAATAAAATTTGATGGGTTTCTAAAAACACATCACTCAATATACCCGAATTTTTCAATTGCAGGGCCGAATAAAAAAAATATTTTTCACGAACAGGCTTTGTCAGAGAATACTGGTTATTATTTTGCACACAAAAATGTTTGTGTAATTATTATTAACTTACTTCCATTCATTATATATTAAACTAATGAGTACTGCACGCAATCAAATTCGGATTTTTTTACTGACCAATTTCATGATAACAACTAATTTAATCTCTTTCTGTTGATAAATTAGCAACAGTCTCATTGGTGCTTGAACATGTTGTGATGCTTCATCTTACAAAACCATAAAATTGTGTCAATCATTTTTCGATTATACTGTATATGTATTTTCAGCCTAACGTACCCATGAAATTGTAGGAATGGCACTTTTTACTTTATGATGGACTAGAAAATATTTGAAATCTAATTTCCCAAAAACATTTAAAATCTCAGACCTTAAAAGAATTTAAAACGCTAAATTTGAGCCGGCCGTTACGAGCTGTGCTGAGTGGAGTTAATGGGGTGGAAGGCGAGTTACTCAATGCGGCATCTGGGGTAATTAAAAACAGTTAAAAACTTTAATTTGGCCCTCCGAATTAAGGTGGTGGAGACATCAGCCATACTTCTCAATGTAGGCTCAACCTACGAGTCTGTTTATAATGATCATCATTTGATTGAAATTACTCATAAGCTCCCCTACGCAAAATACTTTATGCAGTTGTCATCACTGAATGATGCAGCGATTATTCTAACCACTTCAGTCAAATCATTCACGCATTGGAATCAATGGTTAGCTTAGATCTCCAATTCAGAAATATGTAATTCAATGTCATGTAACCAAGCGGTTACGACTACATATAACATTTTTAAATCACATGATTTATTATTTACTTTTCGTTATTTTTTTCAATCCTTTGCTGTCATATCCTACTATATCATTGCTACATTTTATTTTATTATCGTTAGTAATTTCGCAGTGCTAAGGAGCAGGCTTAAGAAGGAAACCGATTGCATGAACAGATGTTCATTTTATTCGTTCGCATGGAAAGTTAGCACATTCAAAGTTTTTCAAGTGTGTGCGCCGCATTTCTGGAGATGATATTTTTCATGCAACAACTTATCTCTTCCTGCGCAGTTATGCTTGTGTAATGAATCTCGTTGTCCATCAGTAATCGGAAAACTAGAAGCATTGCGTTACTGACGTTTTTTAAAATGTATGCTGGATTGAATAAAGCAATGTAGACTCTCATTTACAGAAACATATCGAACACTGTGAGAACAATGCATCAACTCTATTAATTACTGACACACTCTCAGAAATAATACATGTTGCTTCTAGACACCTGGAAATAATCGCGGCTAGGATAATCTCGATTTCTGTGCATGAAGGTGGACGCTTATGGTCCATTAGCGTGGCCGAAGTAAGGCCAGTGTGGTTTGAAAGGCTCTTCGTACTGCAAGACAAAACTCTCGCCCTCGAATTCCTAGAAAAGAGGCGTAGTTTTAGGGAAGAGGCACCTGGCCGGCACTCTTTTGGGGCGACAGAGTTGGCATCTTGTCTCATCGAGCTGCGCTATAAGGCTCAGCAGAGGCTCAGAAAACGGGCTTTGTGTCGTTAAGATACGTCCCACACGGCCGTACGACGGACACTTGTGCATGCGGAACACCAGTTCCAACATGGCGCCCAGTGAATACAAATCGCTCCTCTAGCTGCTCGCTCCGCCATTGCTGAGGCGCGGGTCCAAGTGAGGGTACCGCCTTATCTTTCTCAAAGGAATGTTAGGGTACGGCGCTCCCCCCTCGAACGTGGACATGCCTAAGTCAATTATCCGCACCCTGTATTCCCAAGGGGACAAACCCTTCTCAACCATGATGTTGTCGAACTTGAAATCGTTGTGGATGACGCCAACATCGTGCAGCTCTAGCAGAGCGTACGCCACTTGTTGCATGATTTAATGAACAAACTTTCTAGAGGGCATTTTCCTCAACAAATTGAATAGATTTTTTCCTTACACCAATTCCATCACAATGACATGTGTGTAGCCATCGCTATATGCACCAATGAGTTCAGGGACGCAGTCAGAGTTCTACGCAGCGTCAAGCATTTTCGTTTCTTGGTTCATTTACGCTCCGTCGAAGAAAACTTTTGCACACACCAAGTACCCTTAGTAAATAGCTTCATAGATATTTCCTTAGACGCCCTTGCCGATCTGGCGTATTATCTACAGTTATCGAGTATCAATCTATGAATACCCAACCCATGAATAATTGTTAAAGCTATCTTATTCGTCTTCGTCGTATCTCGGTGCAGATTATATTCTTGGGACCGTATTCAAGCAGACGTTATCGTGCTCAGCCGCAGTCGCTTGTCCATGTCTGTCCCCATACCTGCTGCTCTTGTTCCCCTGACAAATGCTCGAATTCAAACCACGCTGGTCAACGAAGTGTTCAATTCGACTCTTTGAATGTGCTTCAGAGTTTCTCACATGTCTTTCATTAGAGTGATCTTTCGATTAACTTGCATACTTCCTGCCATCATTAAATTAACTGGTTTACTATTATTAGAACGACATTGTACCCACGCTGGAGAGATGATCTCGAAGGCATATCACTTCCTCGAATACCAACTGGAGGAAAGTTGCGCATATTGCCGTATCACAGATACACATGCCACTTATAGAGGGGGTCTCGAAAAAATGTTCTACCTTGTTTTATTACGCACATATGAGGCTTATATTGAAAATACATAACCTATTTGTTTCTTTGATGGAATATTGTTTTTATAATGGAACTTATCATCAACACAAATTCCACAATACAATAATACACAGTTTGTTGCTTGCTTGCTTGGTCCGTCTCTTTATCACGCTCTTAAGGATTTAGACAGAAAACTCTGTAAGGTGTACATGTATTGTAAGCATTATATTGCGAATACCAAAAGCACATCCTTCAATGGGAAAATTCCTTTGCAAAGTCCGCGTCCACTGGCAAATCAAAAGAACCAATTCAGTAAGAAACACGTGGATTTTCACGTGTGGGTCTACTAGTTCCACTATATAATAATACACAGCTATGAAAATATGACACACCATGAAATTTTATCCCTAAATTACGGTGGCAAATATTGTTTCTGGAATATATATATATTAGATAATCGGAATACTGTATTAGAGTTTGCAGAGTTTTTAGAACTTTGTCCCCTGCAAGATGGGGGAAACATTCGTTTTATAAAGTGGCATGGATACATTCTTCTTCTACTTAATAACTGCATGTTTCTACTTCAAATTATACTATTGAACCAGCACCTTTACATCGACTGCCTCGTCCAACGGACACACCGTGAGTCTCTAAATCAACTACTTCGCTTTGAAAAGTAGCTCGGTACTATTTTATTTGATAATATCCCTTTTTTCAGCGTGGTACATGAGTTGATGTATCTTTCATTGAGTTTCGATCATGTTGTGCATAAACCATTTCAGATATTTTTACCAGAAAATTTTAGGAGTTCTGCTTGCTCTTCTGCCTTAGCAATTTGCTGAAAGAAGGCTTTTCTCATCAAGAAGTCATCAACTACCTGCGGCAGCCCAAAATAATAAACAGAATATAACTTTTCTCAACGGCATGATGCTCTTGAAGGGCCTTAATATCGTAGAACGGGGATATGTATCATCGTATGAGCTACACGTATTTTTTACACACAAATTAACTAAAAATTTAATTAAAACAATGGAGAGAGGGAGAGAAAAATGAAGCTGCACTGTCTATTATAGATGTAGATTCTGAATTAAAGCTAAAATGTAGGTAAAAAACGAAGAATGTGCACCATATTAAAATTCAGAGGAACTATTGAATGGACAATCATAAGTCTAGATCTTCTTTATGTGATTTCCTCTAATCAGGCTGCGTGAAGACCCAAAACTTTAAAATACAATCCCGTCATTGGAAGTTTTACGTCAACAATTCAAGAGTAAGTTTAACTGAGAAATGACGGAGAGATGATTATAAAATCTGTATATGCAATGATATATCGGATAGTTTCACCACAAATGTGGTCATGTTTGAATTTAAACACCAGTAGACATTGTTTTAAATGGGTACAACTAGATTTTTTCAACGAAATAAAGTAAAATTAAAACATTTTCTATATGTACTGTTGATGTGAACAAGCTCTCCTCAAAAGGTACTCACTGTCATTTTTAATTGAAATTGGTATCGGTTACTTCTAATTTGATGTTCATTCTTGATTGTTTTCATTAGCATGGGAGACAACGTTTTGAGAAAAAAAATGATTCTTTTTTTCGAATATAAACCTGAAATATACCGAATCGGACCATAGAAAAGTTTTTTCATAAAAAACTGTATACCTCTAAATCATTACACCCATGAATGCACCACTAATCTAGCTACAGTTACGGAGCTTTTATACGTATATGATCTCGAAGAGAAAATGACTACTGTATTTATGTTAATGAATGAGATCTGATCCTCTAATCTCAACATATTTTTTACAAATGTTCTTCGTAGTTGTATAATGCTAAAAATGTGCTCTCTTTAAAATAAAATAATCCTCCCAGAAATCATTAATCTTGTAGTTTCATTTGTGAGTTGAATAAACGTGAAGCCTAGAGTCAAACTTTTTCGATTTCGATTGAAAAACATACTGGAATACTTCAAAATTTTACCAAGAGAAGTTAACGCTAGGCATGATTATTTTTCCACTTGACAATGAAAATTATGTGTAACGGATATTTGCAAGAAATATCATGGATTGAAACTCAATATCTAAAGTCTTAACAGTTCTATATCTAGAATCAATCCGAAGATACACCAAATAATCACCAAAATAATTTTGATCCCTATTATCGTATAATTTTCTATGTAACTGTACGCTGGCAAAACTAAACAACGACTCACTGGCACTGGTAGCACGATACGACTATTGACAATTTTTCATCTTTGGCTAGAAATTTAATTTGTTTGTCATTTTTAGTTTGCTAGGCATGTAACTTTGTTTGACAATATTTATGCATATTTATATAGATTAAATTAAAGATGCATTCCCCCCATTGATTCTGTGCATGAACATGATCGTGTGTCATCGTCAAGCTCTCTGTTAATTGTCATGGAGCATAAAAATGATAAGATTTTGAAACAAAAACTGTGAAAGCCTTGTTTTCAGCTGGAGAACAGAACTATGTGATGAATATTAATGGGTTTTCGGCAGTTATAAAGTGTTATATTAGGAAAAAATGGTAAATGCACCAAAACTTCCGAACGAAGCTCTTCGATTGAATGTTTAGTCATAGTAGCTACACACAGTATATGATGACCACCAATGTGTGTAAATGAGGCAGTTGTATTGCCGGTTGTTTTTTTAGCTAAATCTTCGCATTATGTGTGTTATTTTTCTGAACTCACATTTAAGCATGAAGTGTTAGACTTTCCCAGTTATCTCATAGTTAATTAGTCTCAGCCTATCCGTTTAAGCATTGATTATTCTCATCCGTGGACGCAGTTGTGGCATAGTCCAGGAATATTGTTTGCCTGTTTGCCATAAATACGTCATTTTTTATATCCGGTAAGAAAGCAGTAGGTGAATTTTCATTGACATTCACGAACAGCGTGATATTAAACGGTTTAACAGGCAGTGATGGGAATGAGTTGGAGTACGTTTTTTCTCCGTTAGAATGTCTACCAACCAGGTGCCGATTTTTTAACATTTGCTATTAAAAAAACGAGCGAAAAAAGTAACCAGAGTCCTACTTCCTTTCTGAGCTAATTCTCTTGTAATCTGAGGGAGCTCCTCTTCAAACAATGTTTTTCATTTTTCTCATCATGCTGTACATGTCTGTTAGAACTTTGAGCGTTTACGGCCTCAAATTTTTACTCATTACAACAGATAAACTATTTCCTTTCCATTCTGTTAGTAATGATGGAGTCCTCATATCAAGTAGAAGTGATCCTGACATCCCTGGATGGCTTCTAACTTTAATTACAGGCAGAGAGGAGAAAATTCAGATCATGGTATTTTTTGTCAACCTGGAATCCATCATTTAGAGCTTCAAAATTCAACATTTAATTACCTCAACGACCTGTGATGATAAGATCAGCACAGTTATGAATTGACGCACACCATGGAATATTTTTATTTACGAAATTTTACAGAAAAAGAGAACAGTAGAAAAATTATGGTCAATCCAGTATTTCATAACTGAACCAGCGTGTTTTATTGCTAATTTCCAGTCCAATAGCTGGACATGATGCCCACTTGGAAACACTAACAGAGGGATGTATTATCAGCATTTTATTTCTTATAATATATTAATATATTTTACGAACTCTGCAGATTTATCAGATGAGTACAACGTCAGCTTGCCAGCTGGAACTGATTTTAACGCCGCCAAATTTTTAGCTCAAGCACCATGTTGTATTATAAACTCTCCAACTTTTACGGGGCATTTCATCGCTAATTTCTGGGGAGGTTTACCCGTGATGCACGAATCATCCCACCACGTCATCAACAGTGGCTGCTTTATCTCATTTTTACTCCGAAATTTCACGATCTCAACCAGCAAGCACACGTGCAAGGTACCTACCTGCAACATGTAGAACAATAAACGGCTTTTGAAAGTATTGAGCACCTGTTATACAACTGAAGTTTCACAATGAAATAATTTACCGAAAATTTGTGAAAACAAATTGTTTTGTATGTATTCTTCAAATCCTGTATAACACACCATGCTGAATGAATGGTTTATATACATGTAGGTGATTAAGCTGTAGAAACTTCAATAGGATCTGGAGTTGATGGGGCTGTTTTCTCAAAGATTTAGTATTATTTAGCTAATTTATCAAGTTTATATTATTGAAGCTCCCAGTATTTCTGAACAAGCTATCATTGTCGTCTTTCTTACAATGGTAACAATTTACGCAGCTTCAACAAGTTGGTCACTAATCAATTACTAACAGATGTTCGTTACACAATGGAAAGCAGTTGCTAACAAAAGGTAATTCTCTTCTACGCCTCTCAGGCAAAACTCGTAATAGTCATATCAATAATCGTATTTTGTAAAATGCATTCAACACAGGTGGAGCTGAGTATTCTTCAATATCTAAAAAACTCATGAGAATTCAAGCATGATAAAATATACTATACAGTTATGTAATTACTTTGTATATCAGGAGGTTTTATTGAAGTTTATTTACTAGATAAATAAAAAATGCACAAAACACATCCCAATGGTAGATGGCAGATGTTAGCTGTTAAAAGGAGTTTCATTAGCACACAAATTTAAGCCCTGGTCAATACATCAGCTAACATACTAAAATTAAATAAGCTGTAATTCGTAATATAACTTCAAATTTGTGTTTCGATATGATGGACTATGACTACGTCTTTCAACAAAAATTAAATGAAATGAAGTCACAAATTTGATTCTGACACTTTGCAAAAGAATAATATAACGAGAAAAAACTAAACATATACGTAAAATTGCAAATATAAAAGTTAATGTAATCTAAAGTAAATATACACGCATATACATAGGAACATATAAATATATATATATATATATATATATAGATATATATATATTTTTATATATAAATATATAAAATGCGTATGTTTTAACATAAAATTTGCCTCGGAGCAAATGGATTGAAATCTAACATCAGTCAATTGTTTGCAGAAGCAATTACTACAGTATAGTTAGAATTGTTTATTGTCTTCAGTATCTTTAGAGACGAAGCAATCAAGACCGAAAATTGAGTTAGAATTCTCATCAAATTCCAATGCTGTGGTTTACGCAGGAGAAATATATGTATTTATCTTTGCATGAGCATGCCTACATATATTTACTTTCTTAGCAAAATCAGGCCAGACAGTCCTAAGAATGAAATTTCAGCACGTCCGTGAATTGGCGGCACTTGCAATTTGCGCTTGAGAATTCGGATTGATTTAATTTGCATACGTGATGAAACGGAGAAGGTCTCGGAAGCAACAGCAGGGAAGCGAGAACGAAGGAAATTGTGTCGTGGGCCTCTCAAAGAATATGATATTGCCTCCAGTAAACTTGCTTTTAGGACACAAGGTTCAGTGTTATGGCAACATTTCTGTCCTGGCCCAGCCGCAGCAAACATAAACTCGTAGATTTCCCCTTTCCTTCCCTAACCTCTCACGGCAAGTTATCGGGTACAATTTTTGTCTCGTTTCAAGTACAACCCTGACAGTCACGACGATGTTATGAACAGGAAAATGATATTGGAAATTATAAATAAATTACTGGAGAAACATTTTTCTCATCATGAATAAAAAAATCTTGTTTTCTTAGTAGGAACACATTAAATGATTACTCTCAGAGGCTACATGTTTTTTGAACATTTTCCTGCAATACTAATGCGTCGTACGGTTCGCATTCATTAATAACAAAATAGTTTACAGTAACGGAAGAAAATCATGTATTCCTGTATAGTACGATGATCTTTGCTTTAGCTTTAGAAATAGATATTAAGTCTTTTAAATTACTTACTACGTAATGCCCTTGAACTACTTTACATACAATATATGGCACAATTGCAGATTTAAACCAAATTATTTCTATCATCATATAATCAATTGTCCATCATATCATGTACCGTTTAAGTTTACCTCAGCAAGCAAACGGTGATTTTATATAATGTGATGTTTTTAAATGCGTAATTAATAGAAGTTGAAGTTGTCAACTGCCCCACAGAGAATATTCTTGAAAAAATATTATTGACAAATTACGGACACTGAGACGAAACTTAAAAATTACACAGAGTCTTTGCTTCAAGATCGCGTATATTGTGTGTAGACGTTATGGAATTCGAGTATTGTGAGATCACCTATGTATAATGAGACCTATCTTCGTAGTTAGATTATTTTTCCAGAACTAAACTGTTCCCGATAGGGCAAAACGTTTATGTACCTTGTTATCCTGCTTCTATTAATACCTGAATAAATGATGATCGACTTCAAATTCGCATATTCAAATTAGTTATTCATATTTTTGCAGAAATCCAGATACATTACCAATTACAGACATAAATCTACGAGTGTATGTTCGTAGTCCGGAGAAATCTTTCAGTGACTAGCTCCGAGCTTAAGGAAGACTGGTGTGTTGATTGTAATATTTTGAGTCGATTGGCTTATGACTTTTGCACACAAATTCTCAGCATCGGGAGCAGTCGTCAGATTTTGTCGAAATGTTGATATCCTCTAGCTTCTATTGTCACTCATCCATCTACAGTCTGCCCGAGACTTTGGGGAAGCTATAGTGGCAATCGGAGCGGTAATTTGACGGTTCATTAGGGACCCAGAATAGGCTCGCAAGCCATCAGCACTCGCCAAGGCCTAGTCCAACGCAAATGCAAATCGGTGAATTTTTTCATTGAGCAATAAGGATTTAACGTAATGGGAAGCAACGGGTTTTGAAGAGCTAAACGAAAACTAAGTATGTTTCAGACCAGCTCGCACAAAATACATCCCAAACAATCGGCTATTCAGTGGTTTTGAGGAACGTTGCATGGCACGATCGAAGTAGGTTCATTGGCTCTGGCCAGCCATTTTCATAACATGTACTGCAAAATTAAGTATAGAACTACGCTGAGTATCTGTGAGCCCGACTGCATGCGAGCCTCGGGTGCAGAGAGATTTTGAAGCAAAATTTCACTAAGTTTTTGAGGATAATGTGTAGTTTAAACCAACTTTTACTACTTCAAGTGTTAATTGTTTTTGCATTCATTTTCAGTTGTATTGTTAGCACTTTTACATGTTTAAACAAATGTTGTCCAGTGCCTTCAAAAACTTTTTCATGAACTTCAGCTTCATTTGGAGAGGTCATATGAAATCTTTGTAATGCTTTATCTGTTCACTTCCTGGCAATATTCTATCTCTGATCAGGTAATGTTTCTTCATGTAGAGGTGTTTCATGTCTCTGTTGTCTCACCAGCAGATGAAGCAGTAACACTTGGTGTACTTTGTCTTTAAGCCCATGAGAATAGTGATAAAATTTAAATCATTATGAATGGGCAAACCGTACCTGCAATAGCGTATTCTTTTCAAAAGTAGCACCATGACTTCATGCATCTCCTTCAGGTGGGTGCAATAGCGAACGGCAACTGACACGTATCTGTTTCTATTGTTTAATAATGGTGCCTTCAAACTTTTCATAGATCAATCTACGAACATGCGTATGCTTCAATGATGTCTCTAACTCCGAAGCTTGACATAAGATTTGATTGTCTTTGCACAAGCAAATAGTTCCATTCGTTGGAAAGAACTACAGAAAATTTTTTGTCTGTGCTGAAAGTGTGAATTTTATTCACTTAGTACAAACAAATAAATTCATTTAGGACGTGAACCAAGCAGTCCACCTCAGCTTTCTGTTAGTGTTACGTCTCGAATGAAGTCACAAAACTCAGTATTGTCTATCCAATTAATATGTTTTTTGTGTTGGTAGTCAGAGTCTGAGTCTATGATAGGAGATGAAAGCGACCTTCCTATTTGCATTGTTTCATCAAGTGTGTGTTCTGTTGTTGCAGTTTTTTACGGTCAAGGAACGAGATCATATGAAACTGGTTAAGAAATTAAGGGAATGTCTGGATATTTCACGGATGTACGAGTTTTATAAGAGATTCCAGCGACAGATGACAAAGAGAGATAACAGTCTGTAGTGCAGTTACTTGACTCCATGTCATAAGAATTCCAAATATCAAACGACTGTTTTTCTTTGTTTTCTTAATCCAACCACGTAAATTCCATGCATATGTTTAACCGATGAGTTTTAGTGTTCAAGAGTTGTCATTAAACACTTTCAAATCATAGATAGCTGCACTCGTAACAAAATAAATTTGGTGAATTTATGCAACCTCTTACTGCCATAATATTCACTGTCACCGTCAATAAAAAAACGAAATTATCGTAATGTAGTCATGGAAAATATTTCGGTGTATCACATCAGGTAAATCTGTTTATAGAATCGAAAAAGAACATTGGCAACGTTTGTTCGAAATGCAACTACGTAAGACGAAAAATTTCACAACAACGGTGTTCCATGATAAAAAATATTGGGAACATCATTATAGCATGGCGTGGCAGTGTAAAATGGCTTCAAATTCAAATTTAGCATGAAAAATTGCATTTAAAAAGGGAAGCATAATTTCAGATATCTACAGCTTGTTTATCAGTATTATTGAAAGAAAAAGACTAAGAAATGAAAACACACAATTGAACGTGTTATAAATTATCAACCGAAACTTTGATCGATATTTCATATGTAGTTGTCCAGTTGTTCTGCATCTGCTTATCATTATAAAACATTAAGTAATATTGACAATTGAGTTTCAGGGTTATGCTTTAACAGACCGTCACTGTTGATAGATAATAAGAAGGTATAAAAGATTGTTTGTGAGGAAACAAGATCACGACCGAACAATTTGAAACTAATCTTTTGTTTCTACAGGGTGCAGCATAATTCCTGTTACATGTTTTCAAATCAATTTTAATGAATATCATAGGGTGGGCATATATACTGTTACAAAAAAAATGTTGCTTCAAAAAATTTTTTTATATCTTATTATCTATGTTTTTGACTTTTTTGCTCCTATTGTAGACTTATTTCATATGACAACTTAGAATATTACTCGTGCAAAAATTTGGGTGCACGATATGCGAGCATTCATCACTCGAAAGATAAAGAAAAACAATAAATGAAGACGAAAGAGTGAAATGAACATAAACAAAGAAACAAGTAGAGAGCATCAAGGAGAAGGGGTAAGAAAAGACAAGAGAAAGGAATGATGAAAGACAAAGGAGCAAGTTCAAGTCGCTCCTTTGACTCTTTGACAAGCAAGTTACGCGAAGAAAAAATAAACTACAAGCAGAGAGTAAATGCACTGACGTTAGAAACACGCTTCCTCAGAGTACTTTTATGTAATAATTAATTTAGCATGTCTTCCGAGACGAAGCGATACATGCAATTGAGATCATTGAAGCCAGCTTGAATGCATAATAGTTCCTATTCTGATAAATGCTCTCACATGTCTTTCCAGTGACTCTCATGAAGAAGACCGATGAGGTGCAATGTAAATAATGTCGTAATCAGGCTAATTACGTCTGAAAACGTTCAAGTTTGGAAGCTAAACCACACGTTCAATTTTTTAAAGTGCAGATTAGTAGTTAAAAATGTATGTCTATAGTTATGCTTCTTAATTATTTAATTTTAAAATTGTTGTTTAACACATGTATTCATGATAAAAATTTGTTTACAGCACCACGTTCTATATCCTCATACAAATATATTTTTGCAAAGTAGGAGAAACCACGAAAATATTTCTTTTGATTCTAGAGAAGCATTTCAGATTGAAGTTTAACTTACTCAGTGCTCAATTGCGTTATGGATTTTCCTTACTTTTTCTGTAACATACTGAAGTACAGCAGCAGCGGTGCCAGAACAGTCCTGTCTTTCTTACTGGAACTTGCCTGCCTAAATTCGACCAGGAAACCGTCGGCTCACATTCATCAGCCTCCCAGCGGTAGCGATTACACTTGACACCCTCGGGGCTGAGAAAATTACGACACGGCAAGGCAAGGAGGCAAAACGGATGGGCGAAACAGTACTGTACGAATAAAAAATTGTAGAGTTCGTCTCATATTTTACCATTTTTAACACTATGGTTTCTGTTCAGTAATTCCACCACTGGTTATCTTCTCACAGCATTGATAGATGGGCACATAAACAGTGGATAGTGATCATACCTACCTCCCTAAGGGAAACAGTGAATTAACTTTTATTACCACTACTTGTTTATTGTTTTTTGTGCCAATGACTTCCAGAACTTTTCTATTTCGGTTCAGATACTTTCAATTTGAGATACTGTCACGATATTGAAAGTAGGTGCGATTTATTTTGCTCATAGCCCGATAGCTCTCCTTACTTTATGATTTTTTTCAAAGTCTGGTACAGATTTTTTTGTCTTCACGTAAAACTGCTGTATAACTATTAATAAAAAACACTCCCAATCACAAATGCACTGCTCATAAACGTCAGAACTTTCTGTATGGGATGAACTCGCCAAAATTACTTTTCTACTCTTCTTCAATGATGAATTAACTACGTTACCGAAACGATTGAAGAAGAATAAAGAGGGTCATCATGTTTCTTATCATTACTCAGCGTTAAAGTTCACTGGATGATTTAGTCGTGTTATAAATATTTTATTTTAGGCGACATATCGAGCATACGTCTGCTAATTTATATGAATGCATTCGTCACATTACGAAAGTTAGTTTTAAATAAGTTATTATCAATACCAAATTGACGTTGGTTAATATGAAAGGCTCATCATATCTTTTGAACACACACTGAACGCACATAGTGGCAAGTAAAATAACAAATGATAATTTTCGATCTAAATTTGGAGTAACTGTTCGTTGTTCTCCGCAGTATTCCACTCTCACACCCCATAGCGTTACAACACTGCTGATCTCATGAACATGTTTACGAATTATGAGGATTTTTTGCAAAATGAAACGCGAAAGGAATATGATATCTTAGGAATGAAATCAAGAAACTGAAATAATTTCATCTGATTTAACCATAGAACAATAAACTATTTTGATGGCAAACAAAGACCTTCTGGTATGAACACGTTCACTAAGAAATTGAATGCAAGGTAAACGAACGAAACAAATTTTTGCTAATGTAACTTTTGCAATCAAATTGACTTAATGTCTGAATTGAGAGAACAAGGCAACTATTTCTAAAATGCAGCGTTTCATTTTACTCCGTAACTTACATTTAAATCGTAAAATTAGATGAAAGTTGAGCACACAGTAAGTTATTTAAGAAACATATCTGTATTTATCTCAACACGAAGTGCTGATTTTATGTATTTTGCCTTGTCTAACAAGATTCTGTGATTCCAGCATATCCTTGCTCAGAAGGAACGGAACGTACAATATTTTCATACTCAAACAATCTTTATTTCCAATCAAGTACACAGTACATAGACATTTAGTACATTGGTTTTTCAAATTCTTTAGGTTAACATTCTTAGAGTAAGGATGATGGTGAGCTCCATGCGACGATCCTGGGATGTGTCCATGGGCGGGGAGTTGAGGGCTTACCGATAAGTGCGAGCTCACGGCGTGAAACGAGAAACAGCTCGTATTCATGGCCGGGTTTCGAACCCGCAGAAGTCTTTCTGCACAAGCAGAGACCCGATACAGAACACGGGCCGCAGACCACTCGACTACGGTGGCTGTTGGCTGTTGTAACCTTGAAGTTTTTTACAGAGCGTCACAATATGATCCTATCATAGGCATTTGCTTCTCCACGTCAATATGATTATTCCAGATGCAGAATATTTTGGCTATTAATAAATGTGTGAACTAAGCAATCTGAAATAAGAACCTCCTTAATAACACTTCCATCATTTAACTAGTGTAAGCCGTGGGGATGAATGTGCGCCAGTCAATAATAGTCACTCCTCTACGGAATCCAGCAAGCACTTTTCAGCCTACTCTTATGGTTGTACACAGTTTTAGTCTTTCGAATGACTTGGTACGAAAGACTTAGGGCTAAAGTCTTTCGTACCAAGTCATTCAAAAGGAAGAGTAGCCCGTTAATCTTATATTAGTTGTGTATGATTTTTAATCATTCGATGACAACCATGTACTACTAACCAATATAAAGGTGATTGTTACCTAGGGCTTATTTTTTCGTGCTTTAAATGTGTTCCTATATCAAATTAGAAGAACATCATACAAAAAATATTTTGCAATATCTCGAACGGCTAATGGACATTGTGGTCGAAATTAGTGAAATAGAGAATCAATCGGTCGCACGAAACTAGTTTTGCTCATTACTCTGTTGTGGTTACCAATGTTTTTTCATGAACTGTTTGCCCCATCTGCAAAACTTGTGAATTTTCAGTGATTATCATGACATAACAGTTCTGAATAACGTATTTCAACACAGTTCATTTTGGTACCGATGAAAAGCGTCTCAAAGTAGAGTATATGAGGTGAGATTCTGATAAAAAATAGATCTAAAGTATTTTAAGCAGGAGGTGGTACTTTCCATTCAAAAATATTAAATGGTTTACATATAGAATAGAATAGAATAGAATAGAATGAGGCCATAGGAACGAACCTTCTGGCCCATTCTTGGGTCGGATAATCACTTCGATAATTATTCGGTTACCCAAGTCCCATGCCGTAATTCTAGCCGCGTCAACCATGGCGGCAGCGGGATTTTGTGGAGCGTAACAAACGATTCATCATTATCGTAAAGATTGTGTACATTGAAAATGTTGATGTGTAGAATAAACACTGGAATTTATCCCTAAATTAGGAACGTACCTGTTAGGACAGTGTGCAGAAGAGAAAGCTTCTCGTCTCTCAGCATCCGAGAACTTGTTTCAAATTACACTCGAAGTGTTAGACTCACATGCGTACACAACCTGACGAAGGCAAACCAAAGGGAATCAGCCAAGCATCGAATGGGAGCGAGCAAACTCTTCACATTCCCCCTCAACAAACCACAGGAGCCATATTGTTGATTCAACAGAAGTTACAGGAAAGAGAAGTAAGGCAAAAGTGATAAATGTTAGAAATCACATGGCAATGAATGTTGTTTTGCTAACAGCCGTTAAACTTTCATAATACGTACAAACACAAACTCAATTGTGATAACCAAATATAATTCAGGCATAGAAGTAAATTAAATCTTTAGAAAATTTGCCTTTCACACGAATTGTCAATTCGTTACCATACCAGAGATGAGATAGGGCAATGCTCCATGATTTCAGTTGAAGAGAACAAGACAACAGCATAGGTCAATATTTGTGTGCAGAGTAACTGACATGAGCCCCAGGTGCTTCCTAAAGGGGCTACGACAGCGCTTATCGAGTTACGAAAATTACAAAATATCCAGAAAGTTGAGAGCAATTTCAGCGAATTTAAGTCCATTCTTCCAGTCCTCCAGTCCATTAGAGAGGACGGTATGCCAACAAGTGTTGAAGTGGCCTTCAGCATATATAATATAACTGAGAGTTCATGCAAATTTGCCTTCAATTTTATTTTGAATTACAGTAACAGAATTAGAAGGAATGAATGAGTATGAAGCTCGTAAAAGATAAGTGCCTTATACACACTCTAGAAAAAATCAAAATAAGGTGTCAGAAGAGAAGTTTCATACAACTTGAAATCGTTGAAGTGACCAAAGGCACGGTTACTCTCAACAAACTTAATCAATGCTGGGTGTTGAGGTGTAAAATTGCGAACTAAATATCTGCACGTAGTAGCGAAGTATATCAAAATGTTGGATTATTAACTGCTACTTTTCCGACAATCACAACACGACAAGCTAGAAGCAATGCAATTAGATATCAAGAATCATTGAATACATATGAGAGGTGCGTTTTGGAATGATTCAAATTTTCAATTATTTGTTGACAGTTGTTGAATTATAGAATATGCGTTCCTTTATTGTTCCAGCTGTACCGATAAGCTGCGTTCATTTCCCAGTATTGCAAACATCATTTTAAACAAGTTATGACACAATAATATACGAGTCATGTTCCATTTTTACATACGTCCGATTTACCGTTCAAAAACTTTATAGTTGTAAAAATATAACCATAACAGATGAGTGCTTCCAAAACAAATAAAAAATTTGCAAAAAGTTCACACGTTCAACTTTCGCATGCATTGCATGTTACTCGTTGATGAGCTTTGGAGAGGCTTATCAATCGGTTCCTCAGTCATTTATTTTAGAAAAACGTTCTGCAAAATCCACCTCGCACGTTCTCGCTTGATCAAAGATGACGCGAGCGCCACTGCCTAATGCAATCTAACTCTTCACGCTTGGTCGACATTTAACTGACGGAGGCAAATTGGTGTTACACGTTCCAGCACAGCGACAGCCCTCTTTTTGTGCGAGTAATTTATGGTAATTGCAAATAATGACCATACACGAACGACGATTCAAAATAACTTGAGACACACAAGATTTATAATTATATGAAACAGTCACAAAAGTGTTAGAACTATTGACGAGCAGCTATGTGAGTTACAACTTCTACTAGATTCCGTAGGCATCGCTGCAGTTCATTATATTTAACTTAATGCGCGTATGTAACTAAATATTTATATTCAGGCCATGAAAAGGGTGGTCTGTCTTTTACAGGTGTCCAGACCCTTCGAACTGAAGTCGTATTAACGTTTTTTGTTTTATTCATAGCAATTCTTTGCAGAAGATATTCTCTTGAGTTTTGGTATGCTCAAACTGAGTTATTTTTTTTATAAACTGGACATGTCTTCGTCTTGCAGTTTAATGTAGTATGACTTTTAACGATTGAATTAGAAGTGCGATGAGGACTTTTGAATGTTGTCACACTGCACTAAACCAACACATTTTTCATTTATTGCACGACACTGAAACAGGGCTGCTAGCCCTAACTGACGAAAAAGTAGTGTTCAAAAACAACGAAAAAAACTTTTCGATCAGTAATTGAACTTCTATTAGCCCTATTTACAGTTTTTTTTCACATGCCTCTATATTACTGTAAAAGGCCTTATACACTTGATAAGCTAACATTTGACTTCAGTTTGAATAAACGCTGACACATATCTTCGACGAAAATGAAAAAGGTATAGCTGGTAAATATATTATCGATTGGTTTCATAAACTTCATCATAAATCGTAATCTAAAAACATCTTTTGCATTCCATTGAAAGAATGATCCCGCTCATGAAACGTTTATGGAATACCTGAGTGCCCTGAATATAGGCGAGGCCATTTTTGATTACGCCAGATTTAGGTGGAATAGAAAACTCAATAGCTTGGTTCACTTTGTTGTGGCGATACATTTTAATTTTTAGATAATGTCTATTTGTTATTAATTGATTATTTAATGTACATAAAAAGGGAAAGCTTTTCTGCCCACTTTCAATTGCACAATAGTTGATTGTAGATGAGTTATTTTCTCTCATAATTTACGTCATCATGGTTTCAATGCATGGTTTTTCTGCATGCTGTCCCGTTATATTTCAATTAATACTTGTAACTAACACAATTAATTAAATACAAGAAACATCCGTAATTACACAAGGAGGACTCTAATCCTGTGAATACATGAAATGGTAAAAGGTGTTCCTGATATTTCTTTTCAATGGTAATACAGAGGCCAATAATACACACAAAAGATTTAATATATGTTATTCTTGACATCACAGGATGAGAAATGTGAGTCCTCTACCACATTTTCGCATATGAACCGTGTATAATGTCCTATTAAACAGTGCACCAATACAGACCAATTACATATTTGATAGCTGAATAGTTAAGTGTGCACACGGAACAATTTAGTTAAATCAATGGCGTTCACATCAGATTATGAAATCTACCCTGGTGCATCTAACCTCGATCACATTGACAATAATAATATTAACACTTGCCCTTACACTGGAGATTCGTTGCTGATGATGGGCTTCGATGTTTGACACTGACAATTACAACACTAGCAACAACGCTAAAATTTTCCACTTCCATTCCTTGTTGTTGCATTATTAAATCTTCCCCTTTATACAAAGGTGGGTGTACGTGTAAAATCTGCTGTTATTCGACGGCGCAGTGATTAATTTAATTCCCTTTCAATCACTTCTACACCTATTTCACCCACATCCCTAATTCTATACCTATGCCCTAGATGTCGCTCCAGCTGCAATAGCCTACATCGCTGTCGAGGTCTAGTTCCCAAATCTCCCATCTATCCTTCCTACCGTTTTTCTACGGGCTTTGCTTCTCCCACGTATCTTTTCCTTTTTCCAATCTCTCTATTTGTCCAATTATCTGAAAAAGGTTTCTAAATGCCTGTGATATACCCCGCCACTCTTTAATCGACTGGAGAGGTACATGACTACGTAGTAATTATTCTTGAGAGTCACAAGGTCTCTACAAATAAATTTCCAGGTGTTTGACACGTCCTTTAGCCATGAAACCAAACACCTCGAACTTTCTTAAGTCCAGGCGCTTTGTTTGCACAGCGGTGGTTCTACGGCAAACGGCCTTTCCTTTATTTTCACACCTCTAACGTAGATTTGTTACTTCCATACAATACATGGCCCTAAAATATGAAAACCTATGCATACATTATTATTATCCTGACATTGTTTTGATAAATCAAAATGCTCAAACATTCATTGGAAGTCACATTGTTGCCACACATGATTGCAAACTTTAATTTGAGCCAAGTAAAATAATCTTACATCGTCACACAACTTCTGACAGCCTGTATCACCAGAGAGAAGCATGAAGTATCTAAATCTTCATGAGCTTTACAATGCGCTTTAGCTGACTCAGCATTGCAAACATTTTGACACGCAATTTTCTGACCACATGACAAATTTCTGCTGCTGTAAACTGCACCCTCATTATCCCTTGCGAATTGCGTCCTCTAAATTTTCGACAGACTAGTGATTTTTATGTGTCTGCACATCTCCTTTGGCTGAAATTTTATAAGTCATAGCGTATGATACGGGAACATAGTCTATTGGGACATATCTTGAACATTCAGCTCAAGGGCGCATTTTTACTGAAGACAGGCCAATTACCAGAAGTACAAAATGTTGCGTCACAGATACTGATAATTTTACTTCAGTGACTCCTCCTTATTAAATAGTGAAATTTGCCTATTCATTTCTATTGAATACCTTTTTATAGACTAGAAGACCCACTAGTGTGTATGCCGAACGAGTTTTAATATTGTGCATTTGAAGGAAGAACTTATAGCAACAGATTCTCAGACCTAATCAGAAAATTTACGGATTTAACTTCAACGGTCAAAAATCTATGTACCTGAAAGTCTACGGATATAACTACCAGTATTTAAGGAAATTCATATTGTAATAACAAGGGGAAAGTTACGCACAAAGAAAATGTACAAATTTATTTATTTAAGGAGACACCTGGCGTTTTATTATACAGTGTTGATTGATAAGAGACTGACTGGTTCACTTTAAACCCAACACTTGCCTTTTGTGAAAGACAAATAGGGGCTTAAAAGAAATGCTTCATTGTCAGGATCGATGTGTATATTGCACACATGACTTTAGTACTGGTAGCCAATTCTTTTAAACGTCAACCATTCTGCAACATTCTGTCACTTAAAATTGCATGATGGGAAAACAAACACAAGTGTTTATCATCACACATAAATAGACGTTTTTTTCCAGCGTGTGATCTGTGTGTTGGACGAGTAGTGCATGACGAAACTGGTCTCACATCTTTTCAATACTTATATTTATGAAAAAAAATACCGCAAATTAACGTAGAAGGCATAAAAGAAACACTTTTGAACCGTTGGTCGACCATGATGTCGCTGCCTATTTAGACATCAAGAGTAAAGTCAGAGTTCTCAACTCAAACATTAAATACACACTCACTAGAGAACACATAGCTGAAATGTCTCAAATTCAAACTTGAAGCATCCGAAAAACCCTTTTAGAAAAGATATTTACAGAGTAAGAGCTAAAAAACAGTTCAGCCCCTTCAACCCATATAAACCAACTAGACTCGATCTGACTACCCAAATACTCAAAGAAGCAGCCGAAGAAATAAGCGAACCACTAGTATATATCTTCAATCGATCTCTTGAAACTTGAGTTGTTCTGCAAGATTGGACTACTATGTACTACTATTTATAGAAAAAGGAACCAACAAGTATTCCAAAACTATAGTCGAATCACCGTGTCTTCTGTAAAGAGAAGTTAAAAGTTCAAATCTTTGCCCAGAGTTATCGCCAGTTATCGTCACCAATTCCGGGTAAAACGTAGCTGACCAACCAATATCCTAGACTTCTTCGACTAAGTCAACCTCATTTATGGTACTACATACATATAACAACTACTTCTTGTTCCTTAACTTTCAAAAAGTTTTCGATAAGGTTCCCACGAAAAGTAATTAGCCATAGTAGAACACGCGATATTCAAAACAACTACTCAACACGGATGCAAAACTAGCTCACTGTTTGTCCCAAACCAGTGACGATTCATGATCCATCAATTTTAAGCGACTGGACATACAGGGTACTAGAAGTCTTTTAAGAAAGCGTTTAAAGCCAAGTCTTGCAAAACATTAACATTTTCCTCAGAATCATCAATGAAATCATTAATGAATCAGACGACTAGAATCTGAAATGCAGCGTTCTGTGAGTAAGAGAATGCAACTAATCAAACAGACATCAACCGACTATTCCAGTTATTGTAATTTGGCTAGTGAATTTCAGAATTGTTGCATGTTCAGTTATGCAAATTCTATTTATTAACCTTCTCATTCCAGCATACAATGAACGACTCTCTTTTGGAGCAAGAGAGCAATAAAGGATCTTGGTCTCACAATCACTAAATACCTCAACCATGAAAATGAATAAAAATACGTCCAAATGTGACCACAATTATCGGTTCCATTGCGGAAAACTTTGAAAACAAGTCAATGAACACAATATTGGCATTCTATAGAGCTTAGGTTCGACTGCATCACTAGTATGCAGTATAACCCTGATGTCCTACCCTACAACGAAATGTCAACAAAACAGAAAATTCAGCGTAGAGCAACAAAATGTGTTCCAGAAATCTAAAATCTCCTATGAGCGTCTTCAGGAGATTGAACCCATTTTCTACGGCCAGAAATAGGATAGGTAATAGAAATCTTTAAATATCATAAAGGCTTTGAAGATGTTAAACCGGAAGAGCTTTCGACCGAGACAATTCGCATGAATATAGACTGCGAGAGACAAATAAGAAAAAACGACATAACTCATCGATCCTTAAATTTTTTATCAGTTAAATTGTTCAAATTTAGTTTCAGCTTTTTAAAAATATTCATCCGGCTGGCTTTGTTAATACATTCAAAAATCGGTTTAAGCCATACAGGATACCAAATCTCCTAGCATTCTAAAGTACTGATTCGAGATCTGATCAGAGTTCCAGAAAGAAAAAAACGTGCATAATTTGACTTAGCTTTATTTACATTTCTCTATATTTCAAAATAATATATAACCCTAACAGTATTTTATCTTAAACAATCGAGAATGCTGCATGAAATAAAAGGAAAAGTATCGATTCTGACGGTATTGAGAACATGGAAGACCTTGAAGGCGATCAAGAGAAAGGATGTTTCACTTGAAAAATGGGCACTTTCATACCAAAACCGACACACTGGGTGGCTGAGTGTAAAGGTTGATGAACATGATTGCGACTGATACTCTTCTTACTTCCACCTTAACTAGCTCTCACTATGTTGAGTTTATTTTCCCTTGCGATATTGGTGCCTGCCCATGCGTGACCGGTGTCAGCTCGTGCGTGATTGGTGTCTGACGAAATTGAACTCGGGTAGTATCTAAGAACCAATAGGCTGGTTCGTGTTGTCATATTAAATTTTATTATATTCTCATCAACAGGTTAAAATTTCTTCTTCACAGGACATTACGTGATAAAATGGTCAGAATTTGTTAACCCTAAAACAAGTGCCTTCTCAAATTATTTTTTCAATTGACCTGAAAATGAGCGGAAGTTGTTATCATTTATTATGGGATTGAGAACTTGTTCGAGAATAATTTTAAAAGTTACTGTTTTTCAAACATACTGTACACTGAATTGACTCTCATTATTACTGCCAACTGGTTTCAAAAACTTTTTGAAATATGCATATGTTGTTTATAAATCAAGCAAGATAAAAATATTAAACAGAGATGCTTGTACATGTTGAGAGTGCATCGAGCGGTGAAAAACTAAGAATTTAGAATCGTAATTTTAGAACTGGAAGCTCAAATTTTTGCAATGGGAAAAATATACAATTTAGGGGCAGGCTGCAACAAAGTTAAAGCGATTCGAGCCTGGGAATTACGTAGTAAAACTGCCTAAAACACTGGAGTGAGTGTACGTCTCGCAGGTTTGCTTGTTGTAAAGAAGAATTAATGATGACGCAGTGCTGCTAGCTGCCCAGCTTTTAAAGCTGATGAGTCCCTAGGCGCCTGCTGGAACGAGACCTGGGAACTGCAGGTGTGGGTGGGAGCTGACTCAATAATGGCGAGAATGAAAAGTTAATGAATGCTGTCTGAGTGAAGTTCAATTAGTCAACACAGGAGCAATGAAAAGCGTAGTGTGTTGCAATGGCCAATTTACAAGGAACGAGTCAAAAGGAAAAGTATCATAGTAGATAACGACCAATTCAAATTTGGAGGCCAACATCAACGGAATGACTGCAATATGCAAAATAAACAATGACAAAGAATGTTAGATAAAAATATGGTACACAACATATTAGATGCTCTGTAGCTCTTTTGCACTAGTGCTCCAGAAATTATGACTACGCGTTCCATAAATGACGCCACATGTGCAACAACTAACAAGGAAAAGAGAGATAACATGAACAGTATCGCCAATTACTTATTGCTTCTTCAATTATGAAGGGTCAACTAGCAATCAAATCGAGACCAATTTAGATAAATCTATTCAAGTATTTACCCGAATATATATGGTATTGGTTTGAATTTTGAAGTGGAGAGTCACTCTTTCGGCTTCCACGTTATTAACATTCTTCATGTTCTTTCTTTATATTATGCCACTCATCCAACCATTTTCTCCTTAAGTTGATTATAGTAATGCTGTGTTTGTTGTTACATATGTTCAGAATTCAATAGTATTTGGCGTAAAGTTTAGACACAAAGGCTGTGATATTATGATATTTCATTCTTGATATTATGAAATTGTTAATGATTAATTAATCCCAATCACTTTTCAGATTTCTATCCCCTACCCTAGTTCTTCCTCCGTTTTTACCTCACAAAGAGGAGCAATTCAAATGTAAGCTCATAAAGAAGTAACAAATAAAGCATACACATATGAAATTCTTGAATGGATGCTGAAAGAAGGAAAGAAGGATACTGAAAACATTGAAATAATGCTCACTTGTATCTTCGAATAGCAGAATTGGCAACATTTTGAATATTCGTTTCTTCCAAAGAAGCCAGGAGGAAACCAGGAACTTGATTATTAACGCTATGGCTGAGGTTATGGAAACACTTGTCGCAGTTTCTGTTCTGATATTTTCAGCAAATGAGCATTAAAATTTTCCCTACTTCCTGCCTACAAGAAAGAGCGTAAAAATACAACTATCAGTACTCGAAATTTTTTGATAAAACCTAATCTAGTTCACATCCAAGCACTGGTGCGTTCTAACTTCAGCACTTATATGAATGTTGGACAACAACCGGTCGACGGAAATAGGAGCTGTGCTTAAGTCTACGTTCTTATAGTGAGGGCGCACAATTTCATGCTTCCTATTTCATGTATGATTCAGTCAGGGTGGCCAGAATTGTTACGTTCGAAACAAAGGTGTTACTTTGGCTAACAAATCTTCATTTTGTTGCTTCTGTTGCGACTTCATGATAAGTTGTTTCGATTATGTTCCAATATTCAAAGTTTATTTACATAGTAATTGATGTTTGGATGAATGAAATTTCAGATAATCTTTTCAAATGCATTTACAAAATATGTATTTGAAACACGTTTTGTTCTGCTACATCCGATCGCTGTGCAGTTCATGAGTAGCTGGGGCAGTGGCAAATAGCGGCATGAACATGATTAGTTTTGAAATTACGATCCAACAAAAAGCTTAAGTACTTATGGATTAAGGTCTTGAACTTTTATGTTCTAATTATTGAGTACATTTTCTACCTGGTGTTCTCGAATAATACCTTTCAGCCAATTGATCCATGATAACGTTACCACGGGGAAAATACACACTATTATTCCCCTTCCTTTGAAATTTTCCACTAATAAATTGAAAACAAGGTAGTGTTCCATCTCTACTTTGTGGTTCGTTTATCACAGACTCGTTGTTTTAGAGTTTTTCAAAAAATATTAATATAAAATGTTTATCACGATATTTACGCTGTTTCAAGGGTTTTTGCAGTACTTGTCCTGCCCATACGTAGTCCGTGTTGTACATCAATGCATATATATGATGAATTTTGGGTTAAAAAATCACAAGATGTATTCAAATATACTAAACACAAAGAATATTATAAATCATGAAAAATTACAATATACAGTAAATATCGTGTTTACTCAGCGGATGAATATACCAAAAAAGAACAGTAGAATTTGTGCAGCAGCCGCTTGAGAATAACGATTGGTTATTTTGGAAGAGAATATTATCTCAAACTTTTATAATGAAGGAGGACGCCACAGCCCCTGGTTTCAAGGCTCAAAAAGATCGAGTCACTTTGATCATGATTGGAAATACGTCAGGATTTATGATAAAGCCAGGACTTATTTATAAGTCCAAAAATCCAAGTGCCCTAAAGCACAGAAATAAGAATGTGTTGCCTGTGCATTGGATGCATAACCCTAAGGCGTAGATCACGAAAGTCCTCACGAGGAACTTGTTTCATTAGTGCTTTATCCCGGAAGTTAAAATTTATCTGGCAGAAAAATGCATTGATTTCAAAGTGCGTTTGTTCATGGACAATGCTAGAGACCATGCTGTCAACATAACGCATAATGGAGTGCAGGTAGAATTCTTGCCGCTAAACACCACAAGCCTCGTTGAAGTAATGGACATGGATGAAAACTTATCGCTAAAAGCGTACTGGCGTTACCACACGATTCCACCGTGTCTGAAAAATATTCAGAAAGCCATAAATGAGATAAAAATTGAGAGTTTGAATGCGTGCTGGAAAAAATTCAGAAGTGGTGCACAATAACAAGGGATTCTATCCCGATGAAATTCATCATTCCGCAGTCGATAAAGATGTGAGACTGGCAGAAATACTGCCTGGAGAGGGTTTTAGTGATATGATTGCCGAAGACGTAAATGATCTGCTTGACGTGAACGGTCAACCATTGACGGACGAATACCTGGAGGAAGAGGAAAGTGAAGAAGAAGAGGAAGAAAAAGAACAACGTTCTGAGGAAGAGGAGAAGATTGGCCTAACGCTTGAACGTTTTGCAACCTTACACAGAGAGGCTCAAGAATTTCAGTACCTTGCTGAAGATAAGGATACAAATATGGTTTCTTCGTTGCAGTTTAGGAATTCAATTGACAGCTGCAAGTCAGCATATCAAACCATGCTAACTCAGGCAAAAAAGCAATGCCAACTCCCCATAACCATGTTCATAACACGCAAGAAAGAAGTCTGTGACGTTAACGCCTGTAGCAGAAGTACCTGTACCTGAAGAAGTTACTACGTCCCATGCTGAAGATACAGGTAATGCGCCACCTGATGAAGTGATATTAAAAGTAACATGGCGTCTCTACATCGTAGATTTTCACTTATCACGGGTGGTCCTGGAATGTACCACCTGCGATAAGGGAGGAAACACTGTATATACAATTCAACATCGAAAGAGGGGATCTCACTTCAGTCGACACGTATCGCATTAATGAAAAAGAACTAGAGAAATTTTCGAATGATGTTTCAAAACAAACAGTCTGTGATTGTCTTTGTTATTCATTACTGTTCAAACTAATGCTAGGCCTACTCTCATCGCCTCATTCTTCTACGTGTTTCAAGTGTGTATTTTCTCTGTTAAATTTTATTACATACAAACCGATTGCAGTTGGAATATATTACCTGCCTTGTATTATTCTCGTTTATATTCAAAATATCTATTTGCTGAAATTAAATGTACACACTGAAAGCCTTCCCAGCAATTCAGTTAATAACAGAAGAGAATTTATACGACATCAACACTGAAAAAGAAACTACTTTCTGAAAGGTTAATAAACATTCATATCTTTTTATCTATAAATGCAGGGAAAATGAACTTAGTAATAGAACACTAGTTTTGTTTGTGTTACAATACGTATATCGAGTGGGCCAAAAAAAATTAAACAAGCTCTAAATCTAAATTCTTCCCTAGGTACCTCACATACAAAGTAAGCAAAATTTTAGGGCAGTAAAAATTTTTTTTCCTAAACTTTATTCAATATAACAGCCATTCGCAGCGATGATAGCCTCAAAACGGCACCTGAAGGCTTTTCAGGTCATGATAACGTAGTTCGTTTCCATGATCATCCACTCCCTGTCATCGGATACTTCAAGGGCGGTGATGTTTGGCTGGCAAACGCAACAGACATCATCATTGCACAGGCCTCAATGTTTCTCAAAGGGTCAACTGCCCAAGTTTTTTCATCTGAGAAGATGATCACCCGACCAGGTGGAGCAGACTTTAAATCATTCATGATCATCCGGCAACGTTCAAAACGCTTGGTCCGGATGTCTGACGTAAGTAGCGGCCTTTCAACAATGACAAAGGACTTGCCTCCCAGCTTTGCGACGGCTCGTTCAACTGTGACCGCTCCAACTCAAAGCCTCTTGGCGTGTTGGCGCATGGACGTCAAGGGACTGCTTTGAATGGCATCTCACAAACTGTCTCGATCCACAACACCATATCGACCACTGCCAGGACGTCTGATCGCGTAAACTATTGTACGTGACACCCCGACCAGATTTGCGACCTCACTCACTTTGGTTCCTTCACGAAGAAGTGCAGACGCCTTCACTCGTTTATCTTGCTAGGAAGCCATTTTACAGTACACGTCAATAACAAAAATTTATCTTCGAAGTCAAATTAACAAACTTTCGTATGATAAGCGGCAAGGCAGGATAAGAGTTGACGAAAAATCAAGATGTTGTCGCGATACGACTTTTCTCTTTACTATTTATTGCATGTTTCGAATATATATTTATTTAATAATGTTAATTACTAAGTTTATTAATGTCAAAATCTTTCAACTCTACATCAATCAACAAATGAATAAACTTTTATAGCAAACAATCATGATCGCTATGAGGCGTCCAAATCCCTCAACACATTTTTATGGGTGAAGCACGCTATTCTAACAGTTGCCGAGTGAGAGGGTAAATAAAATGACACGTGATATTCCAATATGAATTATTGTAAACACGGGAAAATTTAGTTAATATTGGATCTCAGCGATCGACATACTAAATGAACATCTAGGCATGAATGTTACGCTTAATTATACTCTGTGATCACATGACTAACAACAAATTAACCTTTACCTCCCTTGCACGACGATGATGATTCCCTCACGATGTACCCTTCACTAAATTCACGAAGCTCGCCAGTACACTTCCCAAGCCTAACATAAAATGCGGATATTGAATGTTGGAGACTCTCATAAGTCGCCCGATGATCACTTCCCCTATTATAGATTGGAGACAATGTTGGAGATGCCGATGACTCTTGCAGACTTGTAGACTAATGTTGAAGACGATGCCAACGTCTCTCACTAATGTTGAAAACTAATGTTATATGTTGTCGATGTTCTTCCTTACAAATGCAGACTAATGTTCCTCGGATGATGGTGATGCTGTTGTTGATTATCTCTCCCTTAAATTGAACATGTTTATGACTCTTCGGTGAATTATTTCTTCACAGTTTCTTCTTTGAATTATTGTCCCGCCGCCAGTAAAGATGAATATACTTCCGATGAGCGTTGACGGCACAACTTTGCCGGCTTGCCGCCATAGCGGCAAGCGATCACAACTTTCCTTACGTCCTTCTTCCTCTGAGTTTCGAACTTGAAGTCCCTGTCGTCTCAATGCGTGTGTTTATAGATAAGTTACCCTCACCCACTTCACGGAGCAGTCCTGCGGTTGGGTCCAACCGTCAGAAATTCTTGAGCGCCATTTCTCCCACGCCTATCAGCTACAGCTACGATTTCGCGACCAACATTCCTATGTCTCTGCCTCTACATCCATTATTTATATATTTATATATATATATATATATATATATGTATTCATATTCATGACAATGTTTTATTGATGGTGTGTTCATTTTTTTCGGCCCACCCGGTATTGAAATAATACAAAAAATGACATATGCTTGATCGATGTTCTGTTAATATTATACGTATTATGTAAGTTCTATTGTAAAAATATTCTACAATTGGCATGATCTAGAAGTAATATGGTCAACAAACGCATAAAATGAGTGTAGGAGCATGTTGCAAAAACGTATAAAACGGGATATATACAAAAATAGTGCAATTATGCAATATTTTTTTAAATTTGTTACGTTTTAGTTCAATTCGTTACGTTCTTAGCTCAAACGCAACTATTTCCGAAAACCTTTTGGCAACCCTGGAATCTGGATACAGTCAGCCAACCAATTGCCTCATGATGCGTAGTCGCCATTTTGGCCTTGTGAGTACGAGGTATAGGATCAAAAACAGGAAAAGGAGAAACCCACTCTAAGACATATTGTTTAATAAAGAATTGGCTAACTGTTGTACCAAATTGTGAGTAAAAAATAGTTAAAAAGTTAGCATCACTATCAGCTAATCGGTTTGTTAAAACAGTAACTTAAAAACGTTGAACCTTTCAACAATAAGCCATTTCTAACGTTAACTGACAACTGTTGACGTTTACCATAAAAATGTAGCTCTACCTACTTTGCTTTTTATACAAAAAACGGACCAAAAAGCTGATAATGTTTTTTAAAAGTATTATAAAAATGATTTTAAAAAGGTTTGTCATGCCAAAGTAAGATGCTGAGTAAGTTGTAGGCAAATACTTAGATGAGCAGATAAAATTGAACATTAATTTTTTCGTCAAGCTGCGCTCTATTGACTACAACAAAAAATGAAGCGAATCAAAATGTTCATCATGGAATGGATTTCTTGCGAAGATCAGATAATGATCAAGGTGTACTACAGAGACTGGAACTTTTATATCGCCTCGCCGGATTACTGGTTGCCCTTCAAAAACAGCCTCTCAAAATTACCCTCTGACACGGTTGCTCTCTCAGCCCTCAAAATAGTTTTACTTTTAGAGAATAAGCTCTCAACTGCAGAGCTGAATGAGATGGAGAGGTTATACTTGATGAACAGGTTGATATAAACCTGCTTACTCAAAGAGACAACTTCAGCCAGGACCTCATTCCAGCAGATTTCAACACAAGCCTTTGCTAAGTTCTGGGTCAGGGACTTTAGTGACATATGGCACTTGCAATGCCGAAATTGAGAGTCGTTGCTGAAGAAACCTTTCTTATTTCTATTTTTGGTGAGACCGATGTCCTGGTCTTGGTCTCCTTCAAGGCTGTTTCTACGATAGTCTGCATGCGAGCCCTGTCAGCAGCACGCTGGGGTGCATCTCGCTTGCTTCTTCGACGAGTGTATACGAGAATAGCATTCATCAGAAGCATATTAGAGTACGGATGGCCTGCCTGGAGAATGCTACGGTCAAGTAGCCTCAAAAAACTTACTGTCATTCAAAATACTCGTACGGCGTTATGCAGCATATTGGGAGTGAGGAAAACCAGCCTAGTTTTGTCCCTGGACGTGGAGTCGAGGATACCTCCACTGGAGCTGCGGCTCCAATTGCTGACCGCTCGCTGTTATATCTGTCTCATGAATAGAGGGAACCATGTGTATACGCTGAAATAGCTGGGACTTGCAAGAATAGGGCAACACACAGTATTTGAGACCCAAGCAAGACAAGTCTCAGTCTCAACGAAAGCACTCATCCCACATAGAGTCCGAACCGGAACCCTGTTACCAGTGCCACGTCGGATTAACTTTCCAAATTTCATCTCAGTCGATGCTCCATGTAGAACAGCATACCATGGGCAAGAGGCAGCAAATGAGGTTATTATGCAGGAGGACTTAAATACAAAATATAGCGGATTCACTCAAATTTTTACTGATGGCTCTAATCAGGCATCAGGTTCCACAGCGGCAGCACTGTTTGTGCCTACATTGGCATCAGCAGTGGGTTGGAAGCTAGATGCAGCTCATACAGTATTGGGGCAGAACTGTTCGGAATTCACCAAGCCATAACTTCTACCAACAAACACACTGCTCTACATACCAAAGACATTGTTATACTGTCAGACTCTCAATCAGCACTTTACCTGTTGAAAAATATCTGGAACCCTAGCTACTGCCACATTGTGTATGATATCCAGAAGTTGGCATCTCAAAGACAACAAGTTTCCAAAGTATGCTTCCAATGGGTAAAAGGACACTGCGGCATAAGGGGAAATGAGGCTGCAGATCTAGCAGCTATCCTCAGTAACGAAAATAACAAGAGAGTTTGGACTTACCTGTGCTATGATGAGTCAATCAAACAGCTGTACAACAGTTTCTCGAAATACAGGAGGCAGAACTGGTTACAATCAATAGAGTCTTCGAGTAAGGGCCGGTTTTTGGCCATTCACACTGAATCCCCAGCTACCCCAGTGAGAAGAGAACACCCGTGCCGCTGGGTTAATTGTGCCATCAGCCGTCTTCGCCTGGGTCATGTGGGTGTAGCAGTTTATTTACATCGTTTTCAGCTACTGGAGTCGCCTCTCTGCCGATGTGGACAGGTTGAGACAGTGGAACATTTTCTTCTGAACTGTGACAACTACTCAGCACATCGCCATCTACTGAAACGATTGCTTCAATGCCTTGGCCTGCAGTTCAATTTAAAGAATGTTCTCGGTGGTGATGACTACTCGTCTAGAGTGCAACTCTGCATCATAAGCGTCTTAGCCCAGTTCCTGTCTACTGTAGGAAGGTTGGAGGATCGCTAAAAAAAGGGAATCGGACAGAGCCCCTCACTCTCCTGAACAAATATTGATATGAGTTTGTGAACTTTTACAGAAAGACAGAAAACTGTGACAAAAATCTAAGAACCTCTTACAGAGAAACTGAAAATTTTGATAAGAACCTAAGCTGCAGTGCAGTTGCTGGAGTCAGGCTGGTGGGCTGATTGTCACTACACTTGCCAGAAGCCTATTTGGAGCCTTTTGGAGGGCGCTAGTTCTACCAACCAACCAGATAGTCTGCATGGCGTTCGTTTCTCTTTGAACGTGGCTGCTAGTTTACTGCTGCAGCTAGAAGGCGAAATTTGGGTGGAAGGCAGCGGCAAAATGGAATTTCAAATTTTCTAGATGTTGCCGACACGTTTTTGTTGTGTATGAGTTTTGTGCATACCAGAAGACTGCAATACAAGAGTTGATAGTTTTTTGCTATCCACAACCTCATTACGATAGCTGCTACAGTTAGTAGAAGGTTCTTGAGATAAGCCTGGTTCTTTTGCTGCTATGTAAAAATTCAACATCCCATTGGCGTACTACTTCAGAACCCTGTCATCAGAATCAGCGAAGGGTTGTACCTTCAGATGTGTCATCATCCTGTTAGATAACTCCTGTTTTCTTCTCCAACTGGTTGATTAAGACAACAAGAGTTATGGGTATTGTACCTTCTGGTACTGTTTGGGATTGTCGCCTCCTGTTAAACGTCTTCATAATACTGTCTGCCGCTAATGAGCTGCAGCTGAGCAGATTCCACAATTCGTCATGGACATGGCCTTCCTTTAGGCCAACATACACGAAGTGCTTTTGAGAGCATTGTTGGTACCCACGCTGGCTGAGTAGTCGAAGGAACAGTTTGCGAAGAAATTGTTCATACACCCACCAGTATTTCATATTTTTAGACAATTCATAGAATTTAATTCTCGTATGATTCAAAATTCTCCATATGTTGTTAAGTACATAAGAAGAAATCCAAAACTCAATTTAAAGAACGACAGATTTTATTTAACAAATTTAACAAAAAAATCATGCAAAAATACACCAACGAATTTTTTTGTGCGGATAGAAAAAGGTATCACAATAGCAATAATAATTGTCAATAGGTATGACATTGAGGGACGAACTGGAGAACAAAACTCCACAAAAGAAACGACAATACGAATATCTAGCGAACATAATCCACAACAATATCACTTTCATATATAACCTGCTACAATCTACAAACTTTTGCAAACCAGATCTTGACAAAATTGTGATCGAAAAATCTAAAATTTGAACAGAAATACGATGGCTGAAAAAACAACGATCAACACGACACTTAACCCATTTCTCATTGGAGATAGCACCATCAAAACACAGAAAACGGAATTCACGCGAGGGTTATTAAAACTCAAGGTATTCTGTCAAACTGGGATATGAATGACTGAAACAAGCAATCTTTATTTCCAATCAAGTACACAGTACATAGACATTTAGTACATTGGTTTTTCAAATTCTTAAGGTTAATATTCTTAGAGTAAGGATGATGGTGAGCTCCATGAGACGATCCTGGGATGTGTCCATGGGTGGGGAGTTGAGGGCTTACCGATAAATGCGAGCTCACGGCGTGAAACGAGAAACAGCTCGTATTCATTGCCGGGTTTCGAACCCGCACGCAGTCTTTCTGCACAAGCAGAGACCAGATACAGAACACGGGCCGCATACCACTCGACTACGGTGGCTGCGCTGTCGGAATGTTAGAAGATCTAGAATAGACGGAAGAAGTCATAGTTATAGTCCTTGAAATATATTAAATAGAAAAAATTCCACTTGAAAAGCTCCTTCAATATTTTAAAACCTTGATCCGTAAAGTCCGAAAATATCACAAACGCCATCATAACAAGCATTTTCTTGCAAATCAAGGATACGAACCAAAATACTCATGTTCGACTGATCGATGAAACGGGAAAACAAAATGTGTGTAGAAAAAAAATCACCTACTTAAGCCTGAGGTTTCAATACATCGGACTTCATGATCTCTTCAATAAAAATTGCGTCCATCTTAATGAAGTTGGACAAGCTACACTGGGGCGTTTACTGACCATCGCTACGGTTAGCCAAACTGCTGCTACTATCATACTTGCGATAACACCTTAGGCTATTGCCAGTAACGCTCAAATTATTGCCACTTACCTTCACGCTATTACCAGTTACCTCCTGCTATTGTTGTAAATAGACATGCGTGAAAGGTGCTTAAACTTGCGAGAAAGGTTCTCAAGCTATGGGAGGTGCAAGGGAAAAACAATCTTACAAAACGGACCAATTGCACAGAGCTTTACGTGAATGCGTCACATACTCACCGAATAAATACAGGTGAACGAATGCGTTGAATGTGTCAATTTTTTTTAAAGAAATCCACGATAACAAGCTGAGATCAGCCGTTACAACTTGATAGAGCAAGCTACCCTGTAGACGTCTTAGGCCTCTGCAAGTGACAAGCGCCAGACGTCCACCTGCTAGCATCGCACTGTTTTCACCACACCCCCTCCATCTCCACCGCATCTCCTCCATCACCCTTCCTTCAGATTGAGCAAGCCACAACAGCCAGAACCATCACAGCACCGAGCCAGTCAGAGCATCAGCCGGACCATGCACAGCATCAGCTAGAACCAGTGTACCATCGCCCAGAACCAATCACAGCATCAGCCAGAACTACATAGTTACACCATTGACCAAAACCAGTTGCAGCATCGGCCAGAACCAGCTTCAGCACCCATCCACCAGAATCAGTCACGCAACATCAAGCAGAATCAGTTACGGCCTCAACCAGTGTATAATTATTCGCCATCAAACTGAATTCTTTATCGAAAAGAACTCGTCGAACCAAGTCCATCCAGAACAAGCTAGGCTCAAGCACACTTGGAAGAACGATACCCTCATAGGCTTGGAGGAAACACACATGTGAGCAGCCATTCAGCCAACTGTTGCGTCTCCTTTACTCAGGAGAGTAAATAAAGAAAGAAAGAGTAGCTGTCTAACAAACCTGGTCGATTGTTTTGAAGAACTTAACCACATATATGGTCATATAAAACCGTAGACCTTGCATACCTTGTCTTCAGATAAGCCTTTGATAAAGCTCTTCATAAATGGCTAATGGCCAAAATAGAAGTGCATCGAATACAAGGCCACTACATTCTATGGATGTACGAGTGGCTCACTAGTCGCACTCATCTATTCATGAGGCATGATTAAGCCAGTGATTCGACGTATGTAACATGAAGAGTCCCACAAGGTTGCATTTTAAGCCCTCTATTCATCATCATCTATATCAACGACCTTGACGTCGAAATCATCAGTAAAATCAACAAATTCACCGACTATACAAACCTTTGTCACAGTGTGTCAATGAAAGGATACAAAATGACTTCAATATAACCTCAATCGTCTAAGGCAATGGACCGAAACCTGACAAATGAGCTTCAACATTCAGTGACTTTAAAATGAGTAGGTTTGGTTTTTCTGTGTGCTTAATATTCATTCCTACGTTTGCCATCCAAATAGGAAATTTGTAATTTTATTATTGTGGGGATTTGGGTCCTTTTATAGGCAATCATGTCATGATTTTTCACTTTTTGTTTACTAATAGTACTACACAAACTGATGAAAAATAACGAAAAATGATGCTTCCAAAAACCATTCATTTGTACAGAGCGTTTGTGTTATTTATGGGAAAACGTGGGAAACATAGCAAGTTATTACCTCAATTTCTAATATCTCAGCTGCTCACTGATAAATTCTTGAGCTGCATTGTAAAAAAAGTTGATCTAGACCAAAAAAGTTATTCAACTTGTGTAATCAATTTCTTGGGATGAATTGACGACTTAACGGATTAATGGTGTCACATCGTTATAATGCATTTAATTATTTTACTCGCTCTACGACTGCCATGGACGAAAAACTTTATATCGTATTTTATTTTAGAAATGACTAAATGCACTTATTGATCAAATGAATTCCTATGATGACATGAATTGGTATAAGGGAAGAATAAAAAATGTTTCCTTTTTAATTTGTTTTGTGAGCTAAAATATAGTACAGATGAAATGATGTCACTTGACCTACGTCTCGCACAATAGCGTTACAGGACAGGAATGGAAATCAATCAACTCTTTTATCTATTGATATCACTGGTCTGCGTTTCAAAACTTTTTAAAAAGGTCATCAGTTTTCCAACTGATTTAGGACCCTTTTTGCATACTGAATTCAAAAATACGTTTTACTTCTAGGGGGCAGGTATGGTTTCTAATATTTAGTCTACTTCTTTTCCATCATATTTTTCTAAGAAATCACAATCCAAGCGTTTATGGGCTTTGCGAAACCAGTTAGTGCAAAACCAGGTAGTGGGCAACTTTTAATAATTATTTTTATTTCTCATTTCAGATCTAGAAAAATGGATCAGAAGTGTAAAAACCATCCTAATAGGTTCTGTTCCATCTGTGGATGAGTGGTTCTTGCAGACCGTCAAGCTAAAATCACGGATTTTGTGAAATAGGCATATCACTCTTCCTTTGGAGTCACACTAGGAAACCAGGATAAGCTATTCACTCCCTATATCTGCTGCAAATCATGCGTAAAGAACTTACAGGATTAGAGGAACAAGAACAGGAAGAGTATGCCATTTGATGTCCTAATGGTGGGGAGGGAAGGGAAAGATCACGTTACCGATTGCTACTTTTTCATGACAAATCTAAAAGGCATCAATCACAAGAACAAGCACCATGCTCAGTGCCCTGATGATTCTTCTGCCATAAAGTCAGTCCCCCATGGTCCTGATGCTCCCGTTCCTGAGCCAAATATCACCATGGAATCTAGTTCTGATTCCGAATCTAGTGACATGATTGATGCAGTTAAGTTTGATATGTACAGGTCAGAAGAGGACGACCAACCAGTGCCTTTGACCCTAGCCAAACTCAATGACCTGACACGAGACCCGTACCTTTCAAAGGAGTCTGCCCAGCTACTGAATTCTCGTCTTCGAGAGAAACGTCTTTGGACGCCAGGAATGACATTCTATTGGTATTGGGTTCGCAAGAGAGAATTTAGAAAATTCTTCATGTTTGGTGACGTATCTTCACTGGTGTACTGTAGCAATATTGCTGACCTGATTGAATTATTTAGTCTGAAGTATGATGCTATGGAATGGAGACTTTTCATAACTCATTTAACAGAAGTCTCAAAGCAGTTCTTCTGAATATCGGAAACAAGTTTTCATCGATTCCTGTTGGGCACTCAATCGAAATGAAAGAATCCCACAAAAGCATGGAACGTCTGTTGTCTGCTCTGAACTACCAGAAACATAAATGGTTGATCTGTGGAGATCATAAAGTTGTTGGAATCATCCTAGTATTTCAAGGTGGTTACACAAAGTATCCATGCTTTTTGTGCTTATGGGATCATGCTTTCTATGCTTGTCTGGCTATCGTGACAAGGATTAAAACCTGGATCACACAACGTTGTGTCCCACCCTCTGGTTGAACCGAGCAAGATATTACTCCCATCGACCCACATCAAACTGAGTCTCATGGAGAACTTTGTAAAGGGATTCAACAGGAAAGGTGGAGTATTTACTTTCCTTCATCAAGAGTTTCAACGAAAAATCCTGGAGAAAAGTAAGATAAGCATATATGATGGTCCTCAAATAAGTGAACTCATCAATGATACTAGTTTTAATGATGCACTGAATCCTGCTGCACTCTCTGCCTGGTTGTTCCTTAAGTCAGTCATTGTAAACTTCTTTGGCAACCACAGAAGTGCAGTATCAGAAGGTGGTTGATGAGTTAATAGAGAATTTCTGCCAACTTGGTGCGCGCATGTCAGTGAAATTGCACTTCCTCCGGTCTCATCTGGACTATTTTCCAAAGAATTGCGGAAACTTCAGTAAAGAACAGGGTGAGAGCTTTCACTAAGATATCAGTGTTATGGAGGAACGCTATCAAGGCCGATGGGATGTCAACTTTCTGGCCGACTACTGCTGGTGCCTAAAGAAGGATGTGCAGTCTGCTCAACACAAACAGAAGTCCCTGAAGAGACCATTCATCCATGAGTAGCTTCTTTAGTTCATTATAGTCTTCTTGCTATCTATTCAAAATATATTGTAAGCCTTCTGTGAATAAATCAATCTAATATTTTCAATATTTTGTTTTATTCACCTGCAAATAGATCGTAATTTAGGATATTTTTCATGTGTAATGTTTCATTAACCTGATCTGATTGAGTGAAATGAGCATGTTTTTTGGATTCGGTATAAAAAACTGGCCTAAAATCAGATATTATATGTTAAAACTTGAAAATATCGTAGACCAGGGTATTCATTCCTGGTTTCGATGTTGTGCTTTGAAAGTTACTCATAGTAGACAAATTTGTACAGTTGAATGAAATAAAATTTGCTTCTTCATTCAGAAAAAACAATTAATATTGGAAATCAACGAAACACATAGATTCCTCTACACGCACGTTTATAAAGTACTCCAAACTGTAATGCTCGAGTTTGTGCTATATGATTCGATTTTTTTAACGAGATATCGATATAATGCGACTTATTCCATCAACCTTAATCAACCAGAGAAAAGTAAACTATAATATAACAATCCTTTGATACGTTAAAAATGTGATACAGGACAGACATAGTTCCTTCACAGCTGTCACAACAATTTGTGTTGTCTATTCTCCCTCGTTTCATCAACTAGTTTGTTTATCAACTGCAAAATAATTGATGTTTCGTTATCAAGAATTATTGCAATGCAAACTAAAACGCACGATTTTGACGAGTGTTTCGCAAACAAAAACTGCTCAGTACTTCTGTATGACTTTGATGGAGAGTACATGTGGAAGACACATGCGTTATTAACAACAGTATCTCATTAGAGAGGTACAGGATTTTCGAGGAAATACTCTGGTTTTTAGACTCTTTCAAACAGCTGCAGTTCCACTGAAAGACTATTATATACTAGACTTACTGGAGTGAATTATTCTTGAAAATGATGGCAAAATCTACAACACATTCATAATAACAGTAATTGAGGAGCAGAAGAATTCCATTATATAATAATACACAGTTTGTTGCTTGCTTGGTCCGTCTTTCTGTTACGCTCCTAAGGATTTAGAAGGAAATTCGGTAGGGTATACATATGTCGTAAGCATTGTATTGTGGATACGAAAGGCCCAGCTTTCAATGTGGAAACTCCTTCGCAAAGCCCGCGCCCACTGGCTGATCAAACGAAAAATTCTCTAAAAAACACGTGAATTTCCATGTGTGGGTCTACTAGTATTTTGTATCACGCAGTTTTCAGATTGAAATTCACTACAAAAAAATTCAAAAGTTTCACTCATGAATTTAATTACTGGAAGCTTACTAAACATTTTTAATAATATCATGGGAAATCTTAGTACGATAATCTAGTGGGTAAAATAGGAAGATATGCCTAAGCCAATATGCTGAAAAATTATTATTTTTTGATATTATTTAAAATTAAAATTTATTTAATTATTTATTGACGTTGTTCGGAAAAATATAAATAAAGAAAAAATATCATTGGTGTTATTGCAATAATTATTTGGCACAAGTCATAATCGACCCCTCTTCATTCAACTTCTTCATGTTCACACATAATTCAGTAGATATTCACAAAAAATTTTATTTCAAGGAATAGCAAAATTTACTATAATATGAAATAAAAAGTGTTAAAGTATCTCAATTTCAACTAGAAATATGATAAATACAATAGGCGGGTATACTTTTGCGGGACACCTTGTATATATGTGTGCATTGATTCTGAGCATAAATTAGTGTTTTTATTAACTTTGGGGCATGAACTATTAAAAAAATAATAAGCACAAAAGTGCTGAGATTTAAATTTCATAGGGGGGGAAACATGAGTTCAGTTTCTCCCCATACTATCGTTCTGATATTTAAGACCGGCAGGGTTTCGGCTTGTTATTTTAAGGTCTCGAGCTTTGAACTTTCGAGCCCGAAAACGGCTTAAAAAATCTTTTCAACCTCACCTGTATCCATAATACAGTTCGGTAGAGTTCTAACGGCATTGGAATTCAAAGGAGCACATCTGTTTCAGAATTAATGTGATGGAGAGCAGCGTGGACGAAAAAATCATTTATTTGAAGAAAGAATTCGGAAATTGCATGACGACTTCACGATCACTGCCTGCCTAAGCTGCCACTCACTTGATGGAGTGAGCGTACGGACGAGCGAATAGCATAGCCCTGTATTGCTTTAGGAGTTCGCCCAAAGTACTTGAAATAAAAATTACTGTTCCATAGTATTTTTTTCTTTACAGGAATGTTTTAGGATAGAAATGCATTCAAATCATGTTACTGCAGATAATATTCACAGGTCTCATACCAAAGAAGTTTTCTCATTAGGCAGAAGCGCAAAACCAACTCACTTCTACTACCTGACTTTCATTGAGAATTCATTCCACTAGCTTGAAGAATCAAACTGAGGTTCCACGCAAGGCCTGTAATTAAGTCTGACTAGCTTTGTTTTGAGACAAATTCCTACTAGCACACTCGTAAAATTGTGTACTCAAATGCCGAGCTTTTTATAGATTGAAACAGCGAATGTTTCTCATATTTCAATATCTCACATAGATCTTCATTCCTGACGTTATATTTTGGGCAATGAAGTTTTAGAATAATACAGGGTGGGACAAAAAATGTATACATTTTAAAAGCCAGTAGTTTGAATTCTACTGAGGCTAGGAGGGTGGGACAGGTCTCATTCGAAAGTTTTACTTTGTATTCAAAATACATTGTTACCCACCTTATGTGTACCTTATGAATACAAGTAGTATTCAAACTACAGCCTTTTAAAAATGTATACATTTTCTTGTGACACCTTGCATATGATACATGCTGCTTGCAAACACGACAGGAACACGGCTGCAGTGAACCACAGCTTTAGTCATATGAGTTCTAAAGTAATTGTTTACAAGCGATCAATAGAACTGTCCGGTACGTTTTTTGGTTTCAGCTGTTCAAATTGGTTATGCACTTTACCTGAATCAACTTATTACGTTCACAAAAATTGGGAGGATGAACTTATAGAGCAATAATTCTAAATACATTTACATTGACATGTATGCCTAGTTCCTACATGCACATACATACACGTGTGAGAAAATATGTAAAAGTTGTGATACATAAAACCAGACATGATATACTTTGGCTCGCTAGGTACAAAAAATTCTTTGCATTAGTCTGTCAAAAACCTTTCCAGGGATATATAAATCATCAAAGCTTAGCATGAATCTTCAAGACGTGCCGTACATATTTTACATTTAACAAGATGTATGCACTTTCAGGAGAGCACTTGATGTGCATACACGACTGCTTATTTCATGAAAGCTTATATTCCCAATTTACAGGAACCAATCTACAAAATTTCAATGACAGGGTTTCTCAAACTTGGCCCAAAATGATGTACCATGCGTAGTGTTTTGATGGATGTGGAAGTAATAATTTTGTGAATTTTCTGTGCTTCACTCAGATCGATATCCAGTAAATAGTCCAAAAATTCAAAGTTGTTTCATAGATTTATCATTTAATATTTCCTTCAAAATAATTGCATGAAATAAGTATTCATTTGTTTCGATTTGGTCTGAACGTTGCTGCAAAGATTAAAACGTAAAGATGCAATAAAATGTTAACTTTGGCGTGTAAATGACGTATCAACTGAGCTGTACTGCGTCATCAATAGGTGTACAGTTAAAAACTCTATAACAGAATTTATATCTTCTTAGTTTCACTTGTTGTCTTAACTTGGTTAAGGATCATGAGTTCTCTCAATTTTATTCTATGAAATTTAGTCATACGCATGTCAATTGAAATAAAGTAATTGGAGTCAATATATAGGCATTTTATAAACAGAAGAACTAAAATAATGATTTAGGAACAATGACATTGCTCATATCTATCATCAATTTTACTACCTGGAAGTACCCCCATTCATTATATTATACTATGCCTTTCTTGTTCAACTTCGGACGAGCTAACGAATTCTTTCACACCACAGAATGTAATTCAACACTGTAACAACTCAATAAACAATATGATAGTCGAAAATGTAGTGGCATTATGTATGAATAACTCGTCTAGCTATTACAGCTGTTTTACTAATCATTGTGCGAGAAGTGATTCAGTCCAATCTAAGAGTAACTGTCCAATCTGGAATCAGGACCGTGCAGCTTTTAAAGCGATTCATTATCTGTAAATAAATTATGCAAGGAAGTTTCACTCTGCTAGTAGCTCTCTCAATTCACAAATGTTTACACTCATATCATTATGAAATAAAGATATATATCTGAAAATATGAGTTCTAATAATTACACCACTTCTTTTACTGGAAGAGGAAAATGAACAGTATATCAATGAATTAGCTTTAGGTTAATTCACTATAGTTCACATATTTTTTCACCATGAAGCAAGATGGGAAAAATTCTGATTACGCAGCTTCATCTAAGATTTTCTATCAATCTATTTTGAAACATCGCGAAAACCTGTCAAATAAGATATATTTAGTATGACATAATGATCATTTATCTCAATTTGCCCATACCGTACATAGTTTAAAACTAGAGCTTGAGTAGTTGACCAGAAAACTGATTACCAACTGGAATTAAAGATAGGCTAAAGCAAAATTCGTCAACAACAACTCAAAATGTCATATTTTGTTTAGTTCTTACGGCAGCCACACTTGAAAACCATACGATGCTTGTGAAAGTTGTGAAACATAAAAGCAGAAATGAAATAACTAGGTTTGTAATATGTGACGTACGTTTTTATTAAACGCGATGATATTTACGGATAACTGTAATAATGATTCAATTAAATACATCATGTACAGACCATACTAAACAGTCAACCAGTAATTAGAAATTACAATTTCAATTTAACATCAACTACAACTTCATGTTTTAACTTTTCACTCTCAAAATTTTTCTTTGTCGGTTTTTCTCAGATGTTAAACATCCGATTTTGTTAAATGCAATGATGTTAATTCTAAGCTGTGCCTAAAGAAAATATTTCGCTTATCACTTAAAATGCGTATAATACCTACCACGTCAGAATTTATATGTATCACCAATGATTACCTCTTAAGTCATCATTGAAAAAGCGAAGTTTCATTTGCTTCACCATCTACATTTATCGTTCATTACGTGATGTGAATGTTTTTCGTATACCCGTAGGTACCGCTGTCATATCATGTACTATACATATAATACCCACCACTTAAAGATTTTATGATAAGGTATCTTTATAAGCCAATACTTTTACGTTTCTTATGTACATACTTTATTGGAAACATGCGTCTTTGTTTTTGTTTTGTTTTGTTTTGTTAGGATGGGAAAATCCTTGACAGTGGTCAGCCAAAAAACTTTGCAGATGTAGATCATCAAAACTTATCGAAATTTTTGTTTCAATTCTGTTATTTTCTCATACTCCTGTAATAAAATGTCTTTTCTAACTGCTATTGAGCTGTTTTAGTTACAAATCCATCAAATGCAATAAATGGCCACTGAAATCCATGAAACATATTCTGTCCAACTGTTGTCGTCAGTTTCGTTTATTTATTGTTTCAAACAATCAACTGTCACAAATACTGTCGAACAGTTTTAGTCTTGTTAAACGTGTACATTAGTGAACATTTAAAAGTTATATGGATAATTTTCTCTTTACCTATCTTCCAGCGACCTCTGTGAAGTTCCCAATTGGTTCTAAAGTGAAATTAACGAAGTTTCAGCTCATTTGGGTAACGTTAATTTAGATTTCATTGAGGTTGAAATTATGTTAAACAAGTTTTTATTTCATAAAATAAAACCATTTGTTTTAGAAACATGCTTCTTATCTTGTTTAAAAAACAATGTCGTCTTAAATTTTTAGAATGATTAACTTTTTAATGACACTCATAGATTCATTGGTATTTCGCATTTACCAGGTCAGGTCGGGATCTGATTCTCTCCAATCCAACAATGGTTTTAGAACCTTTGCCTTCAAGAGTGGAAACGAGTATGAGTTCTTGAAAGAAAGGCACTGTTCTTTAAACAGAGTAAATGTTTTATCAAATCCCTGGCAGTAAATTACCAAGTAATATTCAATTATCACACGGTTTATTTTATACCGTGCGTCAAGTAAAATTAAACACCAGAGAAGATGCACGACTTACAATACAGGAATCTCTAATTTTTTTGGAGAAAGCTAAAATAGGAGTCAGATCCTTGAAACTTTTTATAAAAAAGCTTAATAAGTATGATGAGTGGGAAAACTGCAAGAAAACAGTATCATATCCTAGTCCAAAACAAAAAGTAAAAATTAGAACCTTTTAAGTCAACCTTGATGATTTTTTTGATATTGCTCATCAGGATGTACTTTAAAATAGTACTGAAAAAAACAAGAACTTTCTAGTACTCCAGAGGTAGAAAATACGTCTTGGCTGCATGGGAGTTATTATGAAACTTGCAAAAGCAGAACGACGAAGTGAAAAGAAGATAGCAGCCGGGATTGAAGAATTGGTGAAATCAATAAAAATTTTAGGTGAGTTTCCTACATTTTGTTCATGCTTTTTAGTATTGTTTTGGTACATAGTTCAATAATAATTAACACATATATATTACGTTAAGTTATCATTATTTTTCCAGTCGACATTATTTAAATTGATGCTGCAAACGGTAAGGTTTCATTTTTCTAGCATTAGTTTTTGAGACGATAGAGATGTAGGATTAGAATCTTTACAATTAGCACATCAGCAGAAGAGGAGCGGAAATAAATAAATGAAGGAACATTTGTCCGACTTAAGTGAAGTAGAGCCTCAAATAAAGAAAATATTGTACTGTTGAGAAAGTGAGTAAATTTGGATCGAAAATTTGTCCTTGTTGTTAGAAAGTGTATGTGTAGGATTTCATATAGAAATACACTTCGAATAATATCAGCTACTGTAGGCGCGTTGGATTACGACCCACAAAATGAAATTGTGTGAAGAAATTCAAAATGACTTCTCAGACCGCTATTTCGATAAAATGTCTTAAGTTATCAAAAACAGATAAAAAACAACTTAAAGGGAGCTGTTACGCATTCGGTTTAAAGGCTGCTTCCAAATATTTTGGGTGAAAAAAATGTAGAGAACGTTGAGGTTTTGTTTAGTTGTGGGGACTAAGAACGGCTAATAGGAGTTCCTCTGAATTAAAGAGTCGGGAAATCCCTCAGGTAAAAGCTGTATTTTCAGCAGTTAAAGAGTTGGGAGCAGCTGAGAAAGTCCAGCTAATGTACTTTCACAATACTGCTGGAAACTGTGGTCGCCTCAGGAGATCTAGTGTTTTGGAACAACAGTTATGAAAGTAAAATTCCTCCCATTTACGATGTTGCTATCAGTATAAATTTCAAGTTTTATTCAAAAATGACAGCCCATGAATAATAATCATCCATGGGATGTCTTTTGAATTTGATAAATTCTTTATAATTATCATGAATAATTTATTCACTTTTGTTTGATTTTCATAGGACATCAGAAGACTTTTTAAGAGTATTTGGTGAAATTCATTAAGCCGATGAACGGCAAAGGTCGTTTTTTCTTTCATAAATAAATATTTGCACAAATGAAATTTTATTGACAAATTTAGAACAAAAAGGTTCTAAAGATGTTCGTTTACTTATAATCAACACCCATGCACAAGCGTGGTTAAGCTCCCAAAACCACTTTGACCTCCAACTAAGACCTACAATAATAAAATAATTTGTTAACTGTGTAAACATTCATAATGAGGTTGCAGAGAAAACAATTTCTTAAATGATAAACCATTTTAGATATCTTAATTCTTAGCAAGTTGAATTTATTCTTCCGATGATACTCTGAGGAAAGAAATAAGCACGGCCTTAAATTGATGTACTTTGCGTGAAAAATGATGACATGATGAGGGCAGATGTAGGAGCAAAATTAGACCAAAGAATTGGATCATTTATTTATTAGTCGATTGTTTTGTTTTTCCTCACACTATAATTTTTCTTAAAGTATTTGATAGTTTAATAGAAGTTTTTTACACTGGCCTCCAGGGTAAGCATGAAATGAACAGTATTTGAAAGGATGAAAAAGTGAACGGTTTTAAGGTTGTCAATGACATAGCTGAATGATGAATGGAATTCATTCATGATTTCAATTCCTGTCCAGAGAAAGGTGAAGGATAACGGCTATTTCTGATACATAATTTATCTGAATTTTGGAATATTTTCCTTACTTGACATGAGGTACCTCACATAAATTATTAGGATTAATAATTTATTTCCCTCATAATCCTTTCGTTTTCGTAACGCAACTTTCATAGTAAAATTCATATGAAAATAATTTATTCTCATTTACTTTCTTCATTCATTTATTCTCTTAATTATTCCATTTTCAATTTAAGTTTAGTTGATATCGTTTTGAAAATCGTTTAAAACTAAAACCTTTTTATGTACAAAGTAAAAAATAAAGTAAATAAAATCATGAGAGGAGATGTAATTGAATGTTACTTTGATTTCACGTATTTAAATAAGAAGTAAAATTTGAGGATTTTGATCATGTCTGGTACATAAAAATAGTGAATATATTTAAATTTGATATAAGAAAAAGACTGTTTAAAGAAAAGAATAACACCAAGGTAACCAAATTTTCCACTAAATGAAAAAATCAGGCTACTAGGATATATTGATTTCTTGTGACCACTTTCATCCATATGCTAACTATAGCTGAACCTTGGAACGAAATTCATTGTTTGTTTTATTAGTACATGGCAGAAGGTGTTTATTTCGGTTTGACATAAGTGTGTTCAGGATATTCAAGTATTAAAATATATCTATCAGATATAACAGTCTTGCATATCACTCATCACTTGAACTCAATTTAACATCACAACTCTTCTTTCTTAGCAAAAACACAATTTTAGTGCCTTTCGCAGCTCATACATACCACAGGACAACCATTTGAATCATACAAAAAGTTAATAAAAATAGTGTCCTCGTTTCCAATACACTCACATAATGATACAAACTTGCGAATTTTTACAAGTCTTGTCTTCACCAGAATTGTTTGTACAATCGGCCTAGCTGTTTGCTGGTACTGTCTGCCTCAACAGCTGCCTCGCAGTGGGGAAAACAAAGCTTTGCAAGAACAACTGAAAGTTTCTCTTCCTCTTTCCTAATTAGCAAATCTCTTTGGTGCGCCTGCACACGGCGGCTGTTCCTTGGTGCAACCACTGATGCAGTTCTTTCTCTAATTCTTCCTCGTTCACGGTACTTTGATACAACTCGATCATTTTCTCATGTTGCTCTCTTAGAAACTTCCTTACAAAGCAAGAATTTTTCTAATGTTGTTTTCATCTGAAGACGCGTATTTGCCAGATGTTGTGTGTCCACTGACATCAATAAATTCATTTAGTCGAAATACAAAACTTCCATTACAGTGCCTCTTTTCCCAAAGTATCTATTCAATGTCTTTAGAAGTATCATTGATGCGTTTGTCCAATGTAGTTTGTAAAAAAGTAGACTAGGCTACTTTTTGAAGAAGAACATTGCAGACAATCTCATAAACGATGATTTGGTAGGACGGTCGTGTTTAATCCTTACTACGAAATGTGGCTGTTATTATTTTGAGATGAGTTCAGTCATTTGGCAGTTTCATTAGAATTTTCTTATTCATCTATGAGGTTGGGTGTTTTCCAGTTTGTTCAAGCGCTCTAACAAAGTAATCTATCTCCGTATTGTGAAGTGAAAGGTGTTTTACGTAGAGATTTGGAGATGACATTTCAATATGCTTGTAGCCTCGGTATAGTCAAACAATTTATTTCTACACACCAAACATATCGAAGGCAGCTTGCTTAGTCTTGATTAAATAAAGTATTATACTAATTGAGAAAAATCTATCATTGTTGACTTGAGCCACATTTTTACATTTGTTTAGCTCTACTCATCCCTGGACTTGAACTGTGACAGGATTGTCTACCATACCTAATGTAAATTGCGCAATTTTTCCCCCAAATATTGATATCGTTAACACGTCTGGCTCAACTGAAACTTAGTGAATGCCATTGTTTGAGAACAAACACTTGGCATGTTTGCTACACTAATCATAAATCATATCATGGAGACGCTGTTTCCTAGATGTCCAGATTGTATTCTATATATTTTTGGGACTTCGCATTCTTCGGGTGATAGATAGGATTTCCGAGCTGCACCCAAGGAAACAAGCAGATACTGTCTGTCCTCATCAGCGTGCCTTGAGAATTTAGCATTCCTCGATGGAATTTTGATCGAGCTACGTACCTGAACGTAACCAATGTTCATTGCACGAGACTGTTCTATGTTTAGTGTTTGTATGTAAATAGACCTTATTCATACGTTTTCTCCTTCCGTGTCTCTCTCGAGGAGGAGCCCCCGAATTTGACCTCCTGCACAAATGTGTCCGATTCGTAATCTATAGTCTTCATTCCTTCATTTTTGTTTCTTTAAAATGATCTCTACCCTGCTAAAATGCCGTTGCAACGGATGCGGAAGTACAACACTATTGACTTTAATCTATTATAGTAACATAAAACGTTCAAAAACTACACATTCAATGCATTATTTAATTCAAACAAAATACAATTTCTCCAGTTCATATCCTGGAAGCTAGGGCACCTTCATATTTCATAATTATAGGAATTTAATTTTCAGCTGGGGTAACATTATATCAGACGAAGCTTTCACACTCTTAAACTAAATCTGTTATGACGTCTTGATAATATATTATACTAAAGAGTATAAAAGTCATGTATAAATTTTACTCCTGCTGAACTTTAAATTCTCATAAGGAACTCACAAAATGAAAATACTGTTCTAAACTCAGAACTTGGACAAAACAATTAAAAGTTTTTATTAGAGCGCAATAATATCAACTGTTCAACAGCTTTGTAGCTAAGTTTATTTCTATGGGGGATTAACGTTAAACCAAGAAAAGAGAATAACCTCTCGACTGAGGTGGAAGACGGCAAAGTTGTGTTAAAACGAAGAAACATTTTTAGAATAAGAGAATACCGTTTCAAGCTTTCAATGTTGTTCAGTACTCACAATCTGCATGTGTACTGAGGATTCGCTGAATGAGCATTTATTTTTGGAGCCGAAGTACTTATCTTCGGGCAACGGTGAGTTTTCCTCCTCTGAGGCATCGGCAGAACTTGCAAACTGATTTATCGGGGCAGAAATTGTGAGGTCATTTTTCAGTGAAATCATTTTGCTCTGGTTGTCCAACGCTTTGTTGATATCCACCCATCGCAACTTGAAGTAAGGATGAGTGGTCACCGCCAATATAGCTTCATGAACGCCTTGTTCATCAATTAACAGAAAGTATTTTTGAAACCTTTTCTGAAAGGTTCCGAAATCAGAGCAGTTACAACGACTCCTCATAAAGGCTCATCTTCAACTGCTTGTCAAGCTATGGGCGTGACCAAAGAGCCATTGCGTTACAACGGCGTTCAAACTCGTTTCAAGTACCGTACCTAGACGAAAAATTGTTTCAATTTTAAATACCTTGTATTCAAATACAGTATTTAAATACGGATTTAACCACTGCCTACTGCAGTAGTTAAATGCACTCTGTGCACAAGCTCAATACAGCATATTCGAATACATTGTATTCAAATCCAGTATTTAAATACACGTTTTAAATGTATATGAAAATACATTTTTAAATACGCCAATGCATTTAATACAATGCAATTAATTACTGCCCAGAACTGTGCACAAACACATATCAGTTCTCAATTTCACCCTATGCATCATACAAGTACTACAAAAGTATTTATTAGACAGAGCGTAAATTTTAGTGGATTGGTTTCCAATTATCTACGAAATGAAAAGAAATAGAACATTTTATTCGAAGAATGTATAATTTAAGATATCTGCATTAACAAGTGCGGATGCAGATCTAAAACACTGGGGGGATATTTACGGATGGAGATGTCTGCACCAACTTTACAAGTTAGTAGAAATTACTGAATACGTTTAGATTAAGGAGAATACGAGTGAGGATGTAATACCTAACATTTTTTATCATACTAACTAAAACAATGGGTGCACAAAAACCACATTACCAGCGAAACTAAACGCTTATCGACAAGTTCTATTACTAATAGTGTGCCTACATCAATGTTCAACAGCAACAGTACCATGCAACAGCAGACAAGTGTCGCCTTGAACCTCAATTGTCATGGCACAAGATTTCAATTAGCGACGAACCGATAGTGAACGTTCAAAAGGTTTTTTTGATTTTTTCTTGCATCCATGCATTCAATTTCACCTGAGTATACTGCTTATAAGCCCGGATAATAATTTCATTGAAGGTAAATTTGGATTTATGTCGTCCTAAAGTTTGTGAGAGTAAATATACTCGTATAATGATGTACTACATTTGCCAGTTAGTATTTCTGAATGAATCGGCTCTTCATTGGTGCCAAGAGTTGATTCACATGCTGGTTGTTGAACGATTGTTTTGAAATGCCAATATAGCCTACTGAGATAAGTAATAATGGCTTTAGGTCACTCAGTGAATGACAACGCGTGCATGGACGAATCTAAGCAACCTTTGCTGAGTATATTTCGAACCAAACTTTTCACTAAATATGTGTTCAGTTACTCGATCAAATACTCATTTTGAGCGCCCTGGACCCGCAAAAATTTAAATCTCGTTGTGTACAATTGGCTAACAACCCTGTTTTGAAACTCATTCTGCGTAGCGAATCGATGTGAAAAAGACTTGTATACTGTTTAAACATGTACATAATTCATGGCTTTGACCTTTCGCGTCCAATGCGCTAACAAACTTTGAAGACCATCTTGAAGTGAAAGTAAACACTGGGTAGGGGAGAAGTACTCTCACATATGGCGTTTTGATTGGAAGCAAAAGTCACTTCTATTTTTAAAAAAAAGAGCAAACAAACATCTAGTAACAATCGTCAATCAGTCTAACATCTGTCATCAGTACAGTAACAGAAAAACCACTCAAAGTCTGTATAACAAACTATGTTGATGACCAAAATCTGTTTGCATACAACACAGATTCATGGAAAAACGCAGCTGCCAAAGTTCCACACGAAAAGCTCTTGATCAAAGGGGAAGCGCATGGAATGCAAGGCAACTACTCCCGGTGAATAGGAAACTGGCTCACTGGTCACAATCAACGAGTAATGATTCATAATAATCTAGCCAGTGATTCGACACACGTAATATCAGGACTCCCCAGGGAGCGTTTTGGGTCCGCTCCTCATCATCTACATCAACGACCTTGATGCCGGAATCATCAGTAAAATCAACAAATTCGCCGATGACATGAAACTCTGTCACAAAGCGTTCACTGAAAGCAACAGAGCAACTATCCAATCAGACCTAAACCGTCTTCTAGAATGGACCGCAACCTGGCAAATAAGCTTCAACATTGATAAACGTTTTGGAATGCACGTTAGTGCAAACAACTGGTATTTCCAGCACACGAAGAATGACATACCATTGAAACAGTACAGCAAAGAAGAGATCTAAGTATCATCGTCACTGAAAATGTGAAAAATGACAACAAAAGGAAAAAAGTGTCAGAAATGTGAGCAGGATTTTTGGTTTTATTGCACGAATTTTTAATACAAATCAAAGAACCTAATATTACCGTTCTATAAAGAACTGGTCTGGCCACGTTTGAAATATGCAGTGCTATTCTGATCTCTTTTTCTACGAAGAGATATCAGTAAAAGGGAACAAATTAGGCGTAATTCAAAGAAAATGATTTCACAACTACACAATCTCAGTTAGGAAAGACCTCTTGAACAGCTTGAACTTATCTCCCTGGAATAAAGAAGACTGCGATTACCACTCATCAAGATTGTAAGTATCTCAATGGCCTTAACAATGTTACCCCGTAAGGACTTTTCGGAAGCAACGGTTACGTGTGACCCAAAAATAACGGCCAAAATTTAATAATAAAAAACTTAACAATACCCCAAGTTATAGACTTCTTTCCCATTAAAATTGCTGCAACTTGGAACATGTTGCCTGAAAAAGTTGTTTTTGCTGACACTGGGAACACATTCAAAAATTGTATCGAATAATACTAGATTAGGTACCCCACTGTGATACAACGTACTAATTCTATGTCCCCAACTCCTAATGCCATTGTAGGATTGTGATACATGTTCGTGACTAAAATGCTTGTGCGTGAGTGAAGTACGTACTCGTATACGTGACTAAAATGGCTTACAGATTGGGGTGTACGGGCGTGATTGATGCTTTTACTTCACACGGCATGGACTTGGTACCAACCCATGAATTAGCCAAATGGCTCGTTTGCAATGCCTTATTCTTTTCTATTCTATTTTCATTATCTGTACATTATATTGCAAAGGTGTTTTGCCGTTTTCAGAACTGTAGCTGATGCTTGCAAATTTTAAAATAAAATAAATATTAATCTTGCGTGTACTGAAATTGCCTAACGAGAGGACATCATAAAGAAAAAACGAAAACCTAATTCGAACGAAGCTGAGACTATTTGTTTGTAGGTGAACCTCGATTCTCAAATTCGAGTTCAGCAAAAGAATAGAAAATGCAATTCCTCTTAAGTTCATTTCGTTTATAACACATTTAAACAAATTCGGTTATACAAGAATACGATATGCCACACAGATGCAACAACTCGGATCTTTTCGTAGGTTAGATTATCTCCACAAAACTTCACTGAAAAGTGTCGGAAACAATAAAATTCATGCAAAGAATGTAAATCAAAACTCTGAATCTACTGAGACTCTTTCTCGAATACTCACACCCAGAGACGTTTGCAATAAACATGACAAGCGTTTAAGATCCCACTTAAGAAACAGACGCTGTTTTTGCAATCCTGTGAGTGCTCGTATTCATATGAACAGTTTTCGTACATAGTTCATCGGCAGTGTGTCTGTGTATCTAAAAAAACGAACTTTCGTCCGCAGATTATTTAAATACTCTATGGGACTAAAAGTAAACCCTGGACAGCTTAAGTCTGTTTCTATGCATTGTGCTCTCATACATAAAGCGTAAAAAATGCCTCTTCTCTTCTTTCGGTAGAGGATGACTGAATCGCGACATCCCCATTCAGTAAACCTAAAACTTTGGGGCTTTGACCTCGCGTCGTGAAAATGTATATCAGTTGAGACTTTGCATAGTCGTGGGCTTTTCAAAGAGCGCGGAAAGAATCGCGAACATTTTATTTTCGCGAGGGTAACTTTTAGAATATAAAATAATGGGTTCATGTTGTTTTGGAGCTGAGAATTTTCGAGGATTCTAATAAATGGCAGCTGCAGTTGACAGTGAAGAACATCCTCTCCGGGCTCCCTTCATAAATTCGAGGCTTTTGAAGTCGTCTTTGAATGAATGGGTCGGAAGGGAAAGCTCAGCAAGAATTATTTCTCAACCCGGTAATGTTATAAGTACTTGCCCGTCTGTACCTTTAGTTTCGTTGGTCTCTTTACTTACACGCTTCACTTTACCAGCGTTACATTGACGACCTAGGTTTGATTCCAGGCACGGGATCAATGAGAACAGAAATTTCTAATCTCCCTTACTTCGAAGTTTTTTATGTATAGAAGAGATCGAAAATCATAGTCCCGGTCACCCATTAAAACGCCAAAATATACGCATAAATACTTGTTCGTGATATTGGAATTCTATGCATACAAGTTACACTGCCCCAAAATAAAAATGTTTTCAGCCACTGAAACATTGGAAAGCTTTCAGTGGCTAGAAAATGGATCCTTCATGAACTAACTCCAGAGAACCACCAACAGCGTATTGCTTGTTATCAATCATTGCTTTCATGACATATTCAAGCATAATTTTTGGGTTGAATTGTTACAGAAGATTATAAATAGATTCCTTACCATAATGTTAAAAGACGTCGATGTTGAGTACGTCAAGGAGATGTATGAGCAGTTTCAACAACCGAGAGCAGAACTTCGTCCAAACAAGTTCATATTAAGTGTTTGGTGAGGAATTGCAGAAATTATTCAGCATGAACTGTTGGACAAAACCAGACAACTGATGATAATCCTCACTGTCAGCAACCTCATCGACTAAAAGCGACAGTGATCCAAAAAGTTTTGATTTCATATTTTGCTGAAAAAATTAGAGAACTTTACAAGTGTGGCATATATAAACTTCTTGGGAATTAAGACGATGTCATTACAAACAATGGAGATTTCATACATGAAATAATATTTCATATATGTAGAGTTATTCATCTTCTTACTTAAATCTTAAAATCCGTCATTACTTTTGCACCAACCGGATACATGTATAAGCTATCATACAGTCACCTTTTCTTGATTTACCTAGGAGCGCATATAATATTACTTTTGGTTTGAAACTGAAATGAGCAGTCTCAGTTTAATATTTTGTGAACTAATGATTGCGTTAACCCAATTACGGAATCGTATCAGGCGATAATCTGCCTGCTAGTTGAATTGAGCACTGCTGAATAACTTTTTTCACTCTATTCTCTATGAAAAGTTTCTCCGTGTGTCATAATCTACTCGCAAGCATCCAAATGTTTCCGCTCACCCTTTTTTCATTTCTTCTCATTAAGTTTTCGTTGTACTGTTGTTGCCACATATAAAACTTTTGTGCCGTTCTTCAAGGTGCTATACTGAGAATGTTGCTGCATGATCTCTACCACTCGTCAACATAGGCATATGCCTAACTAATGTACATCGATGGTGTCACTTCTTTTGTGGCAATATTGCAAAAGCGAATTCATTAATAATTTGTACAATTTTACTGATCCATTTATGAATACCCTGTTGATGTATTTAAAGAAAAACCATTAACAGCCGTGGATGTTAAGGAGAATACAAGGCCCCAGATATTTACACGAAACTCAAAAATTTGTATGGCTCAGGAAAAATATGCGAAAAAATATCCAAAAGATACATATTGAAGGAGCAAAAATCTACTTTGATAACAATCTTAATGTGTATAATAGAGGAAGATCATGACTAGCTGCAGACCTTCTAGTGTCATCTGGAAATAACTATAGGAAAACAAGAGATGTTGAAATTTCTTATATGATTGCACATCTGTAGTCCGCATGAACCCATCCACTGATATAAACTCTCAGATCTACAATTAATAATCGAATATAAAGTGACGAACCCAAACGTATGTTCGGTTAGGCTGAAAATGTTTGACACATGGAGGACATTTTTTCTCAACTTTTGCAAAAAGGTTCAGCAAATATTTCATCTACAGACTAAAAACTGTCATGAAATAATATTATTTCGGTTCAATTAAAAAATTACACTTAGTCGATGATATGTGCAATGGATCCATTCATCATGGGTGTGGGTATAATCTTAGTACAACGGCAAAAATTTAATTTGATTTTGAGCAGACAACAACATTAAAAATTGAAAGCTGCAGCGCATCATTCTAGATATTTTGTTCAAAAATAGATAAAACCATAGGAAACTCAACAGCGTAATGCACTTCAGTCAAACCATGAAAACACTACTCTAAACTCTAAAATGTTCTTATTATCGCTCATATGAGGTAATGGTTCTTAATTAAACGTCCGAGCGTTAATTTCTCATATTTATGACACGTTTGATCAATTGGGTCCAAGAAACCAGATGCAGTGCATTGATGATTGCAATGAAGAAGGAAATGTGTAGGATCTGAAACAGTGCTAACCAGAAATAACGTTTGACTCGTGTATTTTTCAAGTGAGAAAAAATTTTATTTATATAAAACTTAAACTCCAGTATAATAATTAGCAATATAATGTAGTCACATGCAAAAGCTTTACTAAAACCTGATGACTAAAATACCAGAAGATCATTGGTCTGGGAAATAATAACAGGTCTAACAAGGTACTATCATAAGAGCTGCTCAGATAAACAAACCCTTAGAGTCTTGTACATTCAGTCAAATTACGTCGTGTGTTTTTTAAGGTAAGCACTGGTTTTAAATTCCTCGCTGTCGCTCTACTGTCTGCATTTAGTACATGCACGCTCAGTACTGCACTTTGTTAGCAAGCCACAGACGCCAGCACAGAGTCATTCAGCTTGTGTACGTTTGTTTGTCAGTATTTGAAATGATTCCTCCGATTGAGAATCCTGCCGACTATGAGATGTGCGCTGTAATTCATTTTCTTAGTGCTAAAAGCGTAAAAGCGGCTGAATTTCATTGTCAGATCTGTGAAGTGTAAGGAGAAGACATTATTAGCGATGGGATTATACCAAAATGGGCGAGAGTTTAAAAGGTGGCCGCTGATGATTTGAAGCAGAAAGTTGGTGAAAACTGAGAGTAAACAGACACTTTATGATTTCAACGTTATTTGATGATTTTCCTCAAGTGTCAAGAAGTGTGTTTTATCTAATTGTTACAAAACGTTTTAATAATCGAAAGTTATCTTAACGCTATGTACCGAAAGTGCTAACTGAGGTGCACAAAATCAAACGTTTAGCGTTTAGTTTATGAAACTCTTTGACTTTCCTAGTGTGGTACAGAGAGGAAGGTGACGGATTTTTACGCCAAATTCTTGCAGGTGACGAAATATGGGTGGCTTACGCTACACCTTAACCAAAGCAGCAATCCATGGAATGGCAGCATTCAACATGACCCAGGAAAGTGAAGTTCAAGCAAACAGTTTCAGCCCGGAAAATCATGCGTACTGTTTTTTGGGACTGAAAGGGCGGGCTGCTTGTGGATTTTTTACTTCGTACTGATACTATAAATTCTACGACTTATTATGAGACCTTAAAAAACTGCGCCGTTTAATCCAAAACCAAAGGTGTGGCATGCTGATCAGGGGATCGTTTTACTTCATGACAATGCCCGTCAACTCGTGGCCAATCGAACTCATTATTTGACTCGGAACCACTTGATCACCCTCCGTACAGCCCCGACCTAGCTCCTAGGACTACTGCGTGTTCCAGCATTTAAAGAATCATCTGGGCGGTCAGCTCCACGACGACGATGAAGATGTCAAAACGATTGTGTTGCAATAGTTGTCTAATCAGGTGGTAGATATCAACGAGGATGGTTTTCAAAAGCTGGCTGTACGATAAAATACATGCCTTAATATTAGTGAAAATTATGTCGAAAAGTTAATTAAACTACAGACTTTGATATAAAAATGAAATTACTTAGAAAAGTCTACTTGTTTTATTAGCATTTCAAACAGTATTTATTTTAAAAGCAAGCTTAGTCTAAGATTTTCTTTGTGGTTTTTATCTATATATAATTCATCAAATAATAAAATCATTTTCCAATCTTCATTGCCACTAAGTTTTATCACCAATGCATTAATTTTGTCATTAATGGACGTTGAAATAAGTAGTATGAGCTTTTGAAGGCATAGCTCCGACAGAAAGGTTATCCTCGTGGAACAATCATTTGAACTGTGCTAAAATTGTATTCTTTAGGGGTGTTTTAAGTTCTGATGTCAAATTTTTTTCATTACTTCTGCTGGCATTCGTTTGAATTTATGCAGTCTGAGTCAGTTGAAATTGATTTCAACCCCCTAACTCTCTTCGTCGACAATATTTCAGCAGTTATGAAGGAACAATTAGCACCAAAAATACTTAATTAAACACCCTAAGTGAGTGTCGTAAAAAATAAGGAATATTAAAAAAATAGAGAAGTGTATTATTTCGTGAAAATTTATGAGAACAGTTAAAAAAATATTAAAATTCAGGAAAAAATTAACTTTGTTCACATTTATGTTCAACGGTAATCTAACAATTTCGAGCAGGTGACGGAAACAGAACTAATGCATCACAAGAGCGTGTTGACGCGGGTGATAGTCAATAGGTTCACTCAAACACATCTCGAAATAGCCAGATGCCAAGTCTTCGATTACTTGTGTACAACAATTTTGTCGCACGGGAAAAGATTTAGGGCCAACCGTGTTTTTTTGGGGGGAAGGGAAATAAACATTGTGAGGCACAAATAACTTTCGCAGTTCGGCCAAAAAGGGCTGTGCAAAAAAACGGGTCAACGTTGAACTCAAATGGACCATTAAAGCACATGCCTATGGACTATGAGTTCATTGTAAAAGTGAGAGTAAGACAAATTATAAGGAACATGTATGAAGAAGAATAGGGGCATCCTATTTACCTATGGGTTTCTATGTGTTACAATTAATATCAGTGCAATAATATAATTGGCTAAGGGAAAAATGAGTTAGGGGAGTGGAAGTACATTTGAAAGCGATGGAAGGATTAAATGGGGCATTGTTTAAAACAGTTAGAGTAGGACATTCGAATAGGAGTAGTTTCTTGAGGATGAGGGACTTGAAGGTCAATATCCCTGAGAGAGGGAACGTTGTAGCTTTGTAGATTAACTAGCACCCTGAGACTATGGAGGGCAAGTATTAATTCAGTTTAGAGCAAATCAAATTAAAACAATCATACTCACGGTGACAGCAGATATTACACGTACGCTAAGATGTGTTTATTGAAAAAATTCTAGTAAAGGATTTTACACCTTAGGCTGCATTTTGGCTGCTCTAGGAACAAGGAAATCCGCCAGCATCGTTAGTCGCAGGAGCAAATTACTAGTGAGAGATGCGATACTAGTCCCTAACGATGTAAAATAGACATTGAATTTATCTAAAACAAAACGAAAAATAATTACCAGTTTCAATCTCGCCACCACTCATGTACTGTATGTACTTCTACATAACGAGAAAAATTTCTTCAACCTTAATATTTTTCTCTCGAATTTTACAGATGGGATTTAAGAACATTAGCAATCCTCTTTTTCTCCCCAAATATGCCTTTCAGTGTTGTTTTTAATATGATAATATATGTTTCATCGGACCACACCAAAATATCCAAGAATGAGATAGTTCTTTCAAATACCTTTCATCAAATTGAAGTTTTCCAGTAATGTGCATTTTCGTTAATATAAGAGTTTTTCTTGATGACAGTGAGTAAGAACCATTGTGATAGTGAGTTCGACTTTGCTAGCAGATGCTCCTGCTTCTTATAGCTCTTATTATATAGAGCTCTGAACAAGTCATGCATATGTTTTTCCCTTTCCAAGTCATCCAATTCGCATTTGCATCAGATATTTGTGTGAACGACAAATCCTCGGCTGAATTGCGGTAGGCCCTGGCTTTTTCTATCTTGGAAGCAAGCATCGTATTGTGCTTACAGTGATATTAGTACTTGGGAAATCGAACGATATCCATTTGTTAATTTATTCAGGTCAACAATTGAACTTGCAAATTATTTGATAGCTCTTCAACTTTAACTATGCTTCGCAGTGCCTGCGTTGATAATGTATGTATATTTAGTTTGTGTTGATGAATTCCAGTGTATACTCGTAGTGGATAAATGGTGAAGAAAATGTTGTTAAGCAAGCAATACCATTCTCTATAATATTACGTTAGGTGATTGACTCAGCTTATTGAAAGTAATCACTGTGCATTATACACAACATGAGCATAAGACAGATGAAATTCACACCTATTATACTGGATCAACCCTGTTTGTGGGAACACAATTCTCAAATATTTCTGAATTTCTGTTCCCAAACTTTGCATAAGATATGGTTGAAGAAAATTGCAGCTCATTCTCTTTTTTCGACAAGCTTCATGCTCGTGAGACTTAAGCTTAGAATGTACAGTTTACCATGTGCCTATTTCGGATGAATGTCTCATTTAGGAGTGTTAGACGCTGAAGTCATAATATTTTGAAAACTGAGATAAATGAGAGATCTCGGTTGATGCATGCAGTTGTGTAGTGTTCTAGTAGGTGTTGTTGTAGGCGTCTTGGCTTCACAGCCAAAAATGTGAAGTGTTTGCTAAGTCTAATGAATGCTTGAGCGAACGACTTGCTGATGAACTTGCCAAGTTCAAAATAGAGTTTCATTTCCGTTAGTAAGCTCTAATTCGACATGTATAAGCTTTCTAATCTGAGGGTCTCGCTGGAACTGTTTGTCACTTTTCCCCTTAAACGAAAAATAAAAAGTAAACACTGTACTTATATCTGAGTTAAGAAGATTAACCCAGAAAATTTATTTTTTCTAAGTAAATTTCCATCGCAAATTCTTGTTAGCCTATATAATGCATTATTTTATCTTCGAACCAGTGTAGTAAATGATTGTATACAGCAAATTTATACCCAACTGACAAACTTCACGTTTGTGTTCCTATTGTTTTCACCTACATCAATTTCACAGACCCATTCTAGGGTCAATTTCACAGACTCATTTGCAATCCACAAACCATCAACTTACAAACACACATATTCGAAGTCATTTCATTTTCATTACTTAACGGACTCCGTCTGTCACCTTTTAAAACCTTTATCACCTGTATCATTGATTCCTGTATCTTTTTTCTCCTCAAAACATTACCATGATCAAATGCCTTCATCCCCTAAACGGTGTACATCCCAGCAAAATAAATGCATTTTTTAGGGTTAAGGAAGTTCTAACTTCCATGCCTCCTCTCATCTCATTTTTTAGGATGTGGATAGAGAGCAGTCCAGATAAAACCCGCTCGGGTGAAATATCAACCGAAAAAAATCCGCTAGAACGAAACTCTTCAAATATACGGAGAAGGAGAAAATTTCCTCCTCATTTGATTGTATGTTCTTGTTTGTTCGGACTTGAAAAGCATTTGACGCTTTCAGGTTTTTCCTAAAATTGTTGCTTTAATTAAATACAATCTTTTAAAGCATGCGTTTTTATATACTTTTTTGATATTTTAATTGAACAGTTGTTTACAGGTTTTACAGGAAAAGGAAGTGAATTATCCATGCAATTGCACGACGACGTGATGCAGTGTGACATTTGAACAAGACAGTTTCATCGGGTGAGGAATCTGGTAGTTAAATTTTAAACATTATTCCTTACAGTGTAAGTGTTGTTCGTTACTTAGACAAGAAGCATTAGAGATGAGTTGTGCCTACGACTGATGTTCAACACAGTATCGTCCTCGAGATGTGACTGTAGAAGAAGTGAATGCGATCATAATTCTCTTTAATATTCTTGGTTAGCATCGAATTAAAAATAATGACGTAATAAATTAAAATAGAGAGCTATAACTTTTCTGTCTCAAATTTTCTTATAAAGGACTGACGCATGAATTTCCTTTCGTCATTTTAGCAAATTGATGACAAAAAGTTCGGGTTCGTAATGATAATCGGTTATTTTAATAGAATTTCAAAGCAATACTGTAACCCCTGTGCAATGAGGATAGTCGTTTTCTTGCAAAAATTGAATTCAAATCGGTCCTAAGCACAAAATTTGCGGTGTTTTATAAAGAATGTGGAATCGCGCACAAAGTAGAGCTTAGTACTGTATAAAAACGGTGACGCTGAGCCAATGGCAATGTAACTCCAATATTGGAGACAGATGAACCCCAAATTGCTCCTGAATAGAGTTTACGGCTCCAAAAGAGCGTCCAGTTCCGCCAAAAAAAAAACTTTCGAAGTAAAGCCTGAAAGAACTTACGACGAAAGACGAAATCTCCAGGGAGATTTACTTCTCCGGGTATAGGCCACGATTCCAGGACCTAAAGCTACTAGTAACAATGTTGAACACGGAACTGCATACCTTATCAGGAAATATTCTTCTGTGTGTTCCTGTCATATGGCATCTATTATTCACAAAAGTTTAAGTGCACAAAATTTTATGCACACAAGAGTTTATCGTTCTCGGAAATATAAAGTGAATATGAAACCACTGCTTTTAAGACTACAATGTTACTTTTTGCTCATAGTCATACACTATTTTTATGTATTAAAATAGATTTATTTTCTGCGCTCCATGGTATTCAAATAATTAAGATGTTTGCATTGTTACCTAGGAGATCATCTTCCAGGGTAAGAGGAATTCATAGTTCTCCAAGCAAGAGGGAAAACTCAAGTTTCCTAAATGCTTAAATGACACCTTTAATTACTAAAAATGTTTATACCACCCGCAAACTGTTTTTTTCATTATGTTCACACAAAAACAGGAGTTGAACAAGGTGTATTTTTTCTCTATAGTCTCCTTCTATTCAACATCATTTGTTCAAAAATCACAAAGAGATGGCAATATTTTTTTAACGTCACTATAAATGCACCACTTCCTGAGCTCATTCGAAGGGAAGTGACCTTTTCTTGAAGCTTCTCTGAGTGATCCGAAAAAATTATAGCGGAAAGGGGTCGAGATCTGGGCGGCAGGTATAACGCTCCAGCTCCTCAAACAAAATTAGTAAATAGTTTCAGCTGTCTGTTCGGCTGTATGCAGGCACTCATAATTATTACACGGCCACATGCTTCTCACACAACAACCTAACTTTCTCCGAGAACAATAGGATTCGGATCTGGTGAGCGTCACTTGGGGGTTACAAGCCTTTGGAGCATTTCAGAGTGTGACATACATAAATTTCGATAGAGGAAATCGAATAATTTTTCTTTTACAGCTTTTTTGTTCCAAAGCTAGTAGAATGTTCATGTTTACCTTATAAATAGCAGTAGCAAGAAAGCGAATCATTCGTGAAATTTAATTAGGCTTATAATTGAAATATGCAACACAATAATATAATATACTATTAAGTTGGTTTAGAAGAGATTTTCCACTTCAGGTTCTACAAATATTAAAAATTAAGAGTTCATAGTTATTAAAATCGTTATTCGGTGACATAATTAAATTTGTTTTATATAGGTCGACAAACATAGCAATCACACGCTTGTAATATTCCTTGGGTTTTTAAGCAAAATATGAATCCAATTCATTTTCAACCCCATATCGTTATTTCAATAAGGCTATTCAAATGGTTCTATGATCCCTGAACCAAGGGATCCAGAACCAGGGATACATGCCAGAAAGAGTAACATCAGAAAATATAACAAATGGAACAATATTTACCAGCCATGTATTTCCAAAACAAAACTTTGTCAGTTGTGTTCAGCTGTGTGAATACGAACACAACAGATAATGACTACCTCTCCGTTTACCAAGGAGGGTCTCTTTTGCTTCAAATCTGCTTCCAAATCATGATTTAAAGTAGAGATAAGCAGTGATAACTTGATTGTTGTAGAAGTCGTAATGGGCAAATTCCTTCAATAGCCAATCAACACTCAATAAATCTTTTTTACATGAAATTCTCCTCTTGGTTGTTGAACCGATATTTCTCCTCGTATGATTCACGATAGGCGATGTTCAATATTATTTTAAAGGATTCATTTCTCATCACCTGTAACGAGCGTACAAAAAACAGTCCCTGTAGATGTCGTAAATCGATTATTTAGAACGAGCAACGCGTTTTTACAGATTCTCAGGAGACAGTTCGTTAGTGACCAATTTCTGAACCACCTAAACGTTTTTCATGTGTTTCGGTTGTCTTTTCACGGTTATATGGCGTATGGTAAATTTGTCTGGAAATTTTCTTATAATAATGGTAGGAATGAACGTGACAAGAGCTTCCAACTCTTTAGAACCAAGTCGTTGGGGACTTCCCTGTTTAGACTCGTCTTTCAAACATAAATTCCCCTTTCGGGAACGAGAGAACTCCCTCGTATAACTTATTTCATTCATTGCATTATCTCCATACGTGCTCTGAATGGGCTTTGCTGCTGCACTTGCGTTGGTACCTATATGGAACTTACAAAGTAATCCATGCTTAATCCAATTTTGGATAGGACGAACATAGATGCAAATATTGCAGAAGATGTTAGAAATACATCTTTGATATGGAAAATAGGTATGAATCCTCTGTTGTAACATTCATAAACTATCATTAAATCAATAATTTGGAATTTCATTCTGAAACATTTAATATTATGTTTGCACAAACCTTATAAGAGCACGCAAGAGTAAAAGGCAAGGAAGCAAACGTATGTAGATGTATTTTAGAGCGGGTAGTTTTTCACTTACCGTCCAGTTCAATGCGATTAACCCAATAACATTTTCATCAATATAAACATAGCTATATTAATTGAAAAAATGATTTCAGTTTGTGAAATATATGACAATCATGAGTGTATTTGTAACAATAACGCTAGACATCGTATCATTTCATGCCTGATATAAAATGCAAATAAAATAAGAATGGACTCACTCTATGCTACCTTAATTTCCAAAGTACTTCTGCAAAAGTAAAGAAATCCGAGCTCACCCTCGCAGCGATGCCAGGACGTCGAGGGTGCATTATCGTTGTACATGAACACGGCACTAAAATAAAACGCACGTTCAGAGGATGACATAATCTTTCGAGTGCTAATGGTGATTCGCTTGAACATGAAATGTGATTTAAATATGCTGTAATTACACTTTGTGAAGAATTGTGATTCTGTCATACGATTTCCCACGAGATCGTTACGTAATTAAGAAGTTATCAGGATTTAGGACTGACCTAAAGTATTTAAAAGAAAATTCAACGACTTTGAAAAGGACCTAATACGAGTTCATTCTAAATATCTTCTACCCAGATCTCATTAGGATAAAAACAGCGTTGTCTTCTCTCCAATGCTGTTTGAGAGAAAGCGTCGGATAAAAATGAATATAGCGTTGTCACATTCAGCGTTGTCAGTAGTTGGCCAGATCTCTACCGTTTAGGGCTACAACATGCGAGCAAATCGGTGAGACGGTGCGTGTGCCTCTTATCAGTGTTGGTCGTATAACTTCAGTAGACGTTAAGATGATTTCATTGGTTCCTGAACACCGATGTGCAGAATAAAAATTATGTTGCTGTAATTTGTCAACTTTACTCTGCAGCTATTATGGTAACAAATATTACTGAAGTAATATTTGAGACCAAAGAAAATTTTAACAAAGTTTAAAAAGCTCCATGATATTATTACAAGAATTCACATTGAAACGCTTTTGCCTTACATTGAAGGAGTGGTTTGCGTACTGCATAGTAGTTCCACTTCATAAATGAATCAGGTGTCTTAAATAATAGGATTAGAGGTTGGACTAATCATACTAAAAATAATTATTCAAATTTCAGAGGAATACTCGCAGTAACATTAAGAGCTCTAGTGTATGAACATAGAAAGCTTGTTAATATGTGACTAGTTTGCTAATTAATTTTAGGAAGCTCGACGATTCTGTTACAGCACGTACAATACTTAACAGCCGCTGCAATGAAGCACAGAATACCATTCGGAACTGATTACAGTTCCTGAGAGCAAATCTTGATTTAAGGTCTTGTGCATTTCCATGCCTTGCATAAGCTTTTATACTTAAATTTTAAATTCTATCAAGCTCTATATTCTTGATTATGTGTATACAAATCTGAGTAAAATAACGCACAAAGTGCATGCACGTGAAACAACGAAACCTATTTGGTTATTATTTTGTTCAGTGCTTTCACTTTACATGTTCCCCACTGTTCTATTGGATTCCTGATAAAATAGAATATTTTATTCACACTGAGTGCAAGTTTATAATAAATGAAGGCTCAGAACGTCCATGTAATAAGCTTTTAAAGATAAACTTTTGGGTTATGTACTTGTTCACGTAATAGAATATTTGCTAGCAGCAAAACACTTTTTTGCGCGTCAATCATCTATCATCACTTTCTTCACTTGATATAGAGGTCATCGTCAATGCAATAAATCTAGTATATATTAACTTGGTCTCTCACACCTCAGTCAGTTTTATAATCCGTTTGGCACAAACACTCACTGACCAGGCTCCATACCCTTTCAGATAAGCAAGTTCATCATCAATGTAATACAGTAAAATTCGTTTATAAGGAAAACCTGTTAAAAGAAACAGCCACTTTGAGGGGGTGAACGAAAAATTTGCCATAAAGGGTAGTCCAAAAAAAAGTTTCCCCTTTTTCAAATACTTATAACTGCGTAACGAATAGTCGTACAAATTTTAGTGTGATCTGATTTTCACTGTCATTTATAGTAATATTATCAGGTAAAAACATTTTGTATTTATAGACAGTTTACGAACAGGTAATCGTAAAGCGAGGATGATTTTTTTAGCCATTGCGTGAAGGTAATTCTAAAATCACAATCTGTGATTTTAGTTACATAAAAAGTCAGTGAATATAAAAACAAAAACTTAACTGTAATAGACTTTTAAAAGTAAAATATTTTCTTTTCACTTGAACATAAGTACATAATGTTTCCATCTTAATCAAGGACCACCATTGTTTTCGAGGCCCTTTTGATATTGGATTCTCATATCCAGCATAGATTTTCTAATAATTCCTGAATTGTTTTTAATTCCATTGATAATGTGAACGATACGATCAAGTAAAGCTTCCAGGTCTGTTGGAGTTGCTTTATAAACTTCATCTCTAAGATAATATAAAAATAAATGTACGGAGTCAGATCGGGAATACAAAGTTGCGATTCTACCATATGTACACCTCTCATGACACGATCTCCGAAAACTTATATTAAAGTGTTTTTACGCAGATTTTTCTGGGGCATGGAGATCCGCTTGCATCCACCACATTCTGTCGAATCTATGCTTGTTACCAGTTTGCAGCAGTGAAATATTTTCTCTATTGAGTGTGTCTAGGTATTCATCTCCCTTCAAATTCCCTTCATAGAAAATTAGTCCGATAACGAGGCTAGACCTGGAGAACCCAATCCAAACTGGAATTTTTTCTTGGGAGATGGTTCTTCTAAAAAAATCCTTGATGGTAGTTTGTAAGGCAAATATGATGTATTCTTTTGGCAATTAACAACACCATTCATATGGAAAGTCGGAAAGTCCTCGTCGGATAATGCGAGGGTTTCAACAAATCTTTCATGTCTCACCATGTTTCATCCACAAAACGTTGTTCTTTCGATGTCATTTCCTGACAATTCATGGCTAATCCTTGGTTTTTAAGGAAAATAAACTAAATATCTCATAACAGTTCAACAAACTGTTGACCAAAATAAATTTGTTCCATGTCGTCGACTTGAAATATTTTCATTCTCATCAGTTTGGCTACACGTCATTTCGATGTTTCTTGTATTATTTTGAGAAACAGCTGTGTAATGAGTGAAAAACTTACTACTATTACACTTTTACCTGTGCCGAAAACTTTAATGCTACGATAATTGTAATTGAATATTTTGTGTGCGAATTTGCTATACACGTCCCCTCTTTAACGAAAGTGTTCATTAAAGCTGCATTGTTAATAATCAGTAGCAGCGCTGCTGTGATGAACGCATTAGAACTTGCTTATTTTCCTCTTAATGATTTTGATAGTTGGTATGGATATTCGTCACGGAAACTAATGTTTAGTGAGCTGGACGATCAAGGGTTGGATTTAAACCAATAAAATACTATTTACTATTTCTCTATACTACGATAATGATGCATATAATTTGAAATATTTTTTAAACATCCTCAAACTGAGAAGCACATTTGTAGGATCAGCCTTTCTGATTTTTCATGACCATAGAGTTCAGAAAATAACCAAACTTAAAAATCTTCCCATGAAAAGGCTAATCTGGCAATCCTGGTAAGGCACATACAGCCGAAGCAATAGAAAAAAATTGAGTCATAGTTGCTATGTGTTAACTATTAAAAGTGGCGCACTGTCTCGGACGCCGTCAAGACCATTTACCAGTCAATTTTTATTCTACCTAAAGTGGGTTCAATTCCAGTTCTAAAATGCAAGTAGATTTCGTTAAATTCTTTAAAAAAATGATTTTGTCAGTATGTACTAAGCAGCAATATATCTACATATAAATGCAAGTGTTTCTCTCATATCAATGTACATAATCTCTTTTCTTAAGGAATTTGATTCGCACCTAAGAATTCTATCTCTAGATGAACAAACCAAATTCATTATTGTATTCTATGCATAGATGTATTAAAGGTAAATATATCAGTGTATGGCTGAAAAATTACTCTTGCTCTGCTACTTGATCTTTCCAACACTTGCGACAGTATTTAGCACAAAAGGCTTTTGCAGAAAATCTCCAACTCAGAAATCAACACATAGTATCAAAGCTCCAGAGCTATCTATCACACCGCTTTCAAGCGTCGGGAAAGCATAATATCACAATTTATTTGGAACGATTGTGACGTTCCCTAAGAATCTATTCACAGTTCACTCATGCTTTCTGTTCACATAAATGATTTTCCTTTGTTGCCACCAAAACAATGATTTCTAGGTCCGCGATGATAACATGATTTCCCATCCCGAAAACAAACGCTGAAAGCCTTTTTGATCATTAAAATCACAGTACACTCAAAATGACCTTAAACTTGACGCAAACAAAACGAAGAGCATTCATAATTATTATTGGTTCCAAGGGTACACTAAGAATATTGCCGAACATAACTTTAACGTTAAAAAAGACTTAATCTAACCAGAAGAGGAAGTAACAAATTTGCGCATATAGTTTGATATAAATGTATTTATCATATCCTCTGTGGAGAGAATATGCAACAAAATTAATGAAACTTTGATTTGTTTTTATTGCACAGAGAGCATGCTAGACAAAATATTAGCTATCCAATTCCGTGTTATAGCGCTTTGATTACAGTGACTCGATCTGGGGAGATATACCAAAAAATCTGCAGAGGCAGTTACAGAATGTATTAAGGTTGCTACTAAAAGAGAAACTTCGGAGAAAACGATCATGCAACCCCTCTCATGAAAAAGCGTAATTTGACTTAAGTGGAACCAAAACTACTCATTTACATTGCATGATATGTATAGAGTGTCCCCAAAAAATATATACATTTTTAAAAGGCTGAAGTTTGAATATTTAAGGCGTATTCATCAGGTGTACATAAGGTAGTAACATTGTATTCTGGATACAAAATAAGACTTTATATCTTGCTTTTTCAAATGAGATCCGTTCCAACTTTTTAGTACCAGTAGTATTCGAACTATAGTCTTTTAAAACTGTATGCATTTGAAGACACCCTGTATTTTTTCTTTATATTACCTTCAAAGTGCTGCCAGAGTTGCAAAATTCATTCCACCCAATGCCAAAACGGCATATCGAAAACATGATGTTTTACTGAGATTCCGTTCATTTGATACTGGACAAAGATCGCTATGAATATCAGGTGCACTGTTTTGCAACAAACTGCCCACGCTGGTTAAAAGATCATTCACTCAAAAATTTTAGGACGTACGTGACACGTCACATTAAGTCACAAAATAGTTAAAATACTAATAAATTCTTAGGTTGTAGCAAATTAAAATAGGTATGTCATTATCTTTATACAAAATACCTTCATTTTCAATCCCAACGAATAAATTTACGGTATTTATAAGAATCACTCAATTTTACTCATACATCATTATTTTTGTATCTGTAGAATCGGAAAGTCGATTTTGGAGTTGGTAATTAATTTTGAACACATCATACATTTTCATTGCCGAATCTGTTGCATGAATAAGATTGCTATATCCATCATGCAGTATATTACGCTGATTTAATATTCGTAGCATAGTTTATCAAAGCCATGCGTGCATCATAGTCGATGCCAATTTTTATAAGCGTTTGTCGAATTTTGGAGCAATATATTCCTCCGCATTACTTTCCACATTACGATGTTACTTTTGTTGCTTCTAATAAAATGTTTTCATTATATTACGACTGTACCTCATTATTTTGACCCAACAACAGCCGTTGCCTGTTCATATAGCTAGCTGTAGCATCATTAATGACCTGATTATTATACACCAAAGGCCTCCAGCTTTTTACTTTGGCTTTTCAAAGCATTGCCAATGTGGGCAGGAAGTAAGGGCAGAAAGAACTTTTAAATGTGGATGCTCAATATGGCATGTTTTTGAGTTGACTCACAGCTCATGAACTATTTTCAAATTTTTATTGAATCAATATTTGAAATTGCAACCCTTTTTCTACGTATAGGCACAACTGATGGTGTTTTCTCGAAAAAAATCTGACAGCAGCGTTTATATGTGCGGTGATATGCACATTATTTTTATTTCATAGTAGTTTAACATTCAAAATTTTATGGGCGCCTAACTTTGGAATTTCGACTCAGTGATTTCCAATGGACCTCAAAAACCTATTTGAGTTGCATAAGGTGTTGTTCTAATATTTCCTGGATTAAATATTTTACAACAAAAATGGTTTTTATCATTTCCTGAGTTTTTTACATAGAAATTTTCAAACTTAATCGGCATACTTATGCATCTGAAGCATTTGGTAACGCCTACTCTTCATTTTGCTCTTTGAATCGATTTTCTTTTGCTTTTTGGATGCGTAAAGATTTGCTAGGACACGCTTGTACCCATTCCAGTATACATACTATGTATTTGCCTCGATAATATTTGCTTTTCTTGTTTTTCTTTTATGCTTTTATGTTTTCGGAGACTTGGACTAGCAGACGTTGAAGCTGCTCTTGGAAAACATTGGTAGCAAAATAACTTTTTTACTGTAGATCATTTTGTGAGCATGTAAGAGCTATCGTTGGCTCTAAAGCTATTTCTTTCATTTTTTCGAGACCCTTTGCGCTACAAAATAGGTTTGAGGAAATAGTGACCAGCTTATAACAATTGATAGAAAAATATATCGTTTCCTGAGAATCAAGATTGTTCAAAGTTTCTTGTGAAGTATTACGTTCGCAGTTAGGTTAGCCCAACGTACACGATCATGTAGTTTTGGCGGTAATTGGCAAAATTGCATCCTCAAAGCCACACAGAGTTTCCATTGCATGCACCAGCTTAATGGCCAAACTTTTAATGCAACTAAGAACCTACTAAATCATCGATGTAAGTTTCTGCTTACACGTCAAGAGAGTTTCGACTAACTTCACCGTAACTTGATTTTTCGCGGCAACTTCCTCCAGTTTCTCTGGCTGAACTTGCTGCTCCGAACTCGTGAACATTCTGTTTAGTGAGCTATTTTCTCGCGCGAAAACTAAAGCAAGCCCGACAGTTACTAATTTCCCTCATGGACTCGGTGCAGTGGAAAACAAAACACAAGGTAACAGGAAACATTTTTATAACAAGTGTTTCAGCACAAAAAGATTACATCGTCATTACTGATATAAAATCAAAGTCAAACTTAAAATACACCGAAAAATGTAAAAGGAATGACATACATGTGTTCCAGTCATCTAACACCTAATTCTCTGGCATTCTTCTTCTTCTTGATTCTCTTTTATTGGAGCTTTGGAGATGGGTCCACGCAGCTCCACGCCTTCAGGGATATTTTATTGTTTTCTGAAATTTTGCACCTATTCTGAAGAAGGATACAAGAGGTCTTTCTGGGTAGTTCTACTTGGAGATTCCGTTCACTTCTCAGTAAAACGTGGTAAAGGGAACTGTGAAAATTCCTTCTCTGGCATTCACTAATCAATGCCAATACGTACCTCCACTTGGGGTGTACTTTCAGGATCCGCACATGCGCGCGTACAAGCACGAACACACAAATGTGCAGGCACAATTATTTCAGTAGGTTGGAGCAACGCACGTATAATTTCATAGCAAAAATATTTTTGAGGTTTTGAGAAAGTAGAACTCTATAATGTAAATGAACGATTCGAAAAATATTTCTAGAATGGATGTAAATTTTAATAAAACTCATAAGGGGATAAAATCTTAAATAGGTAATGCTTAACTCCAGCAATTATTTATCACGTGCAACCAAATTTCAGGAATTTTTCATTCGACATTTAGCTCATCCGCTTTTGCGTTTCACTCAGCCATTGGGGAACATTGTGAACATTTCAACTATCGAAATCAGCTAATTTATCAATCTCATTTAAAACAAATAATAGGTCATTTCTTCGAATTTTGAGTTTCCTTTCATATGCACCAATAAGCCTAAAATTGAGATCATAGTACCACAAATTACTCATTGTTGCAGCCAACTTATATACTTTCGTGTGCGTAAGAGTGAAGGCGTGTACTACAAAAGGTTTAAGATTTTAAGAAAATAAAGTGTTAGGAGCTATTATATAGTATGTTTCTGTTATTTTCGGCATATTAAGTATTTTATTTTTGTCTAATTCCAGCGATGGAGATAGAATCTTCGTGATCCAAATCGTTTGCTATGAAAACTGTCCCTGTTTACGTTGGTCCATCTAGTGATCCTACGTGTGAGATTCCCTAGATGTCGGTCAATAGTCAGTACAAGAATCAGTACGTCAGTAAATTAGGGGCGTGTGCTGCAGACTAGATCGCCATGAATTTAAAACCCGCAGTGAGTAGATATGCTATAAAATTAACTTTTAAATGATATTTCTTTTTATCGTTTTCATAATCTACTCTCCTAATGACAGCGCTTTTCAAGTGGAAGTAAATTAACTGCGTGTATTGCATTATTTATTTACGACTAAATTGTACATGAGCACGTTAAAGTTACTTCACCATTTAAAAATTGGGATAAAAAATATGAAGTTTTAGTAAGTTGTAAATGGTGAAGGAATACCATAATTTTTTTGCATGAATCCAATAAACGTGTTGGTTACATAGATATGCATGAATTCAAGCATCATATAACATTTGAATTACATAAAATGGCTAAATATTGGGTTGAACAGATAAGCGTCATGGAAAATCTTATTTCGAAAAAAAACATTAGTTACAGTAAAGAAGTCTGTTGTAAGAAGATTTAGCAACCAAGTTATTCATTTGAAGTTTCTAAACCCTGACGCTTTTGTCCAGTGTGTTTCTCTCTGTTGTTTTTTCCTTGATGATACTTGAAGTGTAAAGTTTTTTTCAAATTTTACACTTCTCAAAAACTGAAACTGAATACAATTGAAAAAATCACAGCATTACAGGTACATTGTGAAAATATTTTCGGAAACGTTAAAAATGAGTTCGGTTCTGTTGATGTAATAATGAAAGAATAAAAAATATGTCCATATTAAAATGCAAAAAATAAAAAAATGTATTTTCTCTTCCAGATATAGCTTACAACTTTGACTTGCTATAGATTTTGCGTTTTATAATAAAAAATAGGGTAAAATGGCATCTCCAATCCAGTATATTTTCATTTGTAATTACCACTCTTTCTCTACACGGTTTTTATGCTACAGCATTTCTTAAGTTAAGGGAAACAAGATACAATTGAGGAAACCATCAATCAACACCCATAAATTCATAGGTTTTAATTCAAGTAATTTCAAATTGTCTGTGATCACAAGTCATTAAAGGTTCGTATTTCTCAGTGGTATATGAATATTTTTGATTAACATTTTCATCATCTCTTCATTAAGTTATTTTTTAACTCAGCTAGAACATCTTTTTATACCCATAGAAGGACAATAATATCCATCCAATGGCTTTACAATCTAATTTAGGGAGTTTCGTTTAGAATTCGAAAGAAATTGTCCGACCGAACGAGCAACGCAAATTTGCCGAAGACTTTCCTTAGGCTCGGGTAAACAAGACTTCCCTTGTATACTTACCTTGCGCTTGCAGTTTTGAGCGAAATCATAGAGTGAAGGGAATTGTTTTTCTATCTCAGTTCCAGATCCCAGGCCCCAGTCGAGCTAAACTTGTTCTAGCTGCTCATTCGGGATTTCCTATTCGATACCAGAGTGACTAATTGAAACCATCCCTGATATCATTAGAGAAAAGTTTTTGACCCACAACTTACGATATCTATGGTAAATTGTGGAATGCGTTATGTGGATTTAATTAAAAGTATCGCGATGGGAAGCTATGAACGTTGCAAGATTCCAATGTTGGAGAGTAAAGGCAGCTTAGCCCTTTGAGGAGTTATTTTTGACTGAATGATATGCTACGGATATTATTACGCATATAATACGCAGTATCATGGGTGTCTTTTCTGCTTCTCTGTAGTCTCACCAAACTTTTCAGATAGACATTTAGAATATTCAAGTGAGAGGAACTGTTCTAATGTAGTTCAATCAACGACGGTGGCTCAAATGAGGTTCAACAGATAAAAATATGGGAACAATATATATATATATATTGTTCCCATATTTTTTCTGTATATATACGTATAACATAAGAAGTTACATCAGCACAGGTGGATAAAGGTGTAGAAACATAGATAAATAAAAATAGCCATAGTTCGTCAGACGCTCAGTCGCGTACACTCTTGGCCGGCCGAACATAGTTTTCGATTTTACAGAATCTGACTGTTCGGTCTCTAGTGAGCTGTTAGTTAGAATTAAGCTTGCTCATGAATTAGGATTTTGTTCACCATTGTATTTGTTCTTTGTTGATCGTAATTTATGATGAAATTGTATATGCATTATATATATTTTTTCTTAAATAACGGTTGAGCAAGAGGAAAGCCAGTCCCTGAAAGAACCATAGAGCTAAAAATTAGGCCTTTACTAATGCCTTAATGCATCATCTTGTTGAATTTTACACGGGCAGTTTGTATTTTCTCTGGTGACAGCCTTCTAGCTCATGGATACACCTGTGGGCCGATCGTCTTCAGGTGATGTTATTTTTTCTTTTAATGTGGAGAGTGTTCTGGAATAGCAAGCCACCCGTTCGTATGTTTGCATTAGGTCGGGCGTTTATCACATTCCACAATATTGGCATTTCCTGTAAATTACACTACGTATGGAGAAGTGCATTTCTATGTTCTTCCTCTGAAGTTCTGAAGGAAGTAGCACATTTCTTTTGCTCTACAGTTTTGAGTCCCGTTTGTGCTGGATAGTGATCTTTTGCCAGTGTTCCTGGACTTCTTATTTCCTGTTCAGAAACCCCTACCAGCCTTCTGTCGATGTACATTCCTCTTTCAGGTCTTTCAACTCTGCAATTTTTTTCTTCATTTCGTCCAGCTCCGTCCGTAACGCCTTATTTTCTAGACTCTGGCGAATCACTAGTACAGAGAGGGAAGGTCAGCCTTGCTAGCAACAGCATAATCACGATGTAACCTTATACAAGTCAAGTGAGATCGCATTAGTATTGCGCTCATTTTTACTGGACTCCATCATTGAATAACTTCGCGCAACCTTTCCTGCATGCCATTCTTGGTCTCCCGTGAGTTGAGGGTCTGAGGTATCCCGTGAGTTGAGGGTCTGAGGTATCCCATGAGGTGAGGGTCTGAGGTATCCCGTAAGGTGAGGGTCTGAGGTATCCCGTAAGGTGAGGGTCTGAGGTATCCCGTGAGGTGAGGGTCTGAGGTATCCCGTGAGGTGAGGGTCTAAGGTTCCACGGTTTAAATAAATTACAAACAGAACTTATCTACGTAAAAACAGAAATGTAGTTTTCATGAGTCTCTCCAATTCGTGATGGAATAATGACTGTTAAACCTACAATTACTTACTCTTTTTCTCGTGGTTTGTTGAACTGAGAATATTTCGCCAACTTTTCTAGAGCGACGTATGTACGGTATACATAGATGCATATTTTTATCAAATGATTAAACTAATTTCCTTTCGCTGTGTTATAATTTCATCAGTGCAATTTAAAAGATCCCAAGTCAAATCGCTCGTTAATCTAAGTTTTTCCCTGGTGCACTGCCGAAGAGCTAGCTTTTCAGTGAGTTTCAAAAATGGAACTACAAAGAAATCAAAAGCTAAAAATAACGTCTCTCTCATCAATTATAACCAGAAAAATGTTCCATCTCGCACACTTGATCAAAACTTAGTCGTTTTTGCAGGCACGAATGTTGAGGCTGGTCGAAAAGCGGCTTTGTGAAAGTTTTTAAAGTTTTTTCTAAAGATAAAGAGAAACCAAATTAAGAATAGCCCCATCAAAAGTTGTCTTCATTGAACACGACAAGCAAATCGCACTCAGTGAACTTGTCCTAAACTTGTTTAAGAAATACAAACTTCAATTCAGTAGTTCAAATGAACTGGAAAAAAATATCTTGAAAGTTTCCAGGACTCGAATTTTGTCCTTCATTTAAACTTGGCGGTAATTTTAAAATTGTTGCTTCATTTTGCTGCCCTGTTAAGAGATAATCAAGAATTAAGAAGTCGGAAGTCAGAGCAAGAGAATTTGGCACACAAAATTCTCTCGTTTAATATTCTTAAGAACATAGAGTAATAACCAATAAATCTCAATTAAAAATATGTTTTAGTTGAACAATTGTGTAGTAGTGTGGATCACTCTAGCTTGTTGAAACTGTATCGTGGCTGTAAGTCACAGTTTGTATGATGTTTATTACTGACGACAGCTAGAAGTCAAGATGCGAAGGGAAATTCCGGGGACCCTGAACTTTTTATGCGATGAGAGGACTCTCTCGTGAATATATTTGTACTTTTTTCCACTTCTTTTCGAACTATCGTCAAATTTTGTCTGGATCATAAATCTTCTCCGCTTATCTGTAATCAAGGGTATATTCTAGAATGAAAAATTTAATGGAGGTTTCATTCCATTTCGACAAACCAGTTTCATACTTTCTGAAACGTAGTCGATAGCAGCTTGATCGACTCGTACACCAACTTGGTCGACTGGTGAGCGAACCCGCTTTCGATGCAGGAAGACCCGAGTTCGAGGTCCGATGCTGCCGTGGTCGGTTTGTGCTTGACCATTGGCGGCTAGAGTTATGACATGGGACTTGGGTAGCGACCCAAGAATGGGCTAAAAGGCTCATTCCTATTGCCTCATTCTATTCAATTCTATTCTTACAACGTAAAACATTTAAACTCATCCACAGAAAACGTGTTAAATATTTCAAAATTACAAAAAATTATTTACCAGACAGAACTCTGATAACAGAAACGCATAAAACGTAGGTTAGAATTATGACGTTGTGGGCCTTGCAGCTGGACTGTCATCACACTTACATATTCGAAATATTTGCAAAAATAAATAATTAATGAGAGCGAGGGCATATTCTAGACAAACAGTCGAAGATAGAGTGCACCGTATTGGACAAAACCAAGAATGGGCTGTTTTGATATTTCGTCAATATAAATTGTACGTTCATGAACTACAATGCTAGCATCACTTGAAGGAACAGTCTCAAAGAAGAATTTGCCACAATGAATGCTGGAATAAATTAGATCACTTCGTATGCAGCCGTACTATAAACAATATATCGAAGGAGCAAATTAATTGTAGGGGAGTCATTATTTGTGTTGTATATGTATTTAACAGTCTGAAAGCATTTTGGTCAAAATGGGCATTCAAATCATCAAGAAACTATCATTTTATCTCATAGAAATTCACTATACGACCGTGAGTCACACATTAATAATGCGGCTAAATGCCTCAACTAAGTTAATTATCGAATGAATCACAATATTGTAGGATGCAGGTTGGTACATACCAATACAGATTCTCAAATTAATTTTAATCAAAATTTTCCTACAACACATTTTCCAAACTATGCGTATAAATTACGATCTCTGCACTCCTGAGTAATTTCCCACTCACTTCATCGTCTGAAAAATGAATGAAAAAATCAATATCGAGCAGTATGAAGAAGCCTCATTACACCTAAAACAATAGAATCGAGAAGAAAATTTGAAACCAATATAATGCTTCTCACATTATAATATATGGATCCATGAGTATTTTCTAGACTGAAGGTTATCCTCGCCAGTCGCCTTCAGTATGCCAGAACTTCTTTACTAGTGAGGGAAAATGTAAGGGGTGACCGATTAAAAATGAGAACCAATACATAAGCAATAAGCAGACGGAAGATTTGGCCACACTATTGAAGATGTTATCCTAATAAGATCCATAAAGGACAGTTTCATTTAGAAACAATTTTCTAAACGAGGCGTACTAAAATATGCTCTCGTCAAAATTAGAAAACCGATGAAACAATATTTCATACTATGAATGAATTTGCTGCTCTGCAGATTTCTGATCAACAAAAAGCGCAAGTTCGTTCATCATGTGGCGACATGAAAAGAAAATTCTGCACATTTCTTCAGATTGTTTTCTCCTGATTAATTCTCTATAATAAAGATTGATCTACTCCCAGCCGAAATTTCAATCCTCAAAAGGTGAAATAGAATAAAGTATGTATCAAAATACCCATGGGATTTCTGACTGCTGCCCGCAGAGACTTTTTTGAAAGACTTCGAGGGGTAATGAAAGTTAGAAACAAAATATACGTAAATGAAAAATAATGAATTTAATGTTTAATTTTATGGAAGTATTCTTCAAAGACTACTTGTTGATTGTCAAAATTAAAATTACTTGATAAACATAGTAGCAAATAGTACATGAGTATGAATTGACAAATTATTTTTCTGATTAAGTTCTGTAAAATTTCTATACATCACGTTACTTTGATTACTACAGTGATTTCATTTACTGGCAGAATGGCACCAAACTAGTCTCGCCATTATAATGCGGAGTAAAATTAAGGAATATCTTAGCTGATTGCAGAAGATAAATGGTTTCTTTAAGCTAACATAATTTTTACTTAACAACTGGTATCTGAAACTACTACTAGTAACTGAAATAGGCAAATACCGAATTGATGCATGGTTATCCGAATCTGAGCTCTATAAATTCCAAACGATTGGTATCTTATAACTAATTAGAGTCAAAATATAAAGACTAAATACATGAACAATTGCTATGAATTAAATTCTACAAACACAGGATGAATACATCATTTTAAACTGAATTCAGCAGATGCTAAATTAATCTGCTCTCTTGACCGAATTGTCTAACAATTCGTTCTTGACACTGTAAACCGTTGTATAGTTTGTTCACATGATTGTGTTTCAAGCTTGTTATACAGTGTGGGGAAAAATAATACAACACGTTGATTAAATCGCCAGATTGCAAATTTATCGACTACGTACAATTACGAAAATTAAACTATATATAAACAATGGTATAAAAAGGATAATAATATATCTAAACCCCACAAATATTTAATGGAAAAACTATATAGGAACATGTATAATAAATACGTGAACAAAAGTTTACAACACATTTCAAGCTATTCATACATTAATACTTCGTTGCATAGCCCTTATTATTAATCATGGATGCGAGACGTTTATAGTAGTTCACCACCAGCCTTTTACAAGTTTAGGGCGTAATCTTATTCCATATTTCAATGCAAATTTCTTTGAGTTCAGTAATGTTATTGGGACTTTTCTTATGAATCTACAATTTCAATTCCCTCCAGAAGTTTTCGATCGGATTCATGTCCAGAGATTGACTTGGCCATTCTAAAATGTTTATCTTCTTCATCCTCAACCATCCTTGGTTTCGTTTGCAGTATGCTTTGGATCGTTGTCTTACTAGAATTTCCATCCACGTTTCAACTTTAACAGACAAGCTGAAGGTAGGAGTTGTTCTTTCAATATTTCACGATATTTCCTGTCATTCATGGTTCCTTCAATGATGTGAAGTTTACCTACCCCTGATCAGCTGAAAAATCCTCACACCATGATTGAACCTCTTCCAAATTAACAGTGGGTATGGTGCACTTTGGTTATACTCTTCGTTTTGTTGCCTCCAAACATGGTTTGTACTGTTTCTCCCAAATAGTTTGAGTTTGGTTTCATCTGACCACAGTACTTAGTTCCAAAACGCTGCTGGCTTTTTCAAATGGTCGTTGGCATACTTCAGCCTGGCCTTGATGTGACGTTTCTAGAGAAGAGGTGTCCTGCGAAGGGTGCAGGAGCGAAGACCTTCACGGTGTAGTGCCCTGCTGATCGTGCGTTTGCTGGCTTCGATTCCAGATGCCTTGAGATCATCTTTCAATTCTTCACGAGTAGTTTGAGGCCTCTGCACTACTTTTCGGACCAATTTCCGAGCAGCACGGTCGTTAATCTTCCGTGGACGGCCAGTTCGAGGCTTGCTGAGAGTGGTATTCCGGCATTTCCACTTACGCATTATGGTTCCAACCGACGCTATAGGAACACACAGTTGTCCACTCAACTTCCGATATCCCAAACCTTCATTATGGAGCTCCACAATACGTTTGCGAATATCTTGACTGATGTCCTTATTCTTACCCATGCTTACGACCTTTCAGAACAAGAGCTGCTGTACCAATGACATGTTATTGAAGATAAACGCTGACGAAAGTTCGGTTGCTAAATAGTAGAATGTATTAAAACATTCTGAAATAATCTTACCATAGTTTTCATGTATAATATCGAGAAAAAAGTCGGGTATTGTAAAATTTTATTCACGTATTTATTATACATGTTCCTATATATTTTTAAATCAAATATTTGTGAATTTTAGATATTTTATTAACCTTTGTATACTATTGTTTACATATAGTCCAATTTTCGTCATTGTACGTGGGCTATAATGTGCAATCTGGCGATTTAATCAACGTGTTGTATTATTTTGTCCCCACTGTACATCATACACATCATATTCGTGCAAGCCTCTGTCGATAAGCTGTGATTAAGCTCTGACATTAGTTTTCTTACTGACGACATTAAATTTCAGTAGAAGTTTGGTTCCAAAAGTGTGATATTTCAATATTGCTTCGTTGACGTAATTTTTTATTTTCATAAAAATAGTCTTGTTTACATTCAATTGGCCGTTATTCGAAATTCTTGAGCAGTTTTCTTTTTCATGACAATCTGGTAAAGAGATTGTCATTCCCAAAACCCTTAGTGGAATATTTCTACAGAGAGTTAATAAAGTGAAAAATAGACAGACAAAAGATCATCGACGAAGAATTTATCCCCCGGTCGATTGAAACAAAGAATGGCGTCTGAGCCTTTCATAATCTATGGGTGGAATGTGTTCTACGTCGATGATGTTTTTTTCATTTTCTGTCTAGGTATCACATAATTTTCTTAGGGTGTAAATATTTCAAGAAGCGTGCAGTCGTTAACGAAATGCTGAAAACGTTTTAAATTATCTGAACCATTCATGTATATCAGATGAAACTCATGTATGCATTACCTCATACTAAACACGTTATACGAGTAAGATCCGAAGTGCGTACCTAATAATACAATTGAAGCAGCATAAAGAAACTAATATATATTGTTATCGATTCAATTTGCAACAAGCTATTTCCGACACAATTTACTATTCGTTCGTTCAAATTGCTCATTTATTTTTAAAATCAACTGTGTTTTCATTTGCAAATACATATTTAACATAATTTTACGAGGAGGCCAATTATGTTCTATTTCGTACAGATATCTAAACAGTGTTTAGGAGCTGAAAACCCTTCAGTCTAATTTATGAGATCTTGAAGCATAAAGAGACCCTCTAGACTTATTGAAGAAATAGAAGTGAACCTCTAAATTTAATTTTTTTCACAACGGGACAAAGTTGCTCGTCGGTAAAAATCTGAATTCAAAAAATTTTTCCCATTTTAGCCTGAAGAAGCTCCCTGCCTATATCTCCCCGACGTACTTGGAGCTGATGTTTACAGAACTTCATGGCGTTCTGCTTCGATCGTAAAACTGTTGAATCATGGACTATACAGGTAAGGTAAATCCTAATGGATTCTACTTTGAGAGACAGAGCTTTTCAAGAGAAACGTTAGTACATGTAATAGAAATATCGGCTGGGAAAATATAATAGAACATTTACAACATGCAAGACTCTCAATTTACGGTGTATTAAGATTCTCAAAGTATGGAACTAGCGCCCCACAAATATCATCTCTGCTGACACCATGGAAAAAGTTTAGAAACACCTCAACCAATACTGGGCAAGGATTTCGCCAGTAGTTTAAAGCATTGATCCCAGATCGAATCGGAAGCCAAGAAAGTAAGGAGTAAAGCTATGTTTAGGAATACATGCATAATTAACCACACTATGTACGCCAAAATATCTTCTCTCTTAATTAAAATAATAGTCAATGTGTCTCACCAAGAACAGCGCGAATATAAAATGAACGAAAAAAAGAAGTATCGAGTGTTATTTTGATGATACTATGAAAAACTGCTATATCATAAAATCCGACTCCTGCTAAGCAGTTGCTTTCTCACCGTAAAATGAACTTCCTGCATCTGTACATGAATGTTAATGCTTGAGATCTAGTTTCCTCCTTCCTTAAACATTAATGTTTGAGGGTTACTCTCCTTCCTTCTAGTTTACCTTCTTCTCCCTCTGGTGCCTGTACACTTCGGTGTGTATGGAACTTGGGTACTACTAACTACTAACTTGGGTACGTTCATACGCTGGCTGTACGCTCACGATCTCGAGGAAGAACTTAGATTATTTTAATTGTATCTTATAATCCGAATGTACTGAATAATCTGTTAGGTCGGATAATATTTCTGTAGAGCACATATATTTTTTTTATAAATGATCGAACTCAAAAATGAAACTAGAACAGATAATGAAACATATTGGTCAATTAAATTAATTTTTATTTTAAGTTTTCACACTTACACCCACGTGATCATTTTTTTAACTTTGCATTATGACATTATATATAGATATATATGTAGCCTTTTTCGTCTTTTCAGACAGTCTTACAACAACAAGCCTAAAACATATCACAGTACAGTACAGCACAGACCAACAAGAAACCATCTACTCCAAGAACCCCGTACAAAGAACTTTATTCTAACAATATAAGGAATAGAAATACATGTATTTATTCACAAAGTAGATACATTAAAAATTTCAAAGGTCTTTAAGACTCCTGCCAGAGTGTGCCCAATATATAAATCATTAAATGACATTATATAAATCATAGGTTAAATAAAGAAACGACTAATTTAATGACATTTGCCTTCACAATTGTCCAATTTTGTCAACATTCCTTTGAATTCAACGTTTGAATGTTTATATGATTACATTTTTCAAGCCTTATTGACATGATTCACGAAAATAATTGATGATTCTAAAATAGCACACTGCTTTGGAAAAATTACTCAACAGATTCTCCATGCGATTTATAGTATCACTGATTTTAGTGTTTGAGTGCCATGGATTATAAATGTGAAATCAGTATTCTAATTCACGCTCAGTCCGATCACTTCCGTTGCGTAGGACCAGTAAGGGCACGTAGCTGGAACATAATAGTGTCGCAACCGCAACCGCAGGTCACCAAAAATAGGTGCTATTGCAACTGTAACCGCAATTACACAAACTTAAAAGTTGCGCTCGCAACCACAATTCGCAACTACAACTATTTAATAACAAAACTATCTAAAAAAATATTGACTGTGTACAGTTCACACAGAAACACTAATGAATAATGTTCAATAAAAGGAGTATTTTGGGCTTAAAGAAGGACTGCAATAGGACATAGGATTTCAAATCGTTTTATAGCTTGCTATTACATCTTATTTTTATTCGTGTCACCAACTACTTTTCCCTATACTTTATTTTTAATAGAGTAGTATTGATATTTACTTCACAAGGAAACATTAAAACCCTGTACTTAATTGTTCGTGTTTATTTAAATTGCCTGGTTTTCCATCACTTCCCTTTTTGAAGTGTAAGCATTTCAAAGTGCTTGTCTGAAAGACGAGTAAGTTTAGGTTTCAATATTCCTTTACTTAATGCAAGAAGCCTTTCAACTGCAGCACTTGAGGGAATGGAAATATTGAACTTTATGAAGTACGAAATATAGTTACAGTGGGCAAACATGACCGGATGAATAGCTGGATGCTTGGACTGATTAATAGCAGACTCTTTCAACCTTTTCTTTATTTCATTTAAAATATATTTTCTTGTTGACACGTTCATCCTTTTTGGATGGTGAGCAAAAAAAATCCTCTTCTGTCTCAGTTTCAGTGCGGCTGCTTTTGGAAGACATGGTAGCGATACTCTTGATTTATAAGGCCATTTTTTCATAAAGTAGTTTAATTTCCATCATTGTTCATCCACTTGAACTTAAAATGAGGATGGAATACAGCAGCTAGCAAACAATAATCGTCATCGATTGCCTGGCTGAATCATTTCCTGATTCCGCTATTAATGTAGGGTCTGTAAATTAACCTTATATGATTGACATTGTTACTTATTCTTTATATTCAATACCTAATGTTTTATTAAACTGCCGTTACCCAGCATTTATATAGTAAATTTATATAGTAATTTCAAAGTAATTTGTATCTTTAACAAGGCTACATAGCATTTTCATTTGAATCGTATTGTAAGAAGTGGCATTTGTAAGATACCATACATATAACTAAACTTCTTTTTGGTTTGTTAACAAATAGAAATTTTCCAAGGTACAGTGGTACCTTCAGATACGAATTCAATCCGTTCCATGATCTCATTCGTAGGTTAATTTATTCACATGTCAAATCAATTTTTTCCATGTCAAATAAAGGGAAACGGGTTAATACGTTCCAACAATCCCCAAATTCCCCCAGAACCACGGTAAAATAGTTTTTATTTAATAATGAAGGTATTATAATGAACTAATTTGAAAAAGAACGCTTACCTTAAATAGTTGCTATAGTTTTTCACTTGGTTTAGCTTGTTTGGCTGCATTAACATCCTCTTCATCATCACTCTTCTTTGGTCTTTTTCGCATGAAGCAATCGAGCGAAATATGCCTCTGCCTCGTTTTCAAAATGCCCGGCATTTTTCTAAAGTTTTTGAACTATCCACGGCTAGCCTTGAATTCTCCTAGAGTTTCCTGAGAGGTTCGCACACCCGCTGCGGCATATTTAAGATTGCTGAAAATATGAAGCACCTTTTCACTGATAATGGTTTCGGTGATTGTGTCACCCACCAACTTTTTCTCTCTAATCCACGACAACAACAGACGTTCCATCTCGTCATGGATATTTGTCCTTAATTTCGAAGTGATCTTCACTTTCTTAGCGGGTCTAACATTCTATATAGCATATTTTTGTTTTAGAACTGTACATGTGGTAGATGTATTACGATTACACTCTCTACCCAGGTCAGTGACGCGTACACCACGATCATGCTTGTCGATTATTTCATGTTTTCTCTCCATCAACATCATACATATTTTCTTATCACTAGCTTCCTTACCACTCTGTTTGTATGGAGCCATTATTATTTTGAATAAAATTACAAAACTATGTAAAAACGAAAAATAATTCGGGAGATTCATACACAAGATGCAGCACGATCGAGAGAACAACGCAAACTGGGACGAAGGAGACGCTTCGGCGCTACTCGTCCTTCCCGAGTAACCCACCACCTATCGGTTAAACTCGAATGACTTATACATGGTTTATCCATGTTTCTTCATTCGTATCTCAAAAAAACATTCGTATGTTAGACGGAAATCTGAATCGAAATAATTCGTAAGTTAAGACATTCGTGCGTCGAGGTACACTGTACTCAATTGAACTCACTTTTTATTTGTTAAATTGAACTTACTTCGTCCAGCAAGACCAGTTAACCGCTGTAGTTGCAACATACAGTGGTCCTTCCAGCTTTTCTTTCAATGATGAAACCTCACATTCAAATACCTCCTCAATCTTTCTAGTGAGTGTACGTCCACTCATGGAAAATTTCTTACCATATGAACATTCGAAATTATAAATGAAAGAACAACTCTCAAAGATTCTGAGCGACAATACATTTTCGATACAGAATTTCATAATTTTGTTTTCTAGAGTCTTGTTGCTAACATTCAGGCCAATATATCTATACAGACCCATTGCCTGCGGCATCTTCAACTGCGTGTATAGTTTTCTGGGGGGACTCCCCTCATCCTCATCATCATATCACGTTCACCAGACAAATCTCATTTCGTCTTGAAATTATCTTTACTTCTTCTTTCATGCACTCATTGAAACTCGTCAAAACCTGTAATATAAATTCAGGTTTAAAATCGAGTCAGGAAAAAGAACTAGAGACATAAAATTGACTATTTACCTTAAATATTCACTAGCTATTTCATATTCTATTCACTAGTTTTATTATTGTAAGCATTAATCACTATGAGTCAGTAGATCATGACTGCCGTATTATGTTTTTACCCTGTATAAGCGATAAATACGAATTTTAATTGCCCCCGCATGAATGCTCGCGATGTGTTTCGCTGCCTGTAGAGAAGGGGTTCCCAACCTTCTTTTCACCCCGCACCTCTAAAGAAATTTCATTCGAACCTTCCAACTCCTGAAATTTATATCTTCCTCAAGGATAAATTAAGCGAATTCGAATAATATTTTATAAAAAAAAGAGATTGTTACTTTATTCTTTAATATAATTTGTAAAGGAATTTATAAATGTAGCCCTGAAACGTATAATAAATTAATATTGGAATAAACCTCAGAAAATTAATCTCTTACTTGAAATAGAACAAATAACTATATAAGTAGTAAAAACTAGTTCTAAATACTACGAGGACTAGTTCTCAAATGCTTGGAAAATTCCACTTTTTTCATATATGATACAACAAAAATTGTCAGGCAGTGAGGAACAGCTGAAGCCTGAACTTGTTTCATCCCGGAATAACCATGTAACATGTTCAGTTTAGATCTTACGCTTTAGGAACTACTGAACGCGTTAAATGTATGGTAGGATTAAATCATTTTAGCTATGTATGTGACGGTCACTAAATAACGATACTTAACTCAAAAATGAAAACGAAGTTAGTCCATTGCAAAAAATAAAAATGCCAACATGTAGCCAATATACAATTATTTACATGGACCTTTCTCGCACCCCCTGGAATATCGTCTCGCACCCCAAGGGTTTCGAGCACCCCAGGTTGGAAACCCCTGCTGTAGAGAGACTTTATCTGCGCCTTGTAGCACTTCGTCATCAGCAAACACTTAACACATTTAAATGTCATCCTACAACTATCCTTGTAAGTGGTGACGTACTCACAAAAATCATGCAAGTAAGGCTAGGGATTTTGTGGTGAGTCACATTTCGTAGTTTTAGTTAGAATAGAATAGAATAGAATAGAATAGAATGAGGCTATAGGAACGAACCTTCTGGCCCATTCTTGGGTCGGATAATTACTTCGATATTTATTCGGTTGTTTACCCAAGTCCCATGCCGTATTTCTAGCCGCGTCAACCATGTCGGCAGCGGGATTCGAACCCGGGTCTTTCTGCTCGCAAGCAGATTCGCTCACCAGTCGACCAAGCTGGTGGTGTCGACCAAGCAGGTGGTAGTCGACCAAGCTGTTGTTCCACTTGGAGAATCGTTGACAGCATCAATTTTCCCTGGAGCATCGCTTGTGCTAGAGGAACCAGCTGTTACAGTTGGATTCGATATACATTTAATCCTAGTCAGAAATCGATTCATCTTAATTTAGCAGAGGAAACTTTCTTATAGACTTAAAAATTTCTTTGGAAAGTGGAGAGGTATAGAGTATTAATATTACTGATTATATCTTTTACTAGAACTCGAAAACATTTAAGTTCACTTCGTAGACAGCACTTATACACAACACACCTGGATAATGGAAAGACTGTCACTGGCATGCCGGCAGCCTTAAGATGCAGCAACCGCACGATGTGGTGGTATACGCGCATGGCAGTTATTTTTTTCACTTCGCACTTTTCTAAGTTGCGGTTGCGACTTGCAGTGAAATTTGCTTGAGATTGTTGGGTGGCAACTCAATCTGCAACTCTTCAAAAATATTTGCGATGTATCCGTAACTGCAAGTAAAAAAGTTACAGTCGCAATTGTGGCTGCAACTACCCAACACTGCGTAGGACGTTGATGAAACACTAATAATAAATTTAATTTGATGAGCATTTGACATACACACTTTTCACATATACTCGTCGCAAGAAAACAGCGACAAATTCTGAATTATATAATAATGACGCTTGCCTTAAGTATGTATTCGAATCGACTCACTATTTGTTGTTTGTGGGTTAACCTAATATTGTTTCATGACTTAACGTAACTTACGTAAAGATAAGTCTCGGTAGCATCAAAAGAGAACAAGAGAACCTCACCGATATTTCATTTTTAATGAGCAACACATCGAATCTCAAGCAGCAACATGGAACTATAGGAAAAGAAATTTCTCAAACATCCGCATTTCTCAACACACATCTAATAATTATTGTCATGCGTTTCGATTTGTATCAATCAGCATTCGTGGTGTCTTCGTGCTGAAGCAGGAATTGAAATTCACCTGGGTGACGAATTATTTAGGGTGACTTAAAAACAACTGACTTTTCTTTGGTAATAAGATTGAAACTAATCACAATACTGTGAATGAAATAAAAATAAATTTCATTCACAAGAACTCATTTGGAATTTTTTTCCTGATCTTTATTTTGATTTTTGAATATGATTTTTCAAAATAAGACTTACGCCAATTTTTTCTAAATTATGATGGTAAATCTTCTACAATTACTGATAAAAAACTGAGGAAAATGATTAGAGACTTTCTAGAGCCAACAATTGAAAAAGGCCGAACAACAATGTTGTTTCAGCAGGATCGAGTAATAGCCCACGCAGCACTAGCAACAATATTTGGAGAAATTTCTCTAACCAAGTGATCGAATTGTTATCCATGTATGTTAACCAATTAATTATTTCGGCTAGGATACCCTCACGAACGTTGATATTTGATGAAACCACGTAACAAGCTTACACTGGAAAACGATACTCATCATGAAGTAGCTCGATTTTCTTTTAAAATTCTGACAAACGTGCTAACTGTAAGTGTGAACCAAATACAACATTTTAAGCAAGTATTTGAGCCCAGCGTCTCAAAAAATATAAAAATCCTTGTCACATTTTAGGTGCAAAATTAAGTTACATCTCGTCAGTCAAATCACGTAATATTCTTTGAAATTTCTACATCACAATACCATTTTGATACTAATCGAATGTTCTGCAGATAAGTTTTAATCATGAAATAATTTTAACAGTCGGAGCTACACAGTCCCCGAACTCTTGATCAAACTGAGCAAACTATTAGCAAAAAAGTGTTAGCAATTGTTTTGCCCATCAAAGTCACGAATATTTAGCAATGAAATTATCCGATGTTAAAACATCTACTAACTTGATCATGGTTTTATAAATGCCGTTCACAGTCTTGAAATTATAAGTCTATTTTGTTGCACGAGTACTGTCCCATTCACTGAAAAAATCAGCACACACTCATAAAACGCATGATATTTTAGTTGAGATGATGATTCATTCCATTATGTATATAACAGAAACAAAATTTCATGTTTAACTGTAGATTGTACATTGCCTGCAATGCTAGCCCTTTATCAGTGGTTGTCCATCACTGTAACGTTAAATACAACCTTGCGTGCCGGTTTATTCTACTGCAACTCATATATAACCCAGTTAACGAAGCAAAACCTGCTCATAAGCGCTATAACTTTGTGTCATTTATTTTATGCCTATGTGCGACAAGTTTTGGTAGTGCTTCAAAACGTCGAGCTGAATAAACAGACTGATGAAAAATACTGAGCGCTCCTCTCGCCTCCAGGCTCGAATAAAGTAAACTTTGCAGTGAAAAATGTTTATGATGATTCTTTAACAAAGACTAAAAATATCGTTATGAAATAATATCGTGGATTCTGAACTGGTCCTAAATCACATGAGTGGAATAGAAACTCATTTAAAAGCTTCAAAATCAAACGAATAGTTTTTGCATTCAGTTTCAATTTATTCTGAGTTTTTGCCATTGAATTTTTGACTATTTTTAGCGACGAACCTGAATATTTTTCAAATTCATCATGTTAGCTTTGTTGGTGGTATTTGATGTTTAAAATCCGGTAGCACCGTCCATAATATGGAAATAGTAACGCAAATACTGAATATATGAGCCTATAAATCCTGGTTGATTATTCTTCTAAGCTCCTTTTATTCAATGCTGGATTATTCTGAGTCCATTCAGGACCTCGAATTTTTTATCGAGCCAGAAGAAAAATGAAAGTGAAAAAATAATAACATCGAAGCACATCCATACGAACTGAACTTAATTTACGCCCGGTAAGAAGTACACATGCAGTTATGAGCGAAATAATTTGTACACCCACCAAAGTTTAATACTTTCAATCATTCCGTAGAATTTTAGGCTTCTATGATTTCAAACTCTTTATGTTTTATTGATGACTTGAAATAAATGAAAAACTTAGTTATCACAACGACAGATCTAATTTAACAAATTTAATAAGAACATCATGCAATGAATGATTTGGCAAAAACATTCGTTCAACAAAAAACAATTCGTTTTATAAGTATCGATTCATGCAATTATAAGGAATGCCCATTTTTATTTCATGTGCAGTAATGTAGAGCATTTATTTGCCAGAATTTTCCAAAAAATTCCAGTGAAGTGCATAACGTAGTGGAATAAACAACCCCGTTGTCATTCTCATTTTAATGACAAGACAGTTAAGACGGAATTCAGCGTTCATTTGAGGCAAAAGATTATGGACTCTCACGAGTGTGGTAATAGTTACGTAACTATTTTAGATTGCTTAGCTATCCCTTGATCTACCATAAATTATGTCATCAAGAAGATTAAAGAGTTTTGTACGACAGCAACTTTGCTTAGGGGTTAAAAACAGTCAAAGTTCTCTCCAAGAGTTCCGAGTAAATTACGTCGCAAGGTTTATATGAACCCAAGCCCTGTGTTGAAAGACATCTTCAAATACTTAGAGACGCCGGAATCAGCGTAATACTCGCACATTTCAACTTTATTTGAACAAGAATGGCTTACATGAACAAATACCACGACAGACGCTTCTTCAGAAGCCACGTCATTTTTCAGACAACTTAAATTTTGCAAAATATTTTTTTGACAAAAAAAAATTAGGAAGAGTACTACGGAGTAATGAAACTAAAATTAAGTTATGTGAAAACAGTAATGCAAGCTACATTTGACGTATGAATACTGGGTATTTTTTCAGGAATACAGTGTTAATGATGTAACATTCGATTAGTTACATGATGTTATAGGGTTCCTTCAGTTCAAGTGGGACTACATCAAGCTACTGAATCAAAACCTGAAGTTATCAGCTGAAAGCCTTTGGCTCCGCCAGCCGCTTAAATTACAGTTACAATGCCTTTAAACATACGTCTAAACCTGCGACTGTATGGCTACTAGACAATAAAATTACAGTTTTCCATAGCCTTCACTGAGTCTTCACTATAATCTAATTGAAATCAATGGCAGAAATTCAAAATTCGAAGGCATCATGTAGCTCTGAAACCTCTTGTAAAATTAGAACATGCACCTATTAAAGAATAGAATAATATCCCACCACAAACGTCTTCAAATTTCATTGAAAAGTATGAAACTCTTTGGTGGAAGTTGCACGGGTGAAACGTCATACTATTCATATTGTTATTATGGTGGCATCTTAATCGTTAGAATATTTTTGTGAATTCATTTTTTGAATGATGTTCTTGTTAAATTTGTTAATATATACCGTCGGTCTGAAAATTGAAATTTTAATTTGCCTTCATGTACCTAATAACATATAAAGAGTAAAGAGTCATACGAGCATTAAATTATAAGAAATAGCTAAAAGTATTAAACATTAGTGAATGTTCTATACTTTTCGTTCAATAATTTCTTCATTAATTGTGACAAGGCCATTTGTGTCACATACTCACTCTATTCATCCACTGACACGCTAATAGGCTTTCTTTCCTGAAGCCATGTAAGTTCAGTGTTCCATCCATATTAGGGTAGTGTGGGGGCAAGTCGGACATGGGGGCGACCCGTACAGTCGCGATTGACAAAAAACAAATGGCGGTATGATGACGTCACGCACGCTGAGGATGAAGAAGATCCATCCAAACAGTCCGCCATATTTGTTGACGGCGCTGCTCCGCCGCTGTTCGTGCGAGGTGAGAATTCTTCTTTTTGTTGGTTGCCATGTAGTTTTTTCGTTACCAATATAGTGTCCCGAGTGCGTGAATATATTGCGATTATTTTAGTTATACATTGAATAGTGATAAGTGCCATATTAACGTGATTTCGAGTGCTAAAAGTGATGAAGCCGTCGAAAGTGTTGCCATGAGAAGTGCTTTAAGAAAAGCTTGTTGTGGGGTGCGACCCGTACGGGAGCGGCTCATACACCTACCCGCACGTGTCGCCCCCGAACTTTTAAATGTACGGCTCGCCCCCGATTGTTTAATTTGTTTATTGTTTTAATATCTTTTATTTTACAATACCTAATCACAAATATTCTTTTCCAGTCTACTCTCAACCCTCATCCACCGTCATGCCTCGCAAATTTGTCTCCCAGGGGAAGCTCACAGTTGACAAGACAGCCCTAGAAGAGGCTTTTAAGCACCGGGTAGAGACTGGTTGCAGCATAAGGGCTGCATGCAAGCAGTTTGATGTTAAAGTGATGACCTTGCAGGTAAATGAATGTGAAATAATTATTTATTGTTTTAATCAAACTTGATACAAATCGATTCAACAACTTTATTTTGGGTTAAAGCTAAGGTTTC
>VCRD01000422.1:209666-297722 GCA_006783055.1 Trinorchestia longiramus | reverse complement strand
TCCTTACTTTTAAATTTGGTTGCTAAACTTCCCCTGTGTTTGATTGTTTGTTTGAAGGGGAATTTCGCGCATTATTGGAGGGACTCCATGTGAAACTTGGAACGAGCCATAAAACAGGAAGTTCATATTTTCCTGATTTCATTTGTTGAAGTTACGGGAATGATGAGAATTAGAGATTATTTTCTCATAACTTCTTAAGTTGCAGTTAAATTGAATCATGATAAATGGGAGATTCGTCGTTCAAGACTTCGAAAGATAAATTTATAGTAAATTATGAAAAACTAACGATTAATTCCTCGGAACTTCTTGAGCTTAAATAGAATAGAATAAGGCAATAGGAACGAGCCGTTTGGCCCATTCTTGGTTCAATACCGAAGTCCCATGCCGTGAAATGATCTCTAAATAACAAACGAAATATTTGTATGCCCACATAAGGAATTTTTGAAATCTATTTCCTGACTTATTGTGGTGACAATGAACAAAACTGTTGATTTTATTCAACTTTACAGGTTTTTATACTGTTTCACTACACAGGTTTCATCAGGAGAATGAAATAAATTAAGTTTCATATTTTCGTTTACCTAAATTAAATAAACAGATTAAGACAAAACTAATATTATAGATAATCACTTTTCAAGCTTCCTTATAGTGTATAAAATACTTGACAGTTTTTGATCATTGTTCCCAAATGCCAATAGCTGACATACTGTCTCATCATTGTTCCCATGTACCGCTTAGAACTCACTTGAAAATTTCGTATGAAACATTCGTATTCCGAATGATAGGTGCGAAAGCCGACAATAAACTGTCTCACTGTTTAGACTTTTACTTCACAAACTACGTACTTCGTAACTATGTTTTATGCATTACGTAAACTACGTATTACAACAGCTTGGTCGACTGGTGAGCAAATCCGCTTACCATGCGGGAAGACCCGGGTTCGAGGGTCGCTGCCGCCGTTGTCGGTTTGTGTATGATCATTGGCAGCTAGAACTACGGCATGGGACTTGGCTACCGACCCAAGAATGGGCCAAAAGATTCGTTCCTATCGCCTCATTCTATTTCTATTTATATATGATTTTTAACTGAGGAATTTGCAGGCTGATATTCGAGTAACTAAATTGAGGCATTGTTCTCCTACTCCTCTTCACTACATTCAATTATTATTTTATACTAGTGCAATGTATACCCGCAAAATTCGGGATCTATGAAGTAAAATACATTTTTCATTTTTACCCGTGGCATTATCAAAATCTGAATATTTTTCATGAATGTATACAGAACTTCCATTTTCTATTTTATCTACCAATAACAGGGCGGAGTGGGAGAAAAAAACTAATAACGGAAAAAATGGCGTGTTTTATAGTGATCCGGTGCCTTTGGTACCGACAATACAATGCATTGTATTGTCTAGTGCAATGTGTACCCGTTAACTTCGCATGCGAGCAGCATTGCTTCGTCTTGCCATTTCGCGTTGTTCGTCCGATAGTCTTCAGCGTCTTTCTTGCTGTCGAAGTCTTGCTGCTTCTCTCTTACGGTTGGACACGTTTCTATCCATGTTGGCCTTTTTTGACGGAATTTTATTCTGAAATATCCTCAATTATCTCTTTGAAGTTTTTCAAGAAAATCACAATTCCAAAAACGATAACTCAATTTCCTTTGACTTGCCAGTGGATACAAGCTTTGCGAAGGAGTTTCCACATTGAAGGATGTGCTTTTGGTAACCACAATACAACGCTTACAATACATCTATACATATGTACACCTGTTCCATTGAGAAGTCAATACTTAACATAAGATAAACAGTTGATTTCAGCATGCAGTATTTCGACTTTCGAGCATATATTCCAGAAACTATGTTTACCATCGTAATCTAGGGTTAAAATTTCATGGTATCCTATCTTGTTATTCCGTAGTCGAATTTTCTCCTATCTTAATCTTTAAGAGCGTGACAGAGAGACAGACCAACCAAGCAAATAAGCAAGCAAACAGCAAACTGCACAGTTTGTTGCTTACTTGCTTGGTTCGTCTCTCTGTCACGCTCGTAAGGATTTTGATAGGAGAAAATTCAAAATGTTTGTAAGCATTGTATTGTGGATACCAACGGCACATTTTTCAATCTGGAAACTCCTTCGCAAAGCCAGCGTCCACGGGCAAATCAAATGAAAGAATTCAGTAAAAAACACGGAATTTTCAAGTGTGGGTCCACTAGTATTATAATGTAATATAGTGGGATTGTTTGAAATTAATTACCCTAACCTAATTCAGCAGTGAGTGGAACAGGAAGTATATTTATTAACAAATGAATGAATAGATACGGGTTATATTATAAAAGGTGTCACAGAAAATTCATGTCTGGGTATCGTTGAAACTGATGTTTATATTTTTGGCGGACACGATATATAGTGTAAAAATTTTTAAATTTGGTGTCATACAACTAAGTAACAAGGAAATATGCTTATTAGTTTTTATTTTTCCTTTAACTTTTTTGACGCGGCATTCAATTCTCTATACATAGCTCTGGCTATTGTTTCAAATTCAAACTTAGATCTATAGCATTAAACTTTCAAACATTGATTACTACGTAATCGATTTTTTCAGCAAAAATACGGATCGACGCATTTTCAACATTCATGGTATCCATCACCTTGTTTGTAGCTTGTTTCAATTAAATCTTCATTTCATATACTTGCACATCAGTCTAAAAATGTGCCTCTGCGTGAAGAATTCTTAAATTTTCACAATATTTTCATTTTTCATAAGTGAACATGGAGATTAATCTACAAATGCATTTTCTTTTTCTTTGTTATCTTTTGCCAGCCAGCACACTATCTTGAACGTGCATTTACCGTTCAACAGCAGCGTTCAGCCGTAGCCTATCTACGCCGTTCTGTCTTTGACGTATTTTCCTTTTTTTCTAGAGACGGCAGTTTCCATGCTCCCAAGTTGAGCACCAATTTTGGGCAGATTATTCATGCGGATGATACCTCAATATGCATGCGAGGAGAAAATAGAGAGGACCACATACAAGAGACCTTTTTCCCTGGAGACAAGAAATGTTGCTCCAAATTAATCTGTAGTGCCACGAGATATGAGAATACCATCAATTGGAAGACTGATTTTTTAAACGTGATTGTTATGGACGGTTTTTGATTCGAAATTACAATGTATGTTTGCTGTCAAAAAGCGATTGAAAATTTTTAATACTAAGAATGACCGTCGTGTGTTTCAATATTTATTTATTTATCTATTTATTTATTTTTTATTTATCTATTTATTTATTGATTAATTTATTTATTTATATGTTTCGTGTCACTTTAAAAAAAAGTTAGAGAGATCCAGAGCCTTATATACTCGAGTCCGTATCGTGGATTCGAGTTAGGCGGGGTATTGCCCTATGATTCGGGTACATTGTACCCGAATATGACACGAATTGCAGAGTCAATTGCAGCAGTAGAAAACTAAGTGTCTTAGTTTTCACTAGGAATGTTGTCATTAAAGAAATACTCAATTAAAACGTTTGCCCTTTGTAAATACATAATATATAACATCAAATATATTGCACTGCGTTCTTATATGTAATTTTATTCAATATCTCTCCAACAGTATTTGCCATCATTTTTGATGGCACGGGTATTATCACAAAATCTCTGCCGTCATTTTTGACGGCTGGGTACACTAATAATAATAGTAATTTTTATATCTTATAGTTCTCATGGCACGCAACTTTTTCGCTTGATTATATATATATATATATATTTATATATATATATATATACACTAGAAACTAAATTTTTGAATATGGAATCAAATCTAAAAGTGTTATTAGGCCTGGATATGCTTGTAAATTGATTCTAAATTTTACGTTCGTTATATAACAAAAGACATGAGTAAATTGTAAAAATTCCCATAGCAAATGTGGATATTAAAAGTGATACAATAACGATTCTACCTCGACTGAGCAAAAGCAATTCCTCCGTTGCAGGAAAAACAGATAAATCGAAATGCAGTCATGACACATGTTGAGGGACAAAAATTGCGGTAAATGTTTAATGTGCGAATGTTCAACTATAGTCTTGTTAAAAATTGTTCACATTTATTAATTTGTAATGAAGTTAACTAATGAATATAATAAATGAATGATGGATAAAAATGTGTTCAGGTATTTTCCTCTATACCAGGAGGCTTGGAGCTACTGGAGAAGTCAATTTTTACTAGCTGTTGCTTACTAGCTGTTACTCACTTGCTGTTACTCACTTGCTGTTACTCACTTGCTGTTACTCACTTGCTGTTAATCACTTGCTGTTAATCACTTGCTGTTACTTACTTGCTGTTACTCACTTGCTGTTATTCACTTGCTGTTACTCACTTGCTGTTACTCACTGGCTGTTACTTACTTGGTGTTACTCACTTGGTGTTACTCACTTGGTGTAACTCACTTGCTGTTACTCACTTGCTGTTACTCACTTGCTGTTACTCACTTACTGTTACTCACTTGCTGTTACTCACTGCTGTATCACTGTTAATTACACAACAGCATAAGTCATCAACGCGTGTTAACACGCTGAACAAGTATTTTGTTGATATATTTGCATGATTGCATTAGTTGTATGATTGCATTGTTGGAATTATTATTTAAAGTGGAAATGCAATTAAATAAATGCACTCATATTGAAAAAGTACGAAGAGAACGCGCTCTCATGCAATAACACACAAAGGTCGTTTGATCAGTAGCTCAAAGGATGAAGGCTGACTCAAATTAGATGTACAAAGAAATAATAGGATTTATTGTGATCCATTTGTTCAAATCGCTTGAACCAACAAAGGGTTGGAAATTGTTTGATTCATTGTGAGAATAAGTGAATCATATTCATAAAGGTTCCTATTTTATTCACAAAAATGCCCAGGCTTTCATACAAATTGAAGGGTGGAAAGCACTAGTGGACTACTTGCATTTTTTCCCACAGGAGAAAATGCAAGTTGTCCCCCAGTGCTGTCCACCCTTCATATAGTAAACTACTGGATCGTAATCGCCCCTGTCAGCGCTGTGTTAGCGACAGCACGGGAGTGGACTACTTGCATTTTTTCCCGTAGAAAATATATTATATTTACCATGGGAAAAAATGCAAGTAGACCACTAGTGCTTTCCACCCTTCAATTCTAACTGAATTTATAACATGAGACGGTCAATGGAAAGCAACAATCTAGATTGAGCTTCATAATTCAACAATACTTAAAATTTTGTTGAATGCGTCGAAGTGTAGGTTGAATTTACCCCAATGATCATTCGTAACCTGCACTGCTGAAATTGGTGTTAAGATATTATCAATAGTTTTTAATAGTTCAATTATATCAATCTATCAATGTACACATATATTAATGAGTTGAATTTGTATTATCTGAACTAGAGTTAACACACAAGAAAAACAAGTCGCTGTCTAAAATAATATTTGTCACTTTCAGTAACTCACTTGAATGTGACATGAAACTCATCCGTAGGATAACACACACAGAGACACTTCTCGTAAACGATATGAACTAAATTGAGAGAATTCATGTGTACGATGATGCGTTTACAGTACTTCTGTATTCCTGCACCAGCTCATTCAATTAAATTTAGAAAAATATTTCTAAAATATCCAGCGTGTAATAGGTTCCCACTCCGTCTACGTCGAAATTTTGTCCTTGTCGGTAGTGCACAGCCTTCAGGTCATATGTACCTGTCTTAGTCTCATCACTAGCAACAAAATTCCATTAAGCGAGACTTTTATTGGCATCAAATACTGTCAGAAAGTCAAAACACGTTCACTTTCTATAGCGTGAAACGAGCTAATTATTCGTCAGCTGAAAAGGAAGTCCGTATTGAAGAATGTTTGTTAATCGTTAACTGACTGACTGCATTGTTACTGCTGCAAATAGCAGAGAAATATTCCAGAGTTAAATTTCACTACATATTCAGTTTGCCCTTTGGGAAATGATGAGGCTGCAAACACGACACGACTATTCCTCTAAATGACGTGTGACAGCTTATTGGAGAACCATTTTGTGTACTCCGACTTCCAGTTAATGCTCTTGTAGGTAGCATCATCTGCCGAGTTTTTACTGTCTTTATCTGCAACATAATTTTTGAGCTTATCACTTCACCTCTATACTTCTACTGAAATTTATGGGACATCATGTAGGAAAACTAAAAAACACGTGCAAAAATTTTTTTATTTAATTTTGAAAATCATATAAGTTTTAAAAGCTTCAAAGCTAACGATATTAATAGCATCGCTCTACATGCAGTTTTTAAAAAAATATCACCATTTGCTGTAAAGATATTATGTACAAATAGATGATAACAATACATGTAGTCTTAAAAGACGATGCTTGAAAGCATGATTTGACAATTCCGTTCTATTCTTTATTGTTTTCCCTTTCTTAAAGGAACGATCCTCACAATAAAACGATAATAACATGGTATTCAAAGATATTTAAACCTCTTTTAAAGAGAATACTAATTAGTGGATGGTGGCAAAATTATTTCATCCGCTAATATTTTAAAAAGCTTTCCAAACAATATTAATAATTGTGATATGATATTGATGGTATTATCGCTTTTCCATAATACCATAAAGTATTGTTCACCACACGGAGCAGTATTGTTCACTTTGAATAACCAGATATATCGGTATTAAATAGCATTACGCATACCGAAAAAAAATTTGTTTTAATGGTACAGTGGTTTCAATATTTTTACAGTTTTGTAAAATTCAATTTAAGCTCATGAAATATCTCCGGCTTTGCTCCATGCACGAACTATTAATTAAAAATCTCTTCGCGTTGAAATTATGTGATCGACGATAAAAAGTGTCACAAAATCAAAATGCGTAAAATGTTGTAATCAATAATTTAGCTAAACGAAGTTTGAATGACATTGTCATGGTTTTAACGTTTCACTAAAATGATGGTAAAATTTTTTGACTAATCTGTATCGATCCTAAACTTTATCAGTGATATTTTCTAAATGGAAGCCAGTTTGAAGACCAGTTTCGGATTATTATTGCTGCGTTATAGTGATCACGAATTTCCTTCAAAAATTTCACAAAATTACATTCACGTTCAAGCTCGTTTAAAGGAAACGTTAAATTTTCTGTCCCGATACTGATATTTTGTCACGGAAAATATTGAAAACTAACTAAGCCATCAATCTGAGTAAAGCAGCTTATCGGAATAATTCCTGGAAATGAAAACACTGGAGTAAAAGCTGTCCATAGTTTGGATCTAGAGTTATTAAAACAATTGCGACTACACTCGTCGTCTATCCGATGTTATTTCAAACTTATTTTTAAATATATTTCGACAAAAACCTAGAGAACGTTGTTTATAAACGGGACAATGTATTTAAATGTTTTGTGGCTAAAACCATGAAGTAGTGTAGACTGATTTTCATTGAGTTGGAATTCATTTGATTTCATGTATGGTTCAAGTTTTCCATAAGTACAAGGTAAAAAAGCGAAAGATCTTTCATTGACAGTCATGTAACAGCAACATTAGAGGGCATACAAATGCTTCTTCTCCAATAAAATTTATTCGACAATGAGAGACTTCCATGATCTGAGAGGAAACTGCCACTGTTCAACGTGCACAGTATTTTACTAAAATTATAAAAAAATAATTTAACCAAAATGCACCAAAAATAATACAGGTAAAATACGCTGGGGAAGTAATAGTCCTTAGCTTATGATAAAAAAGTAGATTAAACGGAAGTTTATTTACGCAAAACAGGAAAGAACGACAATTGTACAGAAGAAGTTCCAGGAATAGAACCTGTACGACCTACAGCACCGGAAACAAGGCCTACAGACCCGCAGTTAATAGAAAGGCGGATTTGCATATGCCATTTCCACTTCTGCCGATCCAGCGCCTCGCCTGCATTTTAAATTTCCATCAAAAAGAAACTAATCCTTTCCCGGTCTTTTTCAGTCAGAGGGACTAGCAATTTTGACCAACGAATTGTTTCAAGTGGTCCTGTGTGACATAAGCTCATTTATTTCAATCATCCTCAGATGTGATTTTGTTTCTGCTTAGAGTCTGCGTTTATTTTTGTACTGGATGGCCGTAGGAAATTTATGTACTTGTGCTTTTACATTTCGGGGTCAATATTTATCATTATCTTTTTATAATTCGTGCAAGAGTTAAAAAAGTGAACAAATTAAAAGACAACAATGAAATTACACTAAAAACTAATAAACAGAAAATTGACATATAGATATATATCAATTTCCTGTTTATTAGTTTTTAGTATAATTTCATTGTTGTCTTTCAATTTGTTAATTTTTTCAACTTGACTATGAGGTGTCTCTTGTCTCTTGAAAGAATTAATATGGATCCTAGTATTAACTTCATTCAATTTGAGTCTTTCACGTAGGCAGGTCAGTGCTTTCTCATTTTTTCACTCTTTTCAAATGAAATTAGAGATTAGAGATGAAGTACAATTATAAAACTCAATTGAGTAGGTGAAACTGTTATATTTATTTCTTCATATTTAGTGAAAATTTTTGAATATTTTACTGAATTTCAAATTATGCATTCACTCAGTATACATGCAAGGTAAACTTGATAATTTCTACTTACGTATTTCGATTACAAAATTCATAACTTAACGAAGAATTGAAAACATTTGACCATGAAGGAAAATTTAATCACCCTGTAGTTGAACTTAACATGAGACTCAATGCAGACCTACAACATGAGATTACTCTGCAAAACATAGCAAAGATAAATTAATTCTCTGCAGGTACTATGAAATCCAATAAACCCTATGGTAAATTCATTACATTTTTACATTAAAAGTCTTGAATTTAAAATAAGGGGACTTACGTATTATATTATTCTTGAAGATATCATACTTCAAAGTCCTGACAAAATTTGTATCAATTCTAAGCTTAAAGTGAAAAGTTATTTTTCATTAGGGTTTTAAATATCACAATTATGTGGGTAAACTATTCTATAGTTCTGGCTAACAGGAAATAAAGCGGAGTTTTTTTCATGAGAAGTATTGCCAGGTCTCTAACTAAACTGCACACAGGAACAGATATGACCAACGTAAACTCCTGAACTTGTCAGGATTCTAAAGAACAGCTCCATTTTCTCTTTTCAAAAGAGAAAATGTACTATTTTTGACAATTTCCAGTAATGGCGTCTTAGATACCCTCATGATACTAACAGAAGGAAGAGATTTGTTGTACCTGCTGTCGGTAGAAATTAATTTCCCTAGAGAATAATCATGTACTACAATTCTTTATTTATTGTTACAATGAGCGCCACTCTTTCCCATAACAGCAAGTCCTGGACTCCAGGAAATGTCTACACTTTAGAGGAAATATTGGTGCATCAAAAACATAATGAGATCAATATAAAATAAGGAATAAGATACGAACATTTTATCGGTGGAAGTTCATGAATGTGGCCATTGTCATTTTTACGAGCGAGAAAGTTTTCTGATAGAGCTTTGCTTCCTGAACAGGCAGGTCGTCAGAACTAGTGCACTCATAGGAGCAAAACGTGAGTAGGAGAGTAGAGAACAGCTCCTTGGGTACTGGGGAACTCGTGAAGAGAATATGCTCTCCATAAACTCGTACAAAGAATATGTTCTCCATAAACTCGTACAGAGAATATGTTCTCCATAAACTCGTACAGAGAATATGTTCTCCATAAACTCGTACAGAGAATATGTTCTCTATAAACTCGTACAGAGAATATGTTCTCCATAAACTCGTACAGAGAATAGTTCTCCATACACTCGTACAGAGAATATGTTCTCTATAAACTGGTAGAGAGGATATGTTCTCTATAAACTCGTACAGAGAATATGTTCTCTATAAACTGGTAGAGAGGATATGTTCTCTATAAACTCGTACAGAGAATATGTTCTCTATAAACTAGTAGAGAGGATATGTTCTCTATAAACCCGTACAGAGAATATGTTCTCTATAAACTCGTACAGAGAATATGTTCTCTATAAACTCGTACAGAGAATATGTTCTCTGTAAACTCGCACAAAGGATATGTTCTCCATAAACTCGTACAGAGAATATGTTTTCCACAAACTAGTACAGAAGACATGTTTTTCATGACCTCATACAGAGGATAATTTTTCCATGTACTCATTGCGAGGACACTTTCTCTCAAATGGTATTAGTGAGATCAACTTGAGGGCATTTACTGTGTACTGATGATCTTGGGGTTACGACTGTGTATTATGTTTTAGTTACGACGCAGTAGCTATTGATGATGAATTAAATTTTGAATTTGCATAGTAATTTCACCGTGCAAAGCTTCCAAAGAACGAACAAACCACTGACTCAGTTTATCTTTCAAAATTTAGTATCCCTGCACCGCTGTCTCAAAGTTGCAATGTTTTCTGAGCACATCTGAACTCGAGAAGATACCGACCAGGATTCAGGTTCTTATGTATACCAACTCGAATTACTGACTAAAGTTGTGAAATTACCTCGGTTCAAAATTTTACGAACTGAAATTTCTATCAAAAGTATCACAAATGTTTTTATTCCAGCTAGATATTTGAACATCTCAATTCTAAGAAGAAATCAGCTAAAAAATGTGACTGATACTCAGCATTGAACATCGTGTTCTATTCCTCACACAGACTGTTTCCGTTCTCACGTCTTCTCTTGCCAACAAATGTGAGGGCAGTAAGTTATTTCACTAAAATAACAAGCCACCAAATATCAGGGCAATTATTTCTTTTCTTAAATAACGAACATTCAATTTAAGGGCAATTAGTTTCTTCACTGAAATAATGAACCGTTAAGTGCAAAGGTAATTAGTTTGTTCTCTGAAATACCGAACCTTCAATGCTACAATTTGTTTTACTCCCTTTAGGACCTGGTATTTGCTGAGAGCCAATATTAATGAGTTTTAATAATACAGACAATTTCGGAAAAGAAATGTTTTTCTAAATGAGAAAAAATGGTATGTATTAGTGTTTGCCCTAAAAAATCGATTGTATGACTGGGTTGAGCATGAAGCCAGATACAATTGTCAGAACCACAAAGTGCAGCAAAGGTCTTGTGCTGAGCACTCTAAAAAAGCAATGCAAATTCAATGTCCATTATCTTCTATTTATCAGCTCTCATCTCGTGCTTTGGTGAGGTTCATGTAAAGGAACTTAGCGCTAAAACTACGGAGCTCAGCAAAAAGCGTCATGGAGTCTAATGCTTTCCAAGCTAATTTGCTACTCAGATTAAGTGGATTTGAGCTCTTTATTAATAATAAAGAAGCGTTTCAAGCTTGTGCTCGGTCGCAAGGGTAGTTTAATACGACCATTTACGATCATTATCATGCCATCAATGTTCAAAAGGGGCGGTATGTACGAGTAGACTTTGCTTATCTCACATAATTCATGGTTACGCTTTGATTCAAGCACTTTTATTTTTGTGTTGGTTACATTTGCATAATTCCTGAAGCTCAGGCTCCCGATAGTCGACATAATTTTGAGAATTTGTCGTGGCTGGAGTTCCTTTTTTTAGAGCTGGCGGCGAGCAAAGCACCAAAGGCAATTTGTCAAGTGCGGCGAACAGACTCTGAATTACAAGAGGATTGTTCCTTCTCTTGTGGGGAGGTTGTGCTTAAACAAAACTTTAGTGATGGAAACTGGCATGCATCCCCAAAGGGAAGCAACGCCCGTGGAAGATAGCGCTTTTCAAAGTTCTCTTGTTTACCGCAACAAAAGAAGGGGTTGGAAGCTAGTGTTTTTATAGTGATTTATGAAGTTAGCTGAAAACAAGAATGGAAAGTTGACGCTGATGTTAAGTAAGAACAAGAAAAAATAAAACTGGTGGCATGTAAAGATGGAAGCTGTTTAAAATTTAGGGTGAGGAATGTGCAATGATTTTATGAGTAATCGTTTATGCTATGAAGAAGAATGATTGATGATGATCCGATGTCAAACACAGCATCGACGGCGGTTAGTAATGTTCCTAGTCGGTGAAAAGTCCCAGCTGTGACAGATGGATTTTACGTTTTTAGAAAACTCCCTCGATGGAAGAACAGGAACCTAATATTTTTCTGCGGCTTTGCAGAAATACCAGTAAATTTTGATATGTCAATCTAAATTCAACGTGACCTGAGAATTTACCTCCAGCTCTGCTGCTGATGTCAAAAGGAAAATTTATTTTTAACTCTCATTAAAATTGACGAAGAAAATTGAAGACTAGACTATAATTGTGAATATTGAATTATGATTGGAAGTTCAAAAATCAGGTGAACGAGTCATTTTAAAATCCTCCACAAACACAGTAAAGTCACTAGGTGAACATTTTAATATTTCTGAAAGATATGTTCCATCATTGCATATATCATCTTCTCCCATCAATAAGAGAATAAGTGCGCAGATTTCCAATGGCCTTTATAGCACATTTCACTAGTCAATTTTTCATTTTATTGTAGCGTCATCAGGGATTTCTCTGGGCACTTGTCACAAAATAGTCCGAGTGGAAAGCGCTTTGTTAAGGTTATATTCAGCTGGGCATGACGTTTTATATAATGGTTTTGGTACCGAGAGTTAGCATTTAATATTAAATATAAAACTGATAACTGGCATTGTTCCATGACTTAGAAGCGTAAAAGTTGAGAGTGACAATTCGAAAATGGGTTCAGATTATACTTTGCACAGCATCTTACAGAATGTTAAAACTGTTGAGTTTTACGTGTGTAAAATAATATTAATAATAATTTCAAGAATTTCAATGGGAAAAATTATTTTACTATATGAAGAAATTTATAGAAATTTTTTACTTTTTATTTTGCAGTATAAAGTATTGTCCTTCACTAGAACTCAAAGATTGAAAGATTTACTTGAACATATGTAAAATTTTCGTTCATTCACTTATGAGTAATAATTTTTAGAATTCCATGGAATACCGAGGGCATGTGTGAGCGTAGAAATAAACATTTCAACAACATAAATGCACTTTATTACTATTGTTTATATTTATTACCTCATCGTACTATTATCACTTCATTGTGGTCAGAAATTCATTCAAAATTGTTATAAGTTCAAAAACTGCAAAAAGTTGTCACCTGTTACCAGAATTTTTTTCAAAATATCATTTTTTTACATCGGGGTACTTTATTGAGGGAAGTATTTTAAACGACTTTTCAATATTATTTTTCAACGATCAGATGCCTGCCACCGTAGATTATGACTTGAAATTTTGAACTTGAGCTTTTTATGATCAAGTCTATAACGATGTAATGTGGTAATTTCCAGCTCTACAAACTTTTCTGATGTGGATGTTAACAATTTCAGTGCAGATTTTGAGAATTCTTTGCCAATTTTTAGGTTCACTTCCCGAGAACGTTGGGATTTCCAGCAATCAAGGAACATTTATTGCCTATGAAGTATAATAATTTACTACCCATGAAACGTCTTACGACCTATCAAAAATTTTACGACCTTCCTACATTGCTATTGCTTCTCAGACGTGACTTCATTTCGTGTCGTTTAGGAGTGAAAGCAGCGGAAGATGTAAGAGAACGCACCATTTTGAGTAACACTTGAACCTTGACAATGTTCCTCATTTTCTAGTTTTCTGAGAATAACGTACTCGAACATTAATCGCAACAGGAATAACTTCTCAGATCTTTCGCTTTTGGAACCTTGCTAATTTGTTGAAGTGTAGAGTGTGCTTCTAGCACTCGACTTTTCTGATAAATAAATAAATAAATTAATTAATTAATTAATAAAACAGCCACTCATCATGTCGAAACATGAGATAAATAAAAGCGATGTACATCCCCTTTCTTCCCTTCCCACTCCCCTCGGTGTGAGGGTAATACAAATAAAAATAACTTTGAAACGATTTTATCATATGGAAAATTCTATCCAATCAGCTAAAGTTCGCAATCCATTTTTATGTTTAAAATAGTTCAGTGAGGCAAACATTAGCGCCCTATCGGTAGGCGTCTGTCACGTCGGCTCTCAATTTCCCCCAGACTTGGCAACGTGACTGGAGTGCGTGAAATGCTGGTGTAAGTAAAACTCTGCATGTAAAATATGGTAACTTTTATTGACACGCTAGCATACTCTGCATCAAGAGCAATAGATCTTAACTTTTTTCGTCCCGCCCCTTTCATCTTCCTTAAAATTTCGGTGTATCTCGTGTGGTGATGTTTAATTCTGATTATTGAAAAAGTGCAGTCCTACATATCTGGAGGAAGCCTAAAGGCCATTAGCCTGGTTTAAATTTTTTTGAATGAACATAACATTCATGAAAGACAAAAATAAAAGAACCAAAGAATGATCCAAGTTTTGAGGATTAAATTACTGAGAAAATGAATAAAACGAAAATGATCATAATAATGATAATAATAATAATGAAAATAATGTCAAACTTTTTACCGGTAATAGAAATATCAAGAATGATACAATAGAATATTGAAGTAATTTCGGATTATTTGGCGCGAAAGCATGGAATTAAGTTTCAAGGAATATCATAAAGGACTGAAGTGTATACATAAAATAGAACTAAAATAAAAATTACTTGAGTATTTCTTATTTAGCGATTCCTAGAAAATCTGTCAAAAACAGAGTAAAATTTTTCAGACCAAGTTATACGTGCATTATTATTATTATTCTATTTTTATTTAATTTTTAGTTTTATTCTAATTAATTCTAATTTTTAATTCTATTTTTATTCCATGGTAATTAATGATGAGTCAGTGTATGAATATACATGCATAAAGAAAATAATTGCATGTATCAAATTGATACCATGTAACAGAGGTGGATGGATCGGCTGTGATGGATTGGTTTACAATTCAGACAGCCTCGTTCAGGAAGCACGAGGCAAATTTCCACTCCATGCTCACACCTTTTCATTTTAGTTTGAGTTCTTTTGCTTGACAGGTTTGTCCCTTTGCCCATGTCGCTTGTTTGTTCCTGCGAATTGGAAATGACAAGTGTTTGAAGTTCGGGGCGTTGCTATTGGTTTAGCAGAGTCGTTCCGTTTTCATGAAGAGGTCGGCACTTCAGGGCGTGCACAGAAGCTTGCTGTGCTCTTGAGATCGTCCTACAATACGATGAGCTGAACACACAACAAGACACTGGCACATCCTTTTTTCTTTGCTGCGGCTTCTGCTTGTGTGTTTCATTCTGCATTTCCGTTGTGTGTCTGTGATTCCGTTTTTCCCTCTATTTCTTTTAAGTTCTTTTCAAAGGCTTATAAATGCAAAAGGTTTAAATACGCGCGAAGACTGGCAATTTTAAGAATTGTTTGAATTGATGACTAATTCTCCTGCTACTAAAAAGGCTACCAACCAACACAACATTAAATTGAAATTTTAGAAATGAATGATGTAGGAGATTTTTTACATTCTGAATATCATACGATGTGTATAAAGTTGGTACATCCATATGTATCACATCAGGTGACTACAGATTACTGCAATTATAATGGATGTACTGGTGTAGAAGAGAGGCAATACGGATGCAGAAGACATATAGATTGCATGTGTAGGTGCGCTACATCACAGAAGCTCGTCCACGGAACAACACACAACAATCCAATACTCGATACACAACGTAAAAATATTTATCTCTCGTTCAATAGTAAGGAGTACAGTAATATTCACATCCCTGAAGTAAAAATGTGTCTCGTAACTTCTGCACAGACACGTAATTGGACAGCCAATTTTCCTGTTTTGAATAGGGAAAGTGGTATGCATGGGGCGTAGAAATAGCAACAAGCTCAGCTACTACTCCCTGGTACGTGAAGTTGCTATCTCTGGATACGTGAAGTTGCTATCTCTGGATATGTGAAGTAACTATCTCTGGATACGTGAAATTGCTATCTCTGGATACGTGAAGTTGATATCTCTGGATACGTGAAATTGCTATCTCTGGATACGTTTGCTATCTCTGGATACGTGAAGTTGCTATCTCTGGCTACGCGAGGTTGCTATTTTCGGAGGCTTGAAATTACTCTCTCTGGATACGTGAAGTAGCTCTTTTCAAAAGCCTGAGAATACTCTTTCTGGACCCGTGAAATTGCTATCTTCGTACATCTGAATTTGCTATCTCTGGATACGCTAAATTTGATGGGGCTTCCTGAGTAGCTGCCACGTGCGAACCAATGACTATAGTCTTTCAAACTTTACCTAAGATTCCACATTAAAAAGTCTCAAGTCTACAAAACACTGATCTCGCTCTGTATGAAGGTATTTATGCAGTAAACGGATTAAATTGTATGATGGTATTTATGCAACAAACGGACAACAAACGGCTTGGCAAATAATTCTGCCTATCATATTTTTTGAAACAATTTTTTTTTAGAAATGCTCGTGAGAGTCCTGTTCCGTTCCAGAAAGCAACTCGTTTGTACGTCTTCACGCATCCGTATCACTGCATCCAGCTCCTAGATTTACTGCGAATATTCAGAGACAAGCAGGAAATTAAGTTCTGAAAACTGGATGCCTACTCAGACAGCTGAGATTTACACCATCCTCTTCAGCAGCAGTTCACTGGAATAAAAACACGCATTTCATTTTTGTGTCAAAGCTGCCTATCGTCCAAGATGTGTCACGCTAACCAAAATTATTTTATCAGTATTTTTCTGTTGATTTTAATCAAACTCATAACAGTTTCAGTGTGGAAGTTTAGGAGCATATAAAAATATGCATTCAAAAACTACGCTTGTTATCTAGTGATGGACGCTACTAACGTGTGCTGTTTTTAATAAAATGATTTACTCTTTCCAGATCGTCTTCTAAAGTCAATAATCAGAAAGATTTTGTGCGTTAAAATTTAGGACTTCAAAAAGGAAGACATGTGGTGTCTCCTACACACTTCTATGTTGTTTTCCAAGCGTTACGATGAATTCAGCGACGGATTTAAGGCCTCATTCTCCTATTAGCGAGGCTCTTTTTTCCGAGCATTAATTTATTCAGGCATCTTCATTTTTAACAGAGATAAAAAATGCTGAACGTTCTCCGCGGCGTAGATCCAAGCAACTTTTCAAGAGAATTTTATGCAAACTCTTTTTTATGCACCCTGGTAAAAGTCGGTATCTGCTTTACAATAATTAAATTCAAGTCGATTTTTGCACATGATAAGATGAAGGTGGAATTTTACGGACCAGTTATTACGGAAATTAAATGAAGAAGTGTTGGACTTGGGCGACTGTTCGAGGTATTAGCCACTTTTCGCGAGCAGCTGGATTTTGTTCATGTCATATTGTTTTGCATTAAAAAATATGCATCAAATTAAAAGAGGACAATACTATGAAGAATGAAAATATATTTAAAAACTTTCCTGTTTATATTGACAGGAATTGCTGAAAGTAGAGAACACGAGTAAAATCTACGTACCTTTATTGCCTCGCTGTTGAATTAAGATTGAGTTCATCTCCGTGTAGAACAGTATATATTTTTTCAACATGATTTACAAGTTTTCACGCATTATAAACCGCGGACCAATTTTATCACATTTTTAAAACCTACTGAATCCTATGATGTCAATAAATACTTTTTCAAAACAAATGTCGTTACGTTTTCTGAATTCAACACTTTCGGCTGAATACATTAAAATATTGGCTATCAGCATTTTAATTTTTCTTTAGGATTACCGCCTGTCACCTGAAAGCTCAAGAATATTATAGTATATACTTCTACAAGTTTTTATTGATTGCAATATTAATACGTACAATATTCCTCGTCATTGTAAATTTCTTGCTTCGAATACGGGTTCAAAATAATACAATAAAGTGCGGGCAATTTCAATTTACAAAAGAGCTGCGGTGAAGCTCAGCCGAGACGCTTGTTCCAGTTAAATGTTTGTTTCCTACCACATAAAGTAAAGCTGTACTGCTTCACTGAAACACTTGTGATAATACAATACGGCTTGTGGAAATACAAAGATTTCTGCCCGTGGGAATACAATACATTCCTGCACATGGGAATACGATACATTACTACACGTGGGAATACGATACATTCCTGCACATGGGAATACGATACATTACTACACGTGGGAATACGATACATTACTGCACGTGGGAATACGATACATTACTGCACTTGGGAATACGATACATTACTGCACATGGGAATACGATACATTACTGCACTTGGGAATACGATACATTACTGCACGTGGGAATACGATACATTACTGCACTTGGGAATACGATACATTACTGCACGTGGGAATACGATACATTACTGCACTTGGGAATACGATACATTACTGCACGTGGGAATACGATACATTACTGCACGTGGGAATACAATACAATACTGCAGGGAGCAATACAATACATTACTGCACGTGGGAATACAATACATTACTGTACGTGGGAATACAATACATTACTACAGGGAGCAATACAATACATTACTGCACGTGGGAATATAATACATTAACACACGTGGGAATTCAAAATAATACTGCAAAAATTTTCTGTTAAAATTTGAAAGCCTACCTCGCTGAGCTAACTTCTCAGAGCAGCTTTCAATTTTTGTCTTAATTTACGTCTAGTTGTTAAGAGCAGTAATCAGAAGAATAAATCCTGCTCGATGTGATGGTCTAAAAAGTACTGGTGCTGTCTTCTTGAAGCTATTTGTTCTTAAGATGGCTGACATCAGTGTTTGATTTCAGAAAACTTGATCAATACTCGATTGAAATATTATGATTACTTCTACAATGCTCTAAGGAATATAAAGATATACAAGGAATATAAAGATAATGACATAAGGTAGACTCAACCTGAAAGCTTGTTTAAACAATTTTAAATTGATGTAAATTTATTTTCATAGCTTCTACAGTTGAAGATATCACATTGCAGGATAAAAATTTGGCTACGTGTTTTAAGTCTCAGGTCTGGTGAAAAATAAGTTTATAATAGAAATTCAGAGAGACGACGTTGGTTTTGTAAAGAAAAGCAGTCCTAAACGAATGCTACTATATACGCATTTACATCTATATTTTCTAAACCACAACTCCACCTGTAACTGGAAACCGTTTCATCGGAGTCTTATAACGGTTTCCGACCTACTTCTACAGGATTCCATTTCGCAACTGCAATCATGACGAGGTTCCCGATAATGTAACAAGAATCTCGACGACCCAAGCCATTGTCAAGAGACGTTCCGTTCCATTTGCCCGGAATGATTTGACTTAACTGAAAGAACCAAAGCAGAAGACTTTCCGCAAGAAATTTTATCGCTGCGAAGTGTGAGGTTAGAAGGATGAATTAAACTATAAATCTTACAGTGGTGACATCTAATTGAAAAAAAACATTAAAAATGGAAATAGACATTTAATTTAAGAAGATTTGGAAGTAAAACATCTGAAAGATCGTATACAGGATCATTAATTAGTTTTTTCTGGTTTTATTTGGCAGAATAGCTGCGAGAAGAAAAGGAATAATTATATACGAAATGAAGAAAATATTACGGTAAAAGTAGACTGGGTAAATTTTTTGAGAAATGTGCCCTGGATTTTTTTTGATACACTCGAAAGACGTCAGTGACAGCGTAAAACGCCTTTTTAAATAATCGTTCAATGGAATTCTCACCACTGAATTACAGAATTTTATCTTAATTGAACACTTGCCGTAAGTAGTAAAGAGAGTGTATGAACACGATCCATGACCCTGTAGTGAAATACCGTCGCATGGAAAGCCTAAGTCTCACTGAATTACCGTGTAATGAAACGCCTGAGTCTCACTGAAATACTACGTGATGAAACGCTTAAGTCTCACTGAATTACCGTGTCATGAAACGCCTGAGTCTCATTGAAATACCGTGTCATGAAATGTCCGAGTCTCATTGAAATACCGTGTCATGAAACGCCTGAGTCTCATTGAAATACCGTGTTATGAAACGTCTGAGTCTCATTGAAATACCGTGTCATGAAACGCCTGAGTGTCACTGGATTACCGTGTCATGAAACGCCTGAGTCTCACTGGATTACCGTGTCATGAAACGCCTGAGTCTCACTGAATTACCGTGTCATGAAACGCCTGAGTCTCACTGGATTACCGTGTCATGAAACGCCTGAGTCTCATTGAAATACCGTGTCATGAAACGCCTGAGTCTCATTGAAATACCGCGTCATGAAACGCCTGTGCGTATTCTCATAAGCAGTAGGAAAACACATGTGTACATCCTGCCCTGCTGGTTTGTGTCTGTATCTATACTTTAGAATTGAAGTTATGTTCCTGAATTGACAAAAATTAAACAGAAGCGATAGGGCGATAAGCCTTTTTTTACAATTCCATATTCCAGCTTGTGTTTAAGATGTAAATCATGAGTGACTTTTTCAAATTTGAATTTTTGCTGGGACAAGTATCGTTTATAGGTATCAAAACATTATCTGGTTATTAAGAGAGAATTCAGCCTTCGATGAAATTTGTATTTCTAAATCCTTGAATCCAGTACAATTCTATTATTACCCTCAGAATAAAAGTACTGCCACTTGTATTACAAATGGCAATTCATTCTAATCATCAGCTTACTTTTTTTATGGTACTTGGTTTACAACTAGTGTATCACGCAAATCATCACAGATTTAACATTTTTAAATTTTTCAAACATCATTCAGTCCTAAAACACGTACCGCCGAAATTTCCTAACGAATTCAGTCCCCACAAAACAACAATGCACTCACACAGCTCCAGAGCGGGTAAAATTTGCGATGTAAATTGCATTGCAGGCAATTAGTGAGTTCATTCAGGCCTCCGAGAAATAAGTTAGGGTTCATTTGGGGACTTGCCAAGAATTGAATCATTTGGCAGTGTCGAAAAGAACGACAATTCGCGTAATTACAATCGTAAGTTAATAATAATATTTACCAGTGTATACCTATGATAGTTTGAACTACAGAGTTCTCTTTGTAGGGTTTTAAATTCTATGGTGTGTCCGAATAAACATTCGAGATCTTAAATTCCATTAGCGTCAGAGACCATGTAACATCATAATGGAAGTTAAACAATGTACCGTAATTTTGTTTCCACCATATCTTAAACTAATAGAATAAGTCAAATAAAAAGTATTGCTTTTAAGAAGCTCAGCTATTAGAATAATCTTACTTTTCAGCATCTCACAATCAAGTTTTAACGGTTCTAAAGGATTTTTGCACTTGAAAAATGATTAAAATATAAGGAGGAAGTTGTAAAGTCTCACAACTAAAATAATAACATGACCTTGACACTTTTTATTGAGTTCTAAGGAACCTTTATGCAATTTCAACTCAGAGACTTGAAAAGTTAAATGAATGTGAATTTCATTCTTAGAAGCAGATCATTTTATTCTGTAAATAATCTCAATGGTTCTCCAATGCTTTTGTTCTTGCGTGACATGATAAGTAGTAATTTGGGATATACTGACATCAAAATTATTTGTCAAGATCGAAAACAGTACTCAGTTCCAGAAGATGGTAGGTAACTATGCCAGATAGCAATCACTATGTCGGATCTTTGTTTGTCAGGTAACAGTGATATGGTAGGTAACTATGCCAGGTAGCAATCACTATGTCGGACGATTGTTTGCTAGGTAAGTTAACGTTGAAGATGCTATGAGTGGCCGATACCAGCCTGGTGCTCGTAGAAACTCCCATTTCGATCACTTAAAAAAAGCCGATGTTTTGTGGTACTGATGCCTGTACAAGAACGTACTTCTATGAACAACTATGTAGGTTAATAAGAGAGAATTTGTAGAGTGGACATTATTTAATTTACTTGTTTTCTAGAATCAAATCCGAACTGGATTTTAAACATACAAAATCTGAACTAGTCTAGTAAGCAAATATTAAGAAAGCTTAAATTCGAACTCTATATGACCATGTAGAAAGACGTCAACTACGGACAATATCAAAAGAGATTATTTTTATACGAAAAAAAAATTTCAGCAAGTAGTTACTTTTTTCTTAGCAATAAAAAATGCAATTTAGTGCGTCTAGTTAGTACAAATAGTTTTTGGCTAGGTTCAAACATACCTAAGTACGATTAAATCAACACCCATAAGCAATTATAGATTAAATTATCAATATATTCTCAAAACATAAAAATATTAAGCATCATTGAAATTTCTTTTTGGAAAAATATCTTCTCAGGGGAAAAATTTCTATTACCACGTATGTAGCTATTTTTCATATGTAGTAGAAATCTTTGTACGTCGACTGTAGGGACACCTCTACTGTACACCAAATCCCGCTATCTTGAAGCAAAACTCTGCCGAAAAACATCATACTCGTATGCAGGTACTAATCAATGATAATGATAATTAAATTAATTGTAGTTATTTCCTTCCAATAATAGGGAATAATTCACCAGAAAACACTTCAGGAGAAACAGAGAACAAATCTCAGTCTGCCATAGCCTGTTGAAAAGCACCTATACACAGAAAGCCAGGTATGTAACTTCACTGTCTAGTCAGTGACTAGGTACAGGCTACTTCAAACACATGCTATACTAGAATGATATTAGTACAACAGTCGGATAAATGTATGATATAGTCAGTTTGCACAACTTTGCACATGATAAAATGTACAATCGCGTTCGGATAGTCGACTAAAAATTAACAATGACAGGTACAGGGTGGCGCATAAGTAACGCACCCTTTTAAAAAATTAATAATAAATAAAGTATTACTGCAATATACACTGGGTATCTGTAGACAGCATACGACATGTACATAATCTTTAAGAGTTCCTCTATCGTTTGCAATTATCCCCATCATTATACCTTTCATAGTTTAAATATTATTAATTTTTAAAAGGGTGCGTTACTTATGGGCCACCCTGTATATGCATATTACTATATGTATATATATATGGATAAGTAATCTATGTTTGCCAATCAGTTTTTGCACGAACAATAGCCCTTCATCTGTGCTTGTAACAAATAAGAAAGATAACATATGCACGAACAAATGTAATAGTATGTTTCATGCATACTTTGAAACTAAATAAAAACGTATTATTTTATGCAATGAAAATCTTTTAAAACAGATTTTATACCGGTTTTATTTACTTCACTCTTATGACGAACAAATTCATTATTATGTGGAAAAATAATGTGGAACATCGTATTTTCTCCATAAACCCAGGTTGTCAAGTGCACCACAGGGTTGCTGCCTGTAATAAAGATGACACCATTGCCTTGGTAGTGACAGAATTAAGAAATCTAGTCCTATGTAAATAATATATTCCTCTATTAAATGTCTATATTTTTCATTTATGCCATTCTCTATTAAATGTTTACATTTAATAGAGAAACCTCGTGTCGTCTGTACACGGGAACTATGAAGCAAATGTTCTATTTTTTAATTCTCTCACTACCGGCAAAACAATTTCACAGCATTTGGCAGTATCTGCTCAAAAATACAAGCCGTGAATAAATAATTGGATCCAATTAACTTCATATGCCTACTGATGAGGACGAGGTGCCTTATGAGAGCCTAGGAACATATTGCATGTCGGTAAGTCACCGAATATTTATATTTCCGAGCAGGTTTTCATTAGCGTGTTATAGTAAATAATGGCAACAAGCGACTGTAATTAGCGACTTTGAATAATGAATGCAAGAAGACTTTCAAATAGAACCTCCGTGCTGTCATTTTGTTGCACACCAGGGGACTAGCGTCCTTAAATTGGATAATATTTTTTATCAAAGTATGTGCAGGCGATAAAAATTAATCCAGCCGACTGTGATGGATATTTGAAATGTAATTTTAAAGATTTATAAATGTGGAAATAGACCATTATCTACGAAATTTTCAAAAATATCTAGATATGTGAATTGTTGCCTATGACGACAAGTATTTTCCTCGAAGATTATACTTGTTATTGAGGCAATTTTTTGTTGTAGATATACGGTGGGTGTAAAATTTTCCATAAACAGGTGATCCAGCTTGAGTTTGGAGAGCTTGCTTAATTGTGGGTATCCTACATATATTCACTAATAGTATCGCTAACTTTACTAATTTCTCAACTTTGTAAGTTTTTCATGCTCATTACACGTGTTAAAATTATTGATTCTCTGTAATTGGTTGAAGGATCTAACTCATCATGAGTTTGTATCTCTACCTATTGTCGGTTCAACATTCCCGCTGATCGCGAGGAAATGTTATGTTTAACAGATCACAATGAACATGCATTTGTGTTATCGCTTGCTAATTTTAAAGACAAAATGATCCGTTGCTGAAAGTTTAAGATAAAAAACTTTCCAAAATAATTACACAATCACAAAACAATACAAACGGCTTGAATAAACGGAAAGCACGTTATTTCTAGAAAATAATGCCCTATTTCTATGTACAGACGTTTTTTTTCAGCGAACTGTGTTTTTCTTTGAATTACTTCATTATTCCTCGGTAGAGGAGCTACTCAATAGGATATTCTCAAAATTTAAACCTAAGATTTGTAGGACTCAGAAAATTATTTACAGTTATAATACCAAGTAGTAAAATTTATCTAATAAGTCATTTACCATTAATAAAGTTTCTAAAACTTTAAATATTCGTTATAAAATACTAAATATACATTTGGAGATTCATATTTGTTAGAAATAAAGAAATATCACTTCCCCAAAATGGAAAAATTATTTCAAATGTGAAGTAGACATCAAGCAAAATTAATTTTTGTTCGTTGAACGATTAAAAACATTTGCTTCCAATTATTGAGCATGAAACAATATTAAGCAAACACTCCATCATACGCAACATTCAGTTCGCTACTCTCCATATCATTTGAATTCGGTTTTTATAAATATTATAACGCAGACACCTGAACTATATATGTACATCTATAGTATTTCTATATATTGGATGCAAGATAAACATGAAGATTTTGTAAAATTCACATTCAAATCTGAAGAAACTACGCCCACTCAACTACTTTCATGGATGTTAAGAAAATACTTATTACGCACAGGTCTAAATTTCATGCAACCTTCTGTGAAGCCCTAGGGAAAGTCAGATAATTAGTCGTAGGGATTTCCACGCATACATTAAATATAAAGACGCTGCTCAAAAGTCTGCACATGTTCACAGTTTTAACTTCAGTAACTTCACAAGTCAAGTTCATGTCGGATGGTAGGAATGATAATATTTCTAAACATCGAGGTAATTTGTATCAGTTTAACTCATTAACGCATTCTGTTCAGAAAAATGAGCGCAGAAAAGGTTGCCTCTATGAAAATACGCATAAAAACTTTCTCTTACATGCATTTTGCCATTAAACGTGACGTGAAAAAAGTTTTTGCACTTTTCAATGATTTCATACCAGCAACTTTACTGACGTCTCTTTTCCAGGATGCTATGCGTTAATGAGAAAATGAAGCATTTGGTACTCTATGACGAGACAAGGAAAATGGTGAAACTTTTTTAGGAATAATATTATGTTACTAATAATTTTACCAAATATTTAGATTTCATAATCATAACAGCAGTAATATTTTCAATATTACTTTGAGCAGACAATGAATGTAGATCAACTTTAACTCTGGACGAATTCCAATTGAACGGAACGAAAAATCTTGTTACTCCCACCGTGCATGAGGGTTTGTTTTATATTTGAAGGAAAATGTATTTTAGGTAAATATTTTACAACGTGTTATTAACCCTCTGATTTTATGCCACTTTTGAATCTCTTATGAAATACTAAATTTATAGTCAAGGGCATTAGTCTTGTATTCAAAATCACTATTACGGCTATTTTTTATCAATGAACATTCTTTAGCTGTACGACGTAGAACAGATTCACTCTACGCTCACATCTTGCATTAAAGAACTTTAAAATCAATGCAAAATTCAGAATACTGCACTTGCAAAGCCCAAAGTTCCTCATCAAAATTTTTTCCTTCACAGAGAAAAACATTGCAAAGAATGAGTTATCAGTCCTCCGAGAGGCAAGCAATAATCAAAGTGCTATTCCTCGTTGGGAGGAAGACATCTTTTATGACAGCCGAAATATTTGCTGAGCAGTAGGAAAATTGTGAATGTAAATACACCGTATAACGAATACATAGTATATACAGGGTGACCCAAAAAATGTATACACTGTTTTGAATGTTTATTTCTCTTTTGTTAACGTAAGAACAAAAGTCTTATTGGTGTCAATTTATTTGGAGTGAAATTTCCTATTCAGTTATGAAATATTATGTTGATACAGATTTTAGTTGTTGCGCAATATGCATCACAGTAAAGACAACCAATTTGACCCTTGCGCGGAAAAACAGAAATATTCCTTCTACAATAAAAAAGTTCAAACCTATCTGGAAATATGTCTTTAAAAGTAAAAATAAACATTTATAGTTAGAAATTAATCACTAAAACAAATAATAACAAAATAACAAACACTTCATCTTTGCATCATCTACCTATTGAAAATTTCCACCATTTTTTTCTAAGTAATGTTGACATCTTTCTCTCATTTTTTTCATCACTCTTCTAATAAGTTCAGGAGTTTCCTTAAGCGCATTAACGTGATGAGTAATCCTATCTCTCATATCTTCCAAGTCTCTAGGAGGTGTTGCGAATACCAAGTTCTTCAAATTGCCCGCAAGAAAAGTCACACGGTTTGAGATCGGGAGAACGTGGTGGCCATTCGATTGTGTGACCAATCGGAATCAAGCGTTCTTGAAAAATCTCTCGTAAGAAATCTTGAACAATAATTCTTCTATGGCACGGAGCGCCCTCTTGAATCCACCAGACACAATTGCAGTTACATCTGTTCCTGTAGGTATCTCTTATGTAGTTGTAGGACGATTACCTCAGTGAGGAGATCCAAGAAGTTTTCCCCAGTCATGTTACCTTCAAAGAACATAATTTGAACTTGCTGTTCTCCTGATCTCACACCGTGTGACTTTGTTAACTATGTGACTTTTTAAAAATATCTTTATTTTAACTGGATATATGATACATACAAAAATCCGGTACATGTTTTCGGGACACCCTGTATAATAATACACAGTTGGTTGCTAGGTCGGTTGGTTGTTCACGCTCTTAAAGATTTAGATAGGAGAAAATTCATCTGCTGAATAACAAAATGAGATACCATGAAATTCTTATGTTAAATACTGATTTCTGAATGAAACGGGTATATATGCATAGTAAGCATCGCATTGTGGATAATAAAGGCACATCCTTCAATATGGAAACTCTCTCGCAAAGCGCGCGCCACAGGCAAATCAAACGAAAAAATGTAGTAAGAAACACGTGAAATCTTTCACGTGTGGGTCTACTAGTTGTTGAATAATACACACTTACGGGCTTGGCAGTTCGTAAAGTAAAGGCCACAAAAATTAATGCTAAAAATGATGTAAAAATAATTTGGCAATAATGTACAGTTTGAATAATAACGAAAAAACATTCACTCACTTTTTAACATGAATTCCACTACATAATAATACACAGTTTGTTGCTTGCTTGGTCCGTCTCTCTGTCACACTCTTAAGGATTTAGATAAGAGGAAATTCGGTTGGGTAAATATGTATTGTAAGCATTGTATTGTGGATACCAAAGACACATCCTTCAATGTGGAAACTCCTTCGCAAAGACCGCGTCTACCGGCAAATCAACCGAAAAAATTCAGTAAAATACATGTGAATTTCCGCGTGTGGGTCTACTAGTTAGAATCATAATATTGAGGGAAAATTGCACTGCGGGGCCCAACACTAGACCATTAAAGCTGTTTTAGCTGCTCAACAAGAAGCCATTTCAGAGGGCAGGAGCCCCTTAATGTCACTCTTTGCTGTACGCGATTATATACAGAGTGATGTAGGCGACTATATACGGAGAACTTCTTTAGGCCCAATTTTTGTCCAACCCGTACTGACTGCAACAGCGGCGTTTGCATTCTAAATCAGGGATGCAGCCAATTATTGTAGCGAACTGCTTCCAACATCTATATCGAATTCTCTCCACACCCTGTGCCATGGTACCATGTAGCCTTTTTCGTCGTTTTCAGACTGTTTTAGAACAACAAATGTTGTTTATTGGTACGATAAACTGTAGCGTTATCATCACCGTTATCTTAGCAAGACATTAGAGAAATTATTAGCTTAATTTTACAATATTTCTTTTTTTACTGGTTTTAAAGCAATAGCCGTATTAGATTACTTGGTTATTAGCATTAACACACTTTTATTACTCAATCGTGCATTGCTGCATGGGTAGTTACATAATTTTCCTCTTTTCATGCACCGAAGAATAAATACTCTTCTAGAAACATTTATATAAATAATTTCATATTGGAAATACTTTTGAATGCCACAGCTTTAGCTCTAGATCGTTGACACTACTTCTTTTAAAATAAAAAAAAATTAATTGGCACGAATTTTCTCGCAGTTTCATATAATTAGATAGTTTTATTAGACTACATGTGTATGAGTGCAAGCTGTCGAAAGAGTATTATTTTTGCACGTGCCAAACATAACTTCATTGAATTTATGTTCTCAAAATTCCATGATATTAATCAAAGTAACATTTGTATTTAAACACAATTCGTGTTCGAAATTAAAGCACTTCACTGTTATAAAAGTTTCGGTCCCAAAACTGGCAAACTTCTGAATTTTCAAGCACTGACTTTTGCTACAAAGGAATTTCATACAACATTTTGAAGTAGAAAACTATTACGAGTAGATAATTCAAATGCTATTAATCTTTTAACAGCTTCAAATTTTGGCAATCTCTTCCCAAAAAAAGACCCAAGGAATCTCAAAACTTTACACGGTAAAGTTCCAACTTAGACCCAATCAATATCACCGCCACAAAACGTAACAAATCTCTATTGTCACTGATCCTTATGACTGGAGAAGCTAGCAGTTGTTCCGTGCCATCCATCTAACATATCACTAGATTTTGTGCCCAGAAAGTCACATTAGTTGACAGATTTAATATTATCTTACTATTTTTTTGCTAGTAAAAGAACTAAACTATAGTTTCTAATCTGTATTTGTGAGAATACCTAAGCTCGCTGAAGATTATAAATTTATCGCCATTTTTAAGGGCTGTTGTGGCAAGCAATTGCATTTTTAGCCATCTTTTGAATTTTCTCTAGCATGCATCAGCATTGATTCTTCGAAATTATTTTCATATGCTCTTCTATTTGTGATTTGTACGGCTTAGTATATCTCTATTGCAACTGATTTTTGTCCCCATCATCGGATATTGGTTCACACCTCATCGACTTGTATTTTGTCTCGCTTTCTTTTCTGCATGCTTTGTAATTCAGTCATCATCTTCCTCCGATTCATCCTCGTCTGGTTGGTCGAAGCCGCTCTCGACAATCCTGAAGCACTCGAGGAACTCATTGAAGTCTATCCTGCCGTCCTTATTGATGTCCATGGAGGCAGCGAGATCAGCAATCTGTTCATTGGGCAGTGATGCGTGCCTCTCCAGCAGTCCACATGCGTCTCTGAACTCGTCAAGCGTGATGTAACCTGGGCAACAGAACACGTGGTCTCAAACTTATCTCTACCAGTGCAATTAATTTATTGTGACCCTGCTATTAATATCAGCAGTTCGCATGTTCAGCTTCCCTGAACTCGTCTACGGCGCTTTAAGGCCAAGTTTAAACCTACGGCTATGTCGACAGTAGGGATTTAAGCTGCATACAGGAGTCCCTTTGGTGAGTCTGTATCCGATCTACATATGTATTCTGTATCATAATTTTAGTTACATTCTGTGTAAAAATATGTAACTTGGATATAACACGCAGAATAAGATTTTTGTCACTTAGCTTCTGCCTATGTTGCCAGTTTCGATACAACATGTGATTTCACGCGCTCCTGTAGGACACCTGTGACTGTTCCGTGTCATACCACATGTAAAATGATAGCCGTTCGTATCAGGAGATGAAATCTTGGCTTTGACTGTATATCAGTGTTTTCCCGATAGTGATATCAAAAAAGAAGATCTCAACAATATGCTTCAGAGGTGAAGACTCGAAATGTTATGCCCTGCAATCAGTGAAAGTTTCGTTTGCACAAATCAGATCTACGTAGCACTGTTGCGCGAGTTTTGAGGCCAGACGAATGTCCGTTAACGATGAAAACCATTCTCAAAAATACTTATTAAATGCTCTGAAATTTTTTGGGGGAAAACCTTTCATCTTGTCTACAGGTTACGCTTAGGTCGAATTGACGTTCGGATGTCGTTAATGTGACTTACAGTAATACTTTAAGGCAAATCAAAACTAAATTCAATGACTTGTAAGTGGCTGATTCATTAAAGACCATATGACTAGTTTAAACAGAATGTTCTACATTGTACACCATTACTCAAAACACAGCTTAAGCATAGTAGTAACTTGCTTACGTACCAAAGCATTGTTAATGATTCATATTCATATTTCACAGGAGGCAGAGCCATAAACCAAGCTATTAAGTGAACAGATTTCTTTTAGATCCTGCCATGACTCACCCGAGTTGTCTTTATCAATTAACCTGAAGATTGCTTCGAGGCTGCTCTTGTGGCGGTACAAGGTCTCTACAACGCTTGGACCATCCTGTGACACAGAAGTATTTCTTCATGAAAACTCCTTAAAATTATAACACAACGAAAGCAATTAATATGACAATAACTGTAGCGATTTTAATGATGAAAGTTACGCACAGTGTGAAAATAATAACAGTGGACGCTATAATAGCACATAAAACAAATGGAAATAACCAAACTGGAAATTGGTCCCCTGGAGGATGTTCACAACCAGTGGATTTATAGTCACACATAACTGAAAAAAATTATCCAAATAAATATCTAAAATATGGACAGATTAATAAAATGTACTGGGTTTGTATTTTTATTGTAAACTTTCCGTAAATGCTTTGACAAATCTCATCAGAGATACCAAATTTCTCGGATATGTTCATCCAAAACATCAATTTTCCGACAGTAGCAATTTTTAACACAAAATAAATTGAGTTGCTATGACTTTCATCGTTGATATTGTTATGATATGCTTACAACAAACAATTTCTATTATTTCAATGTGGGGGAAATCAAATATTTGATTTTAAACTGCAAGTTTTCTGGCCCAAAAAATGGTGTCATAAATAGTAAAAATTTTTAATGGAATCATTTGTCATTTATATGAACTCCCTATTGATATATTTTTATCTCGGTGCAACTCTAGTACTTTGTAACACCTTTCAACGAGTACTGTCAAATGTTTTTTTATATTTTGAATCATTTTACCAGGTTCACTAAGGAAAAAATGGTAATCATGGTCTCATAGTACTTCAAACTGACTGGGTCGATTAAAAGAGCATCTTGAAAAATATGTTACCGTCTTACTTTCAGTGCATTATGCAACAAAACTAAAAGATACACTTGTTGAAATCGGACGACATGGGTGCAAAAAAAAAACTAGTAAACGCGAATTCTTCCAATTTGTGCTTACTAACCTGAATATTAGGTCTTCTATCTGTTCTAAAGGTTGACTGGTATTCGACGAGGCCTGATTTAGGGTCAATGATCACAAGCTTGTCTTTGAGGACCCTCCAGGGCAGCTTCAGCTCACTGGCCTGTTCCATTACCTCCACCCACTTGCTCACTGTGATGTGGCCTGTGTGAATACAACCTTGCATTTAGTTATGTACACTTCCTTGAAATCTGAGCCTCCGCAGGAGGAATTATTGAGACCATTAGCAAACATTACTTGTTGTCTTACTCCCACTGTGCATTTTATGCTCAGGACTCATATTCAATGATTAGATTATTATCGTTTGCGGGCGATTAGTAAAGAAAATATCAAGTTTTCCTCATTGACTCACTGCATGAACTTATTCCATGCCGTACGACTAAAGTTTAACCTGCTTTTGAGCCAAGAACTTTACACTAATACTTCGGAGTACTAGAGGTATTACAATATAATTGTAAAGCTTCAATTGTTCTGTGAATGGGGAGGAGAATTATATTTACTAGAGCATTAGGACTAAGAAAAAATTAGGTTGAGAAAATAGATAACCATGGGCAAAGGAGCAATGATAAGGAGAAGTTTCAAAAAAGTTCTATGACACTATTGCACGAAAACATAGGATTAGAAATGTCTGGATGGAATCAGATTTTTGGACGTAAGAACATATATGAGAGGGCTTTCTTCATTATTATTCTCAGTAATTTACGCAAACTTTAATGTACACCAATGTCCTAGTAAATCTATCGATGAATAATATGTCCCGAGAAAAAATTGCTACAGGGAGAAATTCATTTCATTGTTGGGCTAACTATTGTATTTAAAAGTCTAATTAGAAATATACGTTAATTACTAGCTTTCTGTTATCCCGTATATAATGTGACATAAATACTAAAAAAATACCATGGAACACGTACATTCATTTGTATACACAGGTTGAAATATCTATATGCATACATTGGTGAGTGATCACATTGGGTGGGATCAACTGTGATTTAGTTTTAATAGGTACAAAACTAACACTTTTCTCTTCTAGAAAGTATGGTAGTATTATAATTCAGTCGTAATCGTTTTATTTACGCAACACATTTTTTATTTTAGACCTTCACCTATGTATTATTCGAATATCTTAATCGTAATGAGCTTCTAACACCGTAAAAAAATTATCCAGAAAAAATTCCAATGGAATTTATTTAGTTGTACTTACTCCTATAAAGAGTTGTATCTTACTCTGTTAGTTGTATCTTACTCCGTAAGAGTTTATGATTCTATTGGGAGACGTGTGATACTTCATGGAACGTTTCCGATGAAGTAAATGGTCAATTTACTTAAAAATAGTAATGATAAAGTATTCTGGATAAAAGTTTCTGTGTATCTTTCTTAGAAATTCTACCGTTTTTAGACCACTATAATTCCGGGTAATATTTTTTGAATTTCTGAATGCAACTAGCAAAGAAACAGCATTGTTCGATAAAACGATACCAAACAAAATATAAATAGTTAAATTTGATTTTAAACTTTAAATTAACGACTTTAGCAGCACACTTGTTAGTATTTCATTTTGAGAAAATAATTACAAAACTTATCTGTTAAAAATATTGTGACATTTATCTACAGAATTTCACAGGAAAAAGCCCAGGTTAAAGCTTAGCTGATGCATAACAGCACTTGCCAAAATTCCTATACAAGAGCAGAACTGCCTCAACGTGTGCATTTGTGGGAGCTAGAAGCGTTTTTAAAGTGATTACAGAGACCTCGGAGTCTTGAAGCCTGGTTCTTTATGGCCCAATTCGCTCCTTCCTTCCGATGCCTAGTTCAATCATAGTCCTCCAATTCCCCAGAAAAGCCTTCTTCCCAAAGCCTATTCATCTTCGTTGGAATCGGATCCTCTATTCAGACTTGAAATGATAGATGCTTCACCTGTTCCTTCTGGATCGGCTTCCTGGAATCCTTTGAGAAGAGCAGGCCTGGACGCCATGATCTGGCACTTTAGTTCGTTAATGGCCGACAGTTCCATACGCCCCACACGCTCCCGCAACGTCAGGTGCTTGTTCCTGCAACACAGATGGTCTGGATGTGTGGAGGTTCATTTTAATGGTAGAGATGATAGGTCAGAAGAGGCAGTCTGAGTTACATGGGTCACAGTCACATGCTCGCCTGGATAACACGACTGGAAGTTAGGTGAGCTACATTATCTGAAAGTTGATGGGTTCACTGGAAAATTGAGTTTGAATGATATGGACTGGAAAGTTTCATTTATATTTAGTGGTTATAATTCTTTCATAAGTGACAAGTCAATACTCATTTTATTCATTTATTAATTTTTTTACCACAGGGTAGGCTTGCAAGAAGATCTGCTTCTGTTCCATCAATTTTTATATGAAATATGCATTATTTGAAATGAATCGACTGTGAAATTCACTGCGTGATAAAATCACGGAGTAAATTCTGAATCAGAGATATGTTGAAAACTTTATTGTTCCTGAGGTTCCATAAAAACACCAAACTCAGTTGATGTAAATATTTTAAGCACAATAAGTTTATCGGTTTCAATATTTTCTTTCTTAAAATCCAGAGTCTGATAATGTTTTTTAGGGCAGCCCACATCATGGTTTTGATATAAATACTTGATAGTTTTGATGGACTTTCAGTGCTCTGCCTTTTCTTTCAGCATCAACACAAATAAGACAAGGAACTCAGAATGTTTTCATAGTTGTGATTGCTCAGGAATCGGAGTGGTCGTATAAACTGAGTGAGTTTACCTCTATCACAGCAGACATGGATGAATAAAACAGTAGGATATAAAATATTAAAATATCGAATTATTCTTCTGAGCCCAACTTGGTTGCCAATTTGAACGCAAATAACTGTAAGATTGTGACAGTAAGCAAAAATATCGCGAATAGCTTCGGTGAGGATGAATCTTTTCACATTACGTGAACAAGCTAAGAACACTATACATATGTCATTGTAATTTACTTCAGTAAAACTCTGTGTAGAAGTCATAGATTAGCCCCTGATGATAGTAAAGCAATTTTTTGAAAAATACTTTGGGGCTTGTCAACAACCACTAGACAAAAACTACACTTTTGTACCTGCTACCTGTACACAAAGATATGTGTTAATTATCCATGTATGCTCACTGCACAAAAAATCCTAATTCCCTCCTTTTACCTAAACACGTAAGAACTGTGTATTCTTGCACGTGGCCGTCAACGCAAAAATCACGAATTAATTTTGCTTGCTTCACCTGTGCAAAGAAAAGGACGATTATTGCCTGCACCTCTGTACAAAGAAACTGAGGCTTGCTTGACCAACAAAAGGAAAGTGAGCCCCGCTTGCTCCCTCAATATAGGCTGAGGTGTGAGGAACCGTAAACACGGTAATGGAGCCGGGTTGCTCTCCCTACGCGTGGGTAAGGTTTCACACGCTGTCACTTGAGATGGATGATAACTTCGCATCTTAGAAGCCATCGTTTGCTTTTGCTAGAGTTTTTTATTCGGTGTGATTCGAAAGAGTAGAAGAAATTTCCGTAAAAGCTTGAGAAAATCGTTCGAGATTAAAACTCGCTGATGAGTTCGATGAAGATTTATGAATGAGGTTTAGAGAGTATAGCTTCAATGTTGCCATAAACCCAATTTCATAGTATAAAGTTAATTCATGTGACATTTTTCAAGCATAGATTGACGATAATTATTTTACTCGTTTTGCTGATGCAATAAAAATAATCAAAACTGTTTCCTCATTACATTCAAAGTCTTAAATAACATGAAAATATTGTGTCTGGTTGGCCCTTTCTTTAAAAAGATTTATAATAATCCATAAGAAACATTCAAAAGTCCTTCAAACATTGACTGAAGAAGCAGCCAGTGACGTTACGTTGTGCATTATCTTTCTATTTGACAATGATCTAATTATAAATCCTTCAAGTTGTAAAATACTCAAGTAAAAGGCTCAGAGCTCGGTTTGTCCGTATATTTAGTGGGTAATTTCGAATGATTTAAACCATTTTGTTTAGAGTCATGCAGTTTTTTGGACACGAGCAAGCAAGCAGGATGCATGAGATGTTTGTCGTGTATTGGCAGCGTTAAAAGAGCACATTGTGGAGCGGAAATTCTTTGATATTTGGTCCATCGGTATATATGATTGAATAAATTACATCTGCTCCTTCATGCACTTCTTCCTTTACTTATCAACTGAATTTGGAAGCATAGCTGCTGACTACGAATGAATGAAAGAACCAAAGTAACTTATTTTCTTTTGACAATTTGATTGCGACAATTTAGTATGTTTAAATTTGAAAAAATCACAACATTTTGTTTCAAATGCATTACCTGTATATGGGAATATTTATAATGCCATAATTAACCTATTATCATCATAGAATAATTTACATGCTTAATTTTTGAGCTAAATTACGTGAAATTTTCTCAATGATTTTATTTGTATTAATTAATATATAATATTTCACATAAGGTATTCAAAAAATATCACCTACAGAGAAATTCGCATGCGTATTTTGCACAAATACGCCTTTGAATGAAAGAACAGTGAAATAGCTTTACTCGTTAACGATAGCTAAGATAAAAATGATTACGTGAATGCCAAAACGCTTAACACATGGCAATGTACTTCAAGAAAACAGACTTATGCATGTTTATCATATTCTATTGTTCTGTGTGACAGAATGGGTAATGTTGTCGTCAACATGCCGACTGAATGATCGACTCATGAGAGTACTGGGTTTGATTCCCCCAAATAGGCTGAACCATTTGCCAATGACAACCAGTCAGCAGAAGCAGGCATGTTTAGCGCTTCTGCGGCAATGACAACAAGGCCTTGAAAATTACGAAACTGTTACACTTTTTTCCAGTAGAAAATGCACATAAAAGCCTACCCTCCTGTTCTGGTTAAATGCCTGGGTATATTGCTCTTAAATCAACTCACAACTTAAACTTGTAGGATCTGAGACACAATAAATGTGTGCAAGTGAATATGTTTTGAGGGACTCACTTTGTGTCGGCGGTGTACTGGACGTAGTGGGGTTCCAGCGGGCGGCCTTGCAGTTTCATGTAAGCGCCTCTGTTCGAACCCTCGCCGTAATAATTAGAAGCCGAAAACACCGTAATGCACTGGAGAAGTTATCAATTTTACATATTATTCATTCATACTAAAAATTTGACACTAAAATTACTGTGCTATTCGTTGGTGAAATCCAGTAGGTTGTCACACAAGTGCAGTGAAACAATCTATTCTCACCTTAGTACTGGGAATGACAGGTTATTTAACGCAGGTGACACCTACTCATAGTAAAGATATGACTCTAAAATTACTGTGTCACTCGTTGTGAAGTCAAGAAATTTGTCGCACAGGTGCAGGAGAAAATTTGTTCGCAACTTAGTAGTTGTAATGGGAATTTAAACGTTATTGAACTGTTTTGTTCCGATTAAGTTCACGGAGTTGTTGGGAAAAGGTGATGAAACAAATTGGCTCTCATAGAAAAATTTGCTAGCTTATCGGAACATTAGAGAAAATAGACCTTAAATTCTTTTCTGCAATGAAAACATGGGAATAATAACTTCTGAGACTCAACATGTACGAAAAAACTTCACTGTTATTCACGAAAAAATACAAGTTACTCAGAGGACAGAATATTGGATTTTGAAAGATCGATAAGAATTTTAAAAAGTTCTAGAATACACTGAGCAGCTGTTTCGTAATGAATCTACATACCAAAGTAATTGGTATTATTAGTACTGCCGTACTTAATATCAAAAGCGATAAAAAGTTACTTGGTATTAGTGAACTAACGAAATGAAAGAAATTCAACTGAAAACAATAATTTTTTTAAAACATCGACACAAAGTACTATCAATTATTGATCTCACTGTTGATAATTAAAACTGATCATAAATAACTTCCTCTGAATATTTTTGTAGAATTTTCATAGCATAAAAAATACACTTTGTGAACCAAGTAAAAATACCTTATAATTAGCGCCTGAGCAATAGTCACCTACTGGGAGTACATTAGCATAAGGTACACATTATAAGTATCTCCGTTCTGTTAAATTACCATTGTTTCGTCTTGCTGGCAACTGAGGATGAGCTATTGAGCACAACCACAAACATGAAATGATCACAGAGCTCGTCACCTTGCCGTCGTGCGAGAGTTCATAGCCGTCGCTCTTGCACTCGTGTGATCGCACCAGGAAACTCAGGCCGCTGCGGTCAAGGAATTCGCTGGTCACGTCTGGACCAAAGTAAGTTCCTCCACCACGAAAAGTGTTCGGTTCACACCCTGATGATGACTGTGGGTCGCTCCACAGCAGGTCAAGGACCTGAGACCAGGGTTATGTAATGATCTGGTGGTTAGGTTCAGGGTTATGTAATGATCTGGTGGTTAGGTTCAGGGTTATGTAATGATCTGGTGATTAGGTTCAGGGTTATGTAATGATCTGGTGATTAGGTTCAGGGTTATGTAATGATCTGGTGGTTAGGTTCAGGGTTATGTAATGATCTGGTGATTAGGTTCAGGGTTATGTAATGATCTGGTGATTAGGTTCAGGGTTATGTAAGGGATCTGACGATCAGGTTCAGGGTTGTGTAATGATCTGGCAATCAGATTCAGGGTTATGTAAGGGATGTAATGACCAGGTTCAGGAATATGTAACGGATCTAACGACCAGGTTCAGGGTTGTGTAATGAATCCGATGACTACATTCAAGGTTGTGCGATGAATCTGATTGCCATCATTAGGTATATCCATGGAAAAATATTTGGTGATTGTTATCAGCTCGAGTTTTCATTTGAATGACTTTCATTTAATTTGGTTCTCCAAAAAAAGTTCAGGGCATCAGTAAGTAGAGGAAGTGTCGAAGCCAAACCTTAAAAGACATCCTAAAAATAAATTGCAAGTAGTAATATACGATTTCTCTGTCCCAAATTTTATTAGTTCTCTACGGGTGAGTGTTCGTCGATCATAGCTGATGTCAGTCTGAATGAGAGAAGCAAGTTCACAATTACTGAACGACCAAAAATTAGACTGCCTTTGAGAGAAAGTTTATCAGAAAGGAAATTTTGTACTAACTTTGAAGGTGTTTTTAAAATTATTTGAAAGCCATAAAGTATATATGAAGTGTTTTTCAGAAATTGAAATACTGTTTTCACTATCAGTTCTCAACGAATGTCGTCGCTGTACGCCATGACGGATATACGTATCATGTGAAATATAATATAATTAAATTGAAGCCTCTGAGAGACTATGCACTAAGTTCAAGTCAACTGGAATAGTTTTTATTCAGTACTTTATATCCTGTAGACAGTTAACTAGTATAACAATTTTTACTCAACATGTCGATACACGTTTTTATAACAGATGTACATTTATAAATTTCTTTGAGGTATAAAAATGGAACACTCTCAGGTTTAACGAGCTTCTTTTTACCCACATAAGTTCAGAGAAATAAAATGTATCGTAAAGAATAAAGATGCTAATTTAGTTATCTCTGAACTCTCCATCTCTAAGACTTGAAGAAAGCGATGGTAATTAGGAGAAAAACACAAAATAATTTTTATAGACTTGCAGATGCTATTTCATGTTTTATTATGGGGAATGTTTAGTTTCGTTCATACGTCGGATTGAGAGTAGTATGGAATAGCTATGAGACATTCAACACCATACAATTATTAAGATAATGAAAATTTTATTCTAATTTGAGTGCACGTCATAGGAATTAGAGAAAAACCAAATCAAACAGAAAAGGATTTATGTAACGGTGTATGAACCTGATGGAGCCCAATGAAAAGTTTACAGTGCAGTTATAATTATGACGGACGTATAAATGAATTACCTTTAAAGTTGACCGAGCGGAAGAAGAATTTTATATATGTGTAACCAAGAGGCATTCTACGGCCATGATATAAAATAAATTATTTCTGGCTACGACAACTAAATTCTAAATATCCAGCGTCAATAGTGAAGAAGCCCCGACATAGGCTCTGAAATTTCGAGCACGTTTTATGTATAAGCGAACGCACTAACGTGCTTCCAAAGATCAGTAAGACCTAGTTGAAACAATGCATTTTCTTCACATGCGTAAATTTTTGAAAACTGAATGTTGATAACATCTTTAACCAGCAGTTTTTGAAGATATAGCTATCCATCAAGGCCACGTTAAGGAACTCAAGTCAAGGGCCTCAAGCCAAGGGCCTCAAGCCAAGGGCCTCAAGTCATGAGCCTCAAGTCAAGGCCTTAAGTCAAGGGCCTCAAGCTGGAGCGTCAGAAAACAATATAAGAGGATTTGACGGCTGACTTGAGGGATTTGAGAGTCGATAAGACGTCTTGCAAAAGCGATGAAAATTACCCAGTAGAGCGTGTGTTAACACCGTACAATAAATTTTATAAATGTTTCAGTTTTATTATGAACTTGAGTGTTCCTGCACGAAATTTTGCGAACGGATTTCAAAGGTTAATTCAATTTTTCTATGGTTTCAACACACATAATCACAATTTCAATGACACATTTCTATATTTATTTCTGATTAACTGAAAAACATAGTCCATTACTTGATACTGTTATAAAGTTGTTGCTGCTCACTTTTCTTAATTCCCTATTTTCTCATATTCTCGCTCGCTATCAACCATCGTTTATTTTCCTATTTGCTTTAATTATAAAAATTACATTCGTCTCATTTCTAAGTGTTTTACAGCACTATGGTTTAAATTTTCAGCAGTATTTTTTACGAAATTTTTCTATAAACTTTTTAGTCACTTGCATCCTGCTTTTAGTACTTCTATTTGCAATGTATTATTCACTCTATCACCATTTGCATTGCACTAGTGGATAAGTGTTTCGTCATATTTTTCCAATTCCTCTTCTGCCACTGGTATTTATTGTTTTATAATTTTATGAAACAATATTTTAAAAGTTTACCATGAAAATCATTAATTGAGATACGAAGACCACTTTGAACACTTTTCTTTTTCTTGATAAATAAACAAACATCTTACCTATAGATATATGATACAGGTATAATTGAAAATTTGCATCAAGTTATTTGCAATAAACACATTTTCTTGAGCTCAGAGGAGCGCGTGTTGAAGTACGAAAGGATGTTAGGACAGTTTTGAAGCGTAGACCTGTTGTGTTTTTTTTGTTATGTTCCTTACTTGCGTGAACGACTTTAGGATTCACTACACGTGTTGCACGATCTACTGTAGCATTCCCATCATGTATGCACATTTAAAGAGTAGCAAAGAAAATTAAAGGAGTAATCTGAGCATTATTCACAACTGTCATGCATTACAGAGACTTTTTGCTTCTGTTTTAGCCTTAGTAGCTCCACAATATGCTACTTAGCTTTTTGCTCACCTTTAGCTATTGATAGGCTGAAGATTGTTCAAAATTATTTTCAGTGCATACTAGTGATTGATAACGGCGGAGTCAAGAATGCCACATGACGGTTTTTCACTGCGTAAAGTATATTTCTTCTGATTCATTGGATTGTATGATGTGATTAATGTTATAAGTATGTCAGTAATCAGTTTATCAAGAAGCTACTGACCATCTTCCATTCCTCTGCCAAGTCAGCCAGTTCGCTCGTGGGTTCGTTCATGCCGATATTTGGGTGTGTGATGGAAGCCAAGTCCAGGGCGCACGTTTCCATGTCGTCCAGCATGGGCACTCGCAGAATACTCACGTACTGGCCACATAAATTTTTTGTGTTAATGGTAGTAGTATTAACACTCATACCCAGATATAATTACAGTAATTTAATTCACATCATGTTGGTACTCATGAGAACCATGTATTATAACTCAAGTTTCATGAGAAAAGCATGCTCACGTACTAAAATTTATTATTTAGTGAGAAGCTAATACGTTGTTAGCAGAAGGTCGTATTTTTTTCATAGATGAATAATAACTTAGTATTCCTCCATTTTTGACCCAGCATCTAAAAATCAGATAATTTCAGTAGATGTTGTGCAATAAATCAAACTTCTTAGTTTCCCACAACTCTCTACAGGCCTTGATAAGAGAAAACCAAATATTTTTTGTCAAGAGAAAACGATGCATTTTAAGGATAAACCGCAAAATAGTGTAGAGGACAAAATTTTGATAGCTCTCCAAAGTCTAAAGAATCACACGTCTAAAGTAAAGCAAAAAATGGAAGACATATAATATTTATCTATATTTCTGCTATCAGTTTATAATTTTTATAATTTATGAGCACCTTGGTAGTAATGTACATACGCATCTCATTATACCTGGATTACAATAAAATAACATTCATGACATACTTTGAATTTGAAGCACAAGTAAAGTATATCAACTTAAAGTGTTGGGAGATCAGGTGCTTCTTTACTGTCTTATAGTTAATAAGATTAATGTACTGATATTCAATCAGAACGTTCGAGTTGAATTAGCGAGACATTCAATACTCACACAAAAGCCTTAAGTGACACTATTATCATTTGAGGCCATTATTGTGAGTTCATTGTTTTTAGAGTTAAAGGAATAGATGAAAAAATACTGAGACAGGAACTGGTTCAATTTTCTGGTAAATGCTCTACTTTGGATGAGTAGGACTGTAACAAAAGTGACTGCTGAGTTCAATATTTTCCTAAATCTTTATGAAAAATTGGCTGGTAAGCAACGCTAGCTTCAATGATCAAACGTAAGATGAAAACTTTTAATTGAAGTGACTCAAGCTTTAGCGTCATAGTGTGATTAGCACTCGTTAATACAGCTGTGTACCTCAATAATCACGTGCAAATTTTCAAGGTAAACTTCTCTTATGCTTGCTTTGCAATAAAGTTCAAATGAAAACTCATAGAATCATGAAGCTCACCTTGGACCTGTCAACTTGAGCCAGTTTGGAGAGGTCTGTGTTCTGTGAGATGCCTCCATGCACCACGAAAGCTGCGTTGTCGATCACTGATGCAAGAGGTAAGTGACGGTACACGTCCTCTATCAGAGCCAGCACCCGAGGCCCATGTGAACCCTTGCAAGGGAATACATCGAATATTATTCAGCTACATATGTAAATACATTCAGCTTGTTAACCCTTCGCACTGAGGGGTATCTGAGTACGAAAGTGTTCTTGTGTGTTTGAGTCTGTCGGTTTGTCGATTTCGATGTTTTGTAATAGATTGCATTGTGCCCAAAATATTCAAATATTGCACTAGCATACTCAGTGTCAAACATTTGTTGTTCGCTCTGTTGTTTATTGAGACATTGCCTGAAGGTTGAATTATTATGCTTGATTATTTGTTTAATAAACGTTCTAGTGTTACTTTCACGCCGAATGATTACTTTATACTCATAGTTTAATTGTTTCTTCAATATTTTTTGATTGATTATTTGGTGGCCTAAGAGTAAGACTTCGCAATCAATTTTATGTAGGCTTGTCTCATTCTTTTCTGAACAATTCACTGTTACTTTACACACAGTGTAGTTATGTTGACGAATCTCAATACAATTTCATGAGGAAGTTTACACAGACCCATCCGTGTGCAGCACCTCAATATTTAAATTTCTGTCATTTACCAATTACAAACAAAGCCCACTATCAGACAGAATTCTATGTTAGCATAAGATTTAAAGTAGTACACAGACACAAAAATTGAACCGTAGCTCCACGCATTAAATGTGCATAAATTTCCCATTCCAGCATTTAAACTTCATTCATATTCTGCCTATAAAACTGAATTCTTTCGCTGCTAAATTGTCAAGAGTTACCAATGCTCTCGTTATTGAGCGAACTGGTGTCATTCGTTTCTGAAGCGAGGGAATGTGCTAAGCAGTGACCCAGAGCATCATAAATAAAAATTTTTGCGAGAAAATTCACATATGAAACATGTTTATCATTGCGTCGGGCATCATTACCGTGCGTTGAACGCGCTATCAATGTACATGGACTAAAAAGTTTGAAAGCAACATTTGGGAACAAATAAAGAAACCATGGGATGAGGAAAATTGTGCTGCAAAATCACACGCAGACTACAGAAATTTTTAGATCCAGCATGAAGATAAGCACAGGGTTTGCTATTGTTCGTCATTACCGCCTGATGATCATTTGAAATGAATAATTTAAAAAGAATTAGTTATTATTGATTTAAGCTTCATGAAATCGAGAAGGAATGATGTAGAAAACCTGTTTCATTGCATTTTTACCGCTGTTATTAATATATATATATATATATATATATATATATATATATATATATATATATATATATATATATATATATATATATATATATATATGCATTTCTGGCTTAATATATGTCTTTATGTTTTCCTTGTAAATTTTGTTTTATAATTGCATGTTTTAAACTATAAACATAGTTTATATTGCCTGCAACAACGTATTGAATTTCTGAAAAATGGACAGAATTGTGCATGAAGAATAAATTTTGTATTTCCATAGCTTTAAAGGAATTAGTCTCTGTTCATTTCATTCTCTAATTTTAAGCATAATAATAAAAAAGACGATCTCGTTCACTGGCAGTAGAGGGTAGTTAATATGTCTGCAATAGTATATAAGGAATTTATAAAATGAACAATTTGCGAAAGGTACTTACATAACAGGGTAGTCAATATAATTCCATTACTGTTCAATTTTCAAATCCATGGGAGTTAAATAGAAAAACGAATTAAAGTACCTGCCTTCTGGAAGCACTTCAAGGCTTTAACAATACCGTACCGGATATAAACGACGGAAGTATCACTCTCTCTCAATAAAATACTGGAAGCACAATGTTTGAACGGATTTATTGGGCAAATTTGCTCATAAACACGCCTTCATAAGGACTTGTGAGCTCAGTTGGAACATATTGGCTCGTCTCGAAAGATGTCACGAAGGTGTTCAAACTTACACTTGTGAGAAATCGGCCCAGAAAATTGACCTAGCACCAATAAAAACGTGTAGTTGTTCCAAACTTGGGTTATTTTTCGTAACAATAAAGAGTGAACAGAATTGCAGGTTGTTACATACGTTTTTAAATTTGTTGGAAAATTCTGTCAAGAATTCAAAAAATTTAACTCTAAGTTTTACTTTAACCGGTATGCCCATGAATTCTTTATTGAGAAACATCTTCTGAGTTTGAACCAGACTGTAATATTCACGAGCTCAAAAATAGCAATGACGTTAATATTATGCAGCAATTTTACTGTGAATACTCGGATTGGCCTTATTGTCATTTGTTTATTAGTAGCAAGAGATCTCTGATTGGATCTATTTTGAAAGGGTATAATTTTGTAAAAACAGAGTTTGAATGTTTGTAGTGTGTTAATTCCTTAGATTTTGAACAAAATGATATAAAAAAGTAAATAAACTCACAAGTAACTCAAAATTCACAGAAGAAAATATTTTCGAGTGCTGTGAAGTTCTTGGGAATTGCACCACTGCTTTTAACACGTTAAAAAAGAATAAAAGTTTGAGAAGTTTATTTAGTGGTACAAACATAAAATGTAGTATTCGACAGAAGCAAAGGTTATTTTTTACGGGATGTGTTTTGGGTTAAAAACGAACCTTGCTCTGAAACCTCAGTTATTCTGAGCCGAGGAAGCTACTGGTAAGCTCTTGCAAACATTTGAAAGATGTCAATCTAAGAAAATTGATTTTTTAAATTTCGAAATCGGTTGGTGGTGTTTCTGTTTTAGAAATATTGGAAGAATAGATCTCACGTTTCGTGTTGAATACTGGCTTTGCGGATATTCTGCTTAACCTATACAAGTGTTAATCAAAATTTTATTATTTCGCAGACTCAGTCGCACTGAAAATAACGCAGCCGGAATAAAACGTGAAACAAAGCACAAGGTTTCTTCATGGTCAGCAGAAGGTGTGAAGTTTTCACATTTTTTTGTTAAAAAAGTATTTCATAAGCGTCAGTTCCTGAGTTACTCGCATGCCATTTTGCTGGAAATCAATGAAATCTTATCTAATTAACTAGGTTCTTGAGGTACATAAACATCTAAAGTAGGTTCTGCAAGAAACTACGTTTGGATATTAGAACACAAACGATTTGATAGAATTATTTCTACAGCTTTTCATTAGGTGATTTGCTAGTTGACCAGAGGCAATTTCAAATTTTCAATTCTTATAATTCTAGAAACATACCTTATACTTTTTGCTAACTTCTTTGCAGAATCCGTATCTGAAAAACCAATGTCATTATAGCCGACGTATTTGAATTTTTTGTCTAAAAATATTTACCATCTACCTTTTACATTAATTAATATAACACATAATTACTACAAAAATATAAAAGAACGTTTAATGGCCAATAGCATAAAAGTTGTTTGTAATGCTATAAAAAAGTAATCTAACACGATTGGAAGTATTTTGGGTATGTAGATAAACGATAACTAAATAATTCATATTTTTCTGAGTGATTTGAATTTACCTAGCCATGATTTGGTCGCATGTATACGGAGTATAGTAAGGGAATTCTGAATAACTTAAAACGAATAAAAATAATGATGATATGCTGAGAGCCTTGGCGAATTTTCTCTTAAAGAAAATGAGTTCGAACCATAGGCAAAGAAAATAAAAAGTGGCGCTGAAAAATGAGTTAAGGTAAAACATGAACAACGAAAAGATAGTGCAGCACTCCGCGTATGTCAGGGAAGTTTCAGGGACACTGAGATGATTGCGATCTTACAGCAGCTTCATTTGGTTCTATCGAGGACAAGTGAGTTGATGGTGAGGGCTTAAGTATGAGGCATGATAACCATCTGGTAACCATAAAACTCAAGCACACATTAGTCTGGTCATAAAAAACGATTTTTCAGACGTAGGGTGCCCATAATCGTACAATACGAAATTAATCAGTTAGGAAACTATCTCAGAATTTGACTACACGAAAAAATATGGCACTTATTAACAAGATTATTAAATATGTATGTAGATAGCTACACTTAAAAACCATCAAATTTGCTCATGTAAATATGTACATGAATTGAAATTTATCATAGATTACAAAAAAACTCACCAACTAGGTTCGATGAGCTGTACATAACAAATACAGTATAAATGGATTACGGATTATAAAAAAGACGAAGAATCTCACCAAATGCTTAGGAATACAGAGGAACCATTCAATCAGGTATATTTATTGCATCACAAAATCTTTTTCCCTGAAATAGAATCGGGAAGAAAATAAATCGGTTCGGAAAAGGACAGTCACCGGCAATCAATACGTTTCCAGAATTCTCATAAAGAGAGTTCAATTTTGAATTTACTTTTAAACAATTTACACCTAATGTGTAGTGTGAATTTAAACAATTTACACTTGTAAAGTGTTGATTTACCTGGCATTCATGACCAAGTCCTCGTGGTTGCCACGGTTGAGATAGACTTCGTTTGGCCAGACCTGCTGCAGTGCCAGCAGGAGCAGCAGCACCTCCATACTCTTCTTCCCCCTGTCCACGAAGTCACCGTTGAAAACGTACGGGTTGTCTGTAGAGGGCAGCCCGTTCTGGCAAATAAACGTATGCCATTCTAAAAATGAATAATGTAGAAAGATTTTTCGATCTTTAAGAATGTGTTAAAAATTTTTGATAATTAATAGAGTAGTGGAAGAATATTCGAATTTACGAATGCCCATGTTCTTCTACTAGATTGTAATGAACAGTAGTTTGTTTCATCATTTTTTGAATGACGAGTTTTCTTATGAATTGAACGTATTAATTTGGTAGAATATTATTGTGCACCAATACAATCACAAAGCACTGTTCATGGATTTCATTTTATATACCTGAAACTTGATGAAAAGCATTCAGTTACTGAGGTTTCATGTTTAACATCAGAAATACTACAGCGCTGTAACTCACTTTGTAAAGTATGGTTAGCTGGTCATCCAGCTCCAGCAGTTAACCTGCGCTGTAACTCACTTTGTAAAGTATGGTGAGCAGGTCATCCAGCTCCAGCAGTTAACCTGCGCTGTAACTCACTTTGTAAAGTATGGTGAGCAGGTCATCCAGTTCCAGTAGTTAACCCGCGCTGTAACTCACTTCGTAAAGTATGGTGAGCAGGTCATCCAGCTCCAGCAGTTAACATGCACTGTAACTCACTTTGTAAAGTATGGTGAGCAGGTCATTCAGCTCCAGCAGGTAACCTGCGCTGTAACTCACTTTGTAAAGTATGGTGAGCAGGTCATCCAGCTTGCCGTGCAGGTCGCCACAGATGGTCACCTGTCCACTGATGGAGGTGGAGACCTGATTTAGAGAAGGTCTTTTCTGGAGCTCCTTCGTGGCTTCACGGAGCAGGAGACAGACGTAGCGGAGGTGGAGGGCCTGTTAGGAGATGAAGATCAAAGGATGATAACTACCGTAAAATTCTCCTTCAATAATAAAAGTTAAATAATTTAGAACTTTATGAAACGGGTGTAGGTACTCAACCCATCGCATAATAACAGAGTGTGCAGGCATAAAATTAATACAGAAAATTCATCTATCATTCATGCATGCGGCAGTTAGCTATCGTGGTCTTTGAGCAGTAGTAGGTGGATAGATGTGTAACATATGGTGACCAGTTATCAGCTGGTTTACCCGTGTAAACACTACCATCATAGTACATTCAATCATTAACACAGAATATTAGGGATCTTGGACCGTACACAGTTCAATGAAAGCTTTTTTAAATACAGAATCATCTAGGAAAATGAGACATTGAATATCATATTTTATTTTTCATAAAATTTATTTCGTGTTATTGCTGAAAATATAATCTAGAGAGTAGTATTTTCTGAAGCGTAGGTGGACATTTAAAAATTTTAATATGGAAAAGTAAAAAACAATTTTTATCATCCTGTGTTTTTCCAATTTGATTGGTATTTTTAAACACGCTTACATTCCCCAAGTGTTGAAAAACAGCAGAACAATCAATCATGCATTGAGAACATGAAGGAACATGAATTTTAAACGATTTATTAATGGCGAGCTGCAAGCCATGAGTAGGGCATCGTTCTGGTCTAATTCAAACAAGACCGACGTATGATCGATGTTCTGATTTTCTTGTCAGTTCTCCGTTACTATAACGAAAAAACTGATGGGAAACATTTATAGGTGTGTAATACGTTCATTTACGAATCTTGGCTTCAATGTACAGAATGTTATTCACCACAGCTCTTTTTTTAAATGATTAACGACCATTCCACCTCATTAATTATTTCTAAGTGAGAAAATTGTAAACGTTTATAGTTTTAGCAAATTAATTTCTTATTTTTAATACTTTAAATAAAATTTATCAAAAAATTTACATTTATTCAAAGGTGTATTTGCTCGCTGATTACATCGTGTCTGTTCAAATTTCTTATTTGCCTCCATTACTCAAGAAATTTTTTGAAAAGTATTCGGAAATTATTTAGAAAGTTATGGAAAAATAATTAGCATATTGAATTATCTTTCAAGTCCGTGATCAATATGCTTACATTGAATTTGATGAACGCAATGAATAACCGAAAATTGTGTGCGTTTATTCACAGAATTTACTTTTCTTTCCTTATTTCTCTTAGCAAGATTGGTGGCAGGTCTCTCATGTGAAAGACCCGTAGAAAGTCTTTCAGTTGAAAGGCTTGCAACAGTTTTTTCTCAGGAATGATGAGAGCAGGTACTCCTTTCAAAAGGTCAGAAGCAAGTTTCCCTTAGATCTGCTTGGAGCAGATTTCCTTTAAAGAAATTGGGAGCAGATTTCCTTTAAAGAAATTGGGAGCAGATGTCATATAAAGAAACTGGGAGCAGATTTCCTTTAAAGAAACTGGAAGCAGATTTCCTTTAAAGAAAGTGCGAGCATATTTTCTTTAAAGAAACTGAGCGTAGATTTCCATTAAAGAAACTGGGAGCAGATTTTCTCTAAAGAAACTGGGAGCAGATTTTCTTTAAAGAAACTGAGAACAGATTTCCTCTAAAGAAACTGGGAGCAGATTTCCTTTAAAGAAACTGGGACAGATTTTCTTTAAAGAAACTGGGAGCAGATTTCCTTTAAAGAAACTGGGAGCAGGTTTTCTTTGAAGATACTGGGTGCAGATTTCCTTTAAAGAAACTGGGAGCAGATTTCCTTTAAAGAAACTGGGTGCAGATTTCATATAAAGAAACTGGGAGCAGATTTCCTTTAAAGAAATCAGGAGGAGTTTCTCTAAAAAAACCGGGAGCAAAATTCCTTCAAAAAGGCTAGGGCAGGTTTCCCTTAGAAATACCGGGATCGAAACTCTTTCAAAAAAGCCAGGGCAGGTTTTCCTTAGAAATACCGGGATCAAAACTCTTTCAAAATGGCCGGGGCAGGTTTCCCTTAGAAATACCGGGAGCAGGTTTCCCTTAGAAATACTGGGAGCAAAATTTCTTCAAAAAGACGTGGGCTGATTTCCCTTTGATAAGCCCAAGAGGATCCTTTCCTAGAACGCAGGGCAAGTACCTCTTCAGAAAGACCCGAAGCATCGTTAAAATCACAGTCCATTCTTAAGGAGACCTCTTTATTAGCGAGTTTTCTTTGACGCGTTGTTAGCTTTCTTAATTGTTCTGTGTACCTCCATTTGTTCAAGGGATTGCGTGTGCTTTATACTGTTTAAGAAAACTTGTTCTGTTTCGGGTAGGAAAGCTCACTAGCACTGAAAAAACGTTGATTGAATCAAATAGAAAATATAAGCACACTCAAGTGCACCATATATTACGGGCAACTTTCCAAACCTAAATGTAATTTCAAAGCAAAAGACAGTAACTTGTTAAAGACTGTTGACAAACGTGAAGACGTCGGGTCATTACGGTTTTAATTTATTTCAGATGGGCAATGTAACCAGGTCGATTGCAACGAAAAACTCGGTTTTAAATTACACAGGTCTTAATTGTTCTATCCTTTGGGGAGTTCTTGACAATTTTCGTCTCTTAGCGTCGTAATTGCGGCTTGATCGCTGCAGCAAGCCAAGTCGATGAGACAGTGGCTGGAATGAAGAAAGACTTACGGAACGTATGAATTATTATCCCAACAAAGCTTTCAGCCCTCACGTGTTCCGGAGGGTTTACTCAAGCTGCAGACGTTGTTGTAGGTCCATGTTTGCAGCTAATTTTGCATTGATAAAAATTAATTCTAATCTAACACAACAGAAGTTGAGATACATTCTTCTCGCATACAGAAGCCAAACGCTCAATTTGACACCCTAGGTATCATCCTTCATAGACATTTGTATTTGATTTATTTTTTATACAATCCTTGAAAAGAAAATTGTTACTACAGCCGAAAGTGTACATTTGCTTTCGTTAGCTTTTGATGAGATATTAAAAGGAATGGGACGTTATCATTTGAGAGTATCCAGATGCATTATGAATATTCAGTTCTTTCATGTAATAATTTGCGTACTGTCGTGCTACCCGCAACCCTGCAGAGCAGTTTAGTAATGTTTTCCAAGTTTCTTGTACTTCTGCGTTTAAGTTTAAAGGTCCGCAATAAATCAATGCACGCTGTTGTCAACCTCGCACTTTTCCATAAATATTTACCTAGTATAGCCAAGCTTCGATATGAATCCCTACGTAAAACTGACATACCATCTTATCATCTGTAAACTACACTATTGAGTTCTTGAATTAATTTTAGGAGTGTCAATAACTTTTAAAAACTACCCACTAGAATGTTCTTATTCCTTCTATACACCACAATGCAATAATCTTAAGCATTTTACCATACACATTCCCACCTTTTTCTTCTTGAAAGAGGCGACAAGGGCGTGGATGGAGTCAACAGTGAGAGGGAAGATGAGGCGGGCGCCTTTGTACGAGTTTTCCACGATGATGTCGTCGATGGCTGCGTCGTGAGGCAGAGACGATCGGGACAGCTCGTCGCCTGCACCGAGTTTGAGGGGACATAAGGAAGTTAATTCAGCGCATCGTGAGCGTTAATTGAACACATTACCCACGAAAAGTGTTCGTCACATGCGGTTTAATTTTGGATGAGAAACACAGAGGACGAAAGAAATTAATTTGACTCAAGATATAGGAGTTGCTACAACTAGATGTCCACAAATGTATGTTAATAATACGGGAAAACCTACTCAACTAGAATGTATTTTTGAAATAAATTTCTTCAATTAACATATAACACTCTGTGCCAATGATTTTTTCTACGAAATAATGAAAAGCTACATTAACACTGGATGTATCAATATTTCAACATGAATTAAAATATTTTACCATATGCTATGTCCAACGAAATTCATGCTCATAACTTGCAAGAAAAGAAGAGCATCTTGTCAAAAAATGGAGCTCATTTATATTTGTTGAATCTTACCTTACAAATATTCCTTTAGGGGTCCACCAGACAAGCATACATGACTATTTTGTGCACAAGCTAGGCCAACTCACACAGACGAGCAAGCAACCAACACTAACTGTGTGTTACACAAACCACAATGACTGTGTGTTACACAAGTAACACTGTGTTACACAAGCAACACTGACTGTGTGTAGGGGAGTGGCGGGGTGACATGGAGGCAACCAGACCAGACGCAGCATCGTGTTCCACATGCCGCAGCAACGCGTTGAAGAAGTTGTGCAGCTGCAGGCAATAAAATAAAATTATTAGACGCTAAATAAGCCAAAATAGGCCGTTACCAGCCAATCATGCATGTATGACATGCGTTTTTTATCTCCTACTATCTTATTCATTTTCTCCTTCTCTTGTTATCGCAGTCACAATCTGTGACAAACTCTTATTTTTTCGCATTTCTCTTGTTGGCATCACAACCACCAGGAATAGAATAGAGAACTTGGTCTTGAAGTAAGTTTTGTTGTTGGGCAATTTAGTTCATCTTCAGGCAAGTTTTGTTGCAGTGAAAGTCAGTTTCTTAAAGTAAGTTTCAGTGCTGACAAAATTAGTTCATTCTTGTGGGTAAGTTTTGTTGCCAGGAATATAATCTAATCATGTGGACGTTTTAAAAATGTCTTCCTGAAAGCAGAAAAAGGGAATGAAGTCCTCATCCAAAACTTATGCTCTTTTCACCAATGAAAATTAATTAATTTGAGCTCAGAATTTCAGATACATTGAACGAATATGTAAGAAAGAGGGTAAGATTGATAAATATTTACTAAACTCTATTTTCGTCAACAATGATCTTGAAAATATTCTCGAGAATGGATGATCCTCTTCTACTTTAAACCATGAAATGAAAATATAAATTAGAATTCTAATGCGTCTCCTTTCAACTGTTTTGGAAGTAACAGCTGAAGTTTCTAGTCAGGTGCACTCACATGATCGTTTGTTAGTTTATAGAATTATACATCTACTCACAGTAAATGAAAATGGAACATGAATATTTTGATGACCCTTATGAGGAGTTTTATGATGTGGGGTATTAAAGGAAAAAGATCTGGCAAAACTCAAGGTACTGGACGTTTCAATATATATTGAAAAATGCGCAACTTTCAAGATGTGTTTAAATATGTACTTTCAATTGACAATTACATTCTAACAGATTACGAAAAATGAACTTCCAATGCTTTAACATTTCTCCTTGTTTTATTAGAATAAATAAAGCAGCTGTTTCCTATACATCTAAGGTGAAGAAAAAAGGAATTAAATTCTTTTGTTTGGTACCTTAATTTGGTCCTGCTCTCCCTGGTACTCGATGCTCTGGAAGATGGTCCAGGTGTACCGTCTGCGTACCTCCAGCCTCGCACAGTACCTCCTGTACCAACGCTGGATAAGCAGAGCAGCCTTCAGAGCTGCGAGCGAAAAAAAGTGTTTCTCCTTGAGTCATCAAAACCACATTATATGTTCTGTATATAAGTGAACAGTTGATATTCAGTTAACGGACTGCACTGTATGCGAGAACTTTAATTTACAAGTACTTTCACAGGCCCATTTTTGCTCTAAAACAAGCAAAATCTCTGTTAGCGGGTGCGACCGATGATTTGTATCGGTCACAACTCCCGGATCGTCTAATAAATGAACATATAAAAACTTGTGCTCAATTTGTGATTATTTACATTTATGAGTTTATGAATTTTTACGTTTATGAGTCAGGAACGGATTATGCTTGTTAACCGAGCCTCCACTATACCTTCATGCTTGCATATAGTAGTAAAAACATGTGGTAGGAACAAATATTGGACTCCATGGTGCTTAAAATCAATAAAAATTACACTCTCTGCTCATAAATGCATAATTGCACATCAATGTTTGTCATGCAAAAATGGGACAAAATATGCCCGTTTCCTACATTTCAAACTTTGTGGTACGACACGTGGAACTTGATGAAAAACTTTCGAATGCTTTGCTCCTTCCAGTCATCATGTGTGAGGAAATAGTGGAAGTGACAATTTGTAGGAACATTCTTAACTACTACTTTAGCCCCGTCCACTTAGTCCACCTGTTGCATGACCAGGTACACAACCGAACGCTGTTTTCACGTTCTTCAATGTTAATGTCTAACAATTAAAGCGCCTTCCAGAATACATAAACTTCTGAAAGCAGTATGATAGAATCTAGGCCTGAACTAACCCTATTCGATAATCTTTTGACATATTGAGATCGAGAACACAAACTTTTATGTTTGCAGCTCTAAGTGCAAGAGTTGGAACTGAAGAAATAGCTAGTTATGTTCTCGACAAAGCACATGACAGATTACGTTTACAACACAGCACGTAGCACATTAGGTTTTTGATATAGCCCATAGAACATTAAGGTTTCAGCATTGCACATTGAGTGCCCAGTACATACAGGGTGTCTCAAAAAATGTACTCACCCTTTAACCGTTGCTAACATGCTGTCTTCTTTGTGTTGCAGGTGTGAGGTTCGAACCTTTGCGAACATGATTAAATGTGATTAAAGAATCATGTTCGCAAAGGTTCGAACCTCACACCTGCAACACAAAGAAGACAGCATGTTAGCAACGGTTAAAGGGTGAGTACATTTTTTTGAGACACCCTGTATTACAGGAACGGCTGTTATAATGATGTGGCTATTATGATGATTTTTAGCCTTAATGATAGGATTGAATGTCCATATTATCACATCGTTTACTTTAAAAATTTCTCACTAACTGAAATAAATCAATAAGAATTCATTAATACACTTCACAGTTCTTGAGATATTTTTTGCTTAATATTACTTAGTCTAATTTCGGATATCCAAAATTCTATGTACTTCACTAAGTCTATTGCTTTTACTATCTGGGAAATATAAATTATCCAGTGAAAAACTTACGGATTAGTTTGATCAGTTTATGAAATTAGGATAGAAAAAATATACTAACTGATTTGATTTATTCATCCAAACGATGAGTGAAAAATTTGACTCAAGCGCGAGAAACAAGTTTCCTAAGCGGCGACTTGGCCATAAGTAAAAACTAAATGTTCTTGCATATGGAAGTCAAATTCTCATGTGGATTTGAAGAAAATGAAATGTATGCATGGAACGAATTCTACTGCTCAATATTAAAGCTCACGGTATTCCCATTTGTAGTATTTTAATGTTTTTCTGTCAAGTATTTATCGTACGAATTTTCAATCACATTACTATCACGAAAACCATATTAATGTGAGAACTTAGATTTTCTCCTCGACCACACTTAGAACTTCGTTCTCACAATTACTTCAATCGAAATTCTCGTTTGAAGAATTAAGAGAAGGGCGTGACTGTTTTCTCCGAACACTTAAGTCAAATTTTAGGTCAATGTCAGGACACGCAAGCGATGTGCGTGATCACTTACACAGTCGTCCCACCCATCTCTCCATGCAACGCTTCTGTAGGTTAAAATATATTAAACTCTTTCATGCTTAAAAGAAATGCCTGCACTTGTTATCACTAAGGCCAACATGTTCTGTCTGAGTATTTTTTGTTCATATGTCTTGCATTTTTATGACCAATGACATTAAATGTTCGAGTTAATATTTAAAAATTTTCAAGGGATATCGCAGTGAGCTTCAAGTGCATTTTTTTGGTAAGTGGGAACGCTATACAAATTCGATAAATATCATTAATAATTTACCAACATCATAGCAGTTTTGATCCATGCATTTTGCTTAATAATCATGAGGAGATAGCTGTGGTTCTGGAAAAGTGCATAGTTCTCCTATATGTTTTCCCGCAGAGTATATATAATTTTCAGCATTTTAGCCTGAAATATTTCCTCCTTTATTACTGTTGTTTATCTTGATATGCAGGTGTTATACATTATATCCTTTCATTCGATTCAACTGTGATTCATGTCTCCACAAACCAGCCTTGCAGGTAAACTCTGTATGTCTTTGATTATGTCCTCAGCTTCACATACAAATACCTCCAAACACCAGTACTTTTGTTTGACTTTTGGATGGGTAAACAAAGCCTTCAGTCTCCTCCTTGAAATATATTTCAACCCCAGGCCACCTTTCATCAATTCAGTCTGTATGCTTCAAGTCCGCACTACTGAATCTAATTTTACGCGCCTGCGAATTTTCCTCGTTTTCAGATTAGATTAGCAACTGATCTCTCAGAATAGTGACCGCTCCTGTGGCTTTCAAACCATCGTCCGGATAAACGTCCTGAGGAAAAACTCCACCTTTTCTGCATTCAGGCTTAAGGTATTTTCTGCCAGCAGCCACTATCAGCCTCTTGTGATCTCCATTCGGCGATCGAAACGGCGTCCAGACTTTTGTGGCCTTTTTGAGGGAGAGGCTGTACAGCCTCTCGTCTCTATCCAGTAAACACACTCTACCAGATCCCGGGATGTTTATTTTCCGTAATGGTATAAAAATCTTCAAAGATTTTCTTTAGCTTCATTTTTAGGGTCAGTGAAGAATGTCAAAACAATGTTTCCTAGCTATCATTCTAGCCTTTGTTGATTGCATAAGTTATTGAGGATCATAATGATCAATGTCAGCATGTGCTCAAATAAATTCAAGGGGATTTTGATTATAACGGAGGATTGTTGGCGTCAAAAAGGGAGTCAAATGCTTGTTAGTACACCAATTAGCTTAATGATTCTTAACAAAACTATTGAGCTCGTGTGCGTTCGACAGCAGTATTCAAATAAATGAGTAGTTGAAACTTGAGGTATTAAGGCGCATGTTTTCATTATGTTTTTCCCTGGTAATCCATGATGCATGAACATTTTAATCTATTTAATTCGTGAAGATTCCATATCTTAAAATGATCATTCAAAATCTTCATTTGTTTACAGTTAGAGAATTATTTAACAAGGCACTTAAACTCACTTTTACAATGACATGTAACTCAAGATATCAACTGTGTTAAAAAAAATCTGCATTCTTTTCCATGCATTCTTCAATTATTGGTTCTTCGTTCACGTATTAAGCAAAACCTTTGTTAAATTTTAATACGAAGATTGTAGCGTAGCTTATCTTTTCTAATACTAGGAATGACCGTCGTGTGTTCATTTATTTATTTATTTATATGTTTCGTGTCACTTTCAAAATAATTAGAAAGATCCAGATCCTTATATACTCGAGTCCGTATTGTGGATACCGAGTTCGGCGGGGTATTGCCCTATATTCGGGTACATTGTACCCGAATATGACAATAATTGCAGAGTCAATTGCAGCAATAGAAAACTAAGTGTCTTAGTTTTCACTAGGAATGTTCTCATCAAAGAAATATTCAATTAAAACGTTTGTACTTTGTAAATATATATAAAATTAAATATATTGGATTGCGTTCTTAAATGTAATTTTAATCAATATCTTTCCAACAGTATTTACCATCATTTTTGATATCACGGGTATTATCACAAAATCTCTGCCGTCATTTTTGACGGCTGGGTACACTAGTACACTATAATAAGTCACTTTCAAAAAATGAGAGATCCAGAGCTTTATATACTCGAGTCCGTATCGTGGATACCGAGTTCGGCAGGGTATTGCATATATCAATATGCATTCACATGCTCGCAGTTGCTTTCAGTAATGCTGAATTTCTGTGTTTAGGATATGACACGAATGGCTGTAGCTATTTCTGTTGCGACTCAAAAATACTGTATTCTAAGTATTTATTACTGTCACAAGAAAAATAAGTGACCTTTGAAATAAGCTTAAGCATGTAAACTCCACTCGAACGAAAACAAGACTGAATCGAGTGCGAAAAACAAGAGCGAGAGAAAGATTATCTCAAGAAAGATTTATAAAAATGTATTGCCCTCATTTATGATGGCATGAGTATACTAGTCAAACAAGAGATGAGACAGAGTGCAGCAAAGGACTGCCAATGAAACTGAAGAAGAGGACGACTGTCTTAGTCGAATAAGAAATAGGAATAACATTAAAATAGCAATTAAAGAAACTGATTTTCAAGGAAATTTGGGTGATGATTTGTTTTTCACTTGGAATGTTGTCATTAAAGAAATACTCAATTAAAACGTTTGTCCTTTGTAAATATATATAAAACTAAATATATTGCAGTGCGTTCTAATATGTCATTTTATTTAATATTTTTCCAACAGTATTTGCCATCATTTTTCATGGCACGGGTACACTAGTTAGATAAGAACTGCTAATGGGTATGTAAGATACGTGGTAAATTCTATGGACAGTTGTTGTTCTTCATTGCGTTTTGGTTCCTTAAGACTATTCACAACAAGCCTACCTCCGTGACCGAACACTGAAGCCCCTTCATTGTACCAATTTAGTATTCATTTCATCGTATACCTCTCCCGACATTGCAAAGTGTCTTGAAATGCTGTGCTGTACAACATACGGTGCAGTGGACAGTGCAATACACACTTAGATCCATCGTATTTCATACTTCACTTCTCAACACTTCGTTTATTATGAACGTAAATTACTGTATATTGTAAACCAAATTGTACAGTGCACTCAACACTCAGTAGTAGTGTAATTCTAACAGTACACTGTACAGTGCCTTGTGCTCTATTGTGCATACTGTGCAGAATAAAAAGGTTCCTCCTCTGAATTAGAGTATTTTACACAGACGTAAACATGCACACTTGTTTCCTGTGTCAACACTTGCAGAGACAGAATAAAAGTTACTCCCCAATTCGAACTTCAACAAAGGTAAGACTATTCAAATTCAACTTGTTCAATTAGCGAACAGACTTTTTTCACTGAAATTTTTTTTTTACCTCCCACTAACTGCAAAATTTTTAGCGCTCTTGCCTTCCGGTGAATTCAAATTGGCCATTTTTCAAGTCGTCTAGAGAGCAGACCTCAAGACGATGAAAGGCAATGATTGAGTAGAACTTGTTTTCTCATCACGTACCTAACACAATTCTAAAATTTTGCCAATGTAAATTAGATTTCTTCTGAATATCGGGAAGAATACTGTTATTTTAAAAATAACGGTGACTGCATACAATTCTGAAAGTTATACTCTGCTTTAAATAACATTCAATGTATTTCGAAAAGCATGAGCCACATAGTATGTTTAGATATTCCTCCTAAATAATTTTCTTTCGGACATAGAGCTCTTTGTCATCGTATTTCAGTGTTTCAACATATCGTTACGTGAAAAATTAATGTAGATAAATGACTATATTTATTAACTTCCACACTACTGAAGCGAACTGTTTATTTCATATTAGAATATTTTAATGATATAATTGATCAAGACCTGCTCTATTGCATTGAATGCTAATTGGTTATCTACATATAAAATCGACTATGTATCTCCATCTCTCTGTATCTGTGTGTGTCCGTCCCATTACTTCCTATCTTCTACCGAAGAAAAAATATTGAACTGAAAGCAGAACAAAAATATTGAACTGATAGCAAAACGGGTATGCATGGATTACAAGCATTGTATTGTGGATACCATAAGCGCCGGATCACGATAAAGCACACCATTTTTCCGTTATTAACTTTCTTCTCTTACACAGCCATGTTATCGGTAGATAAAATCGAAAATGGAAGTCCTGTGCACATTTATGAAAATTATTCCGATTTTGATAGTACTACGCTTAAAACTGAAAAATGTATTTATTTCACAGATCCTGAATTTTGTCACTTTTGAATCAAGAAATTTTAACAGGTACTATTTGGGGCATGTTATCGGTAGATTAGATACAGAATGGAAGTCTGTATATATTAATGAGAAGTATTCTTTTAAACACAATAATTCGTTGTAAATCTTCAGTGCATTTTCTTAACTAACAGAACCCGTGGAAATTCCACGGGATGAGAAATAGATTGGTCCATTTCTTCTGATGCGCTGTCTTTGCAATTGATTTTGCCTTAAACGGTTAACTTCACCAGGATTTATATTTTCAATTCTCTGCCTATATTTCTCTTTTTGGTTTTGATGATAATTGATTCTGTCTTCTTCATTCATGTTCTGTTCTCTTTGATGAAATAAATTTCTCTGCCGCTCAAGGTACTGCGCCCGCTGTTCCTCAACCATATTTTCCCTCCTTTGCCGGGATAAATTTATTTGCTGCTGGAGGTACTGTGCCCGCTGTCCTCATCCATATTTTCCCTTTTTTGCTGTAATAAATTCCTTTGCCACTCGCGGTGCTCTTCACGTTGTACATCGTTCATTGCAGATTGCCTCACTTGCTGACGTTGCTTCTCCCTCTCACGGATTTCCTGCCGTTCATTCTTTATTCTCTGCCTATAGAGTCTCATTCTAACGCAAACAGCTTCCAATCTTCGCTCCATTGTGACATTTTTTTTATGTAAGTTACGGTTCTCTGATTAAATATATGTCTTAACATTTAGAAGTTTATATAAAATCTCAAAAATATCAATGCATGAAAAGGCCATCTTTTAATGTTACACTGCCGAATTCGGTAGCTATGCTACTGCAAACTCGACGAACGCGTAACGTTCTAGCTAACTAAGGAGGGGACAAACAGAATTATCTAATACTAAAATGACCGTCGTATGTTTATATATTTATTTATTTATTTATTTATTTATTTATATATGTTTCGGGTCACTTTCAAAAAAATTAGAGAGATCCAGAGCCTTATATACTCGAGTCCGTATCGTGGATTCGAGTTAGGCGGGGTATTGCCCTATGATTCGGGTACATTGTACCCGAATATGACACGAATTGCAGAGTCAATTGCAACAGTAGAAAACTAAGTGTCTTAGTTTTCACTAGGAACGTTGTCATTGAAGAAATATTAAATTTAAACGTTTGTACTTTGTAAATATATATAAAACTAAATATATTGCAATGCGTTCTTATATGTAATTTAATTCAATATCTCTCCAACAGTATTTTCCATCATTTTTGATGGCACGGGTATTATCACAAAATCTCTGCCGTCATTTTTGACGGCTGGGTTCACTAGTAATAAGATAATTTCAAATTAGTCAAATTTAAATCGTGGAATTTACCCGGGAACTGTCTAGTAAATTATAACTGATCTAAAATATAGGAGGAAGTATCTTTTTGTTAATCTCAATCATCCAACCTTATTTCTTCTTACATGTTGCACCACTACAGGTAGCATAATGTATAATCTTACATTTACATTATTTTCGTGTTCACACCAGCTGCAACTCCACTAATTATTTTGAAATTTGATATGCTACCTCACCATAAAATCATAATTTCAGTCTATAGAGCTGTGGTTTTAGCACTCATTGTTGTACCAGCGAGCTTGCTTCATAACTCCCTTGCTCGTATAATCCCGACACTTTCAGCTCGTGCACTTGGTTCACGTGTCTACGGGGCTGCAATGACTACCAGCCACTGCAATCAATACAGTAGTTTCAGCTCGTGTACTGGGTTCACGTGTCTACGGGGCTGCAATGACTACCAGTCACTACAATCAATACTGGCCGAGATAGCAGCACCCAAGGGAGCTACATAAGGCAATTATTATTGCTGATAGCAGGCTGGAGCTGCTGCACCAACTCTGTTATCGAGACTTGGTTTCAGGCGATAGTTTCTAGATTGATTTTCCCTGATGCTATTAATGATAATTCTTAAGCTAATGAATATCTAATTTTGTTTTTTGTAAGCATTGGTGTTACTTTCTTATTTGTTCTAATCTGTCATGGAAATGTTTTGATTTTGAAAACTTATCAATGGAACGGGAAATTCTGTTTAACCAAACGAAAAAAAGGTTATTTTCTCGATATTGCTAGCAAGTTTCTAGTTACGAGAATGACGATGTTTGAGTAAACCTAACGAATGGCTATACATACTATTGGACAAATGACGACTGGATAACTTATGTTATGAACGATACAACGTTCAATGAAAGACAATGGTCTGGCAAATGAGACGTCATCATAAATTGAGGTACTTGGATGACGTATGACAATTGTTTCTTGTTTCTGTAAACTGGTATCTATATTTTGAGCTTTGAAACAGTCATAAAAGCATACATATGAGACATAATGTTCACAGGGTCCCGTTTATCTGTGCGCTAGCAGTCACAACTGAAGTTGATTGTTCATTTTGGAGTGTCATTTCCCCATCAGATTTTGAAATTTGCATAAACTAGATGGACTCTGTTCAATTTCGACGCGCTTAAAATATAGACATTTCACTGATATAACTTGATTTGTCCTGCACATTCGTCAAAATAATTGTTGCCAGTGATAAACAAAATACGGAATCTTGGTAATGCAGAATGTTGAAGATAGAGAATACTCAATGCTGGAGATTCAGTAAACAGAATGTTGGAGAAACAGAATGTAGAATGTTGTGAAAATAGAATAAAAAGTGCTGCAAGTACAGAGTACAGAAATTGTATATTTTGAATGCTGAATAATAAAGTAAGGAGTAAAGAATACCGACGAAACAGAAAACAGAACGTTTAAAAAACAAACAGAAAATAAAAGAGATACAGAATGTTTAATGTTTGAGATGCAGGATACAGTATATTAGAGTAATGAATTTCATAGAACTTAACCCATTACATTTCACAATAATTCACAAAATACTCTATTTCTCATATGGAATTATAGAATGAGGTTCACTTATTCTAGAAATAGATTCTATTATAAGGTGCAGCAGAAATATATTCCATACTTTAAGCTGCCACCTACATGTAAAGAAGCAAATTCAGTGTGTTAATATTGTTTTGATTTAGCAAACAAGTTATTCGTTCAACAGGTTCCCTTATGTAACAATGTGGTTCAGACAAGTACATATAGTGCTTTCGCAGCAGGAACGACTTTGAAGAATGGTGAATCTTTAACTGTAGAATAGAATAGAATAGAATAGACTAGAATGAGGCTATAGGAACGAACCTTCTGGCCCATTCTTGGGTCGGATAATTAATTCGATAATTATTCGGTGGTTTACCCAAGTCCGATGCCGTATTTCTAGCCGCGTCAACCATGTCGGCAGCGGGATTCGAACCCGGGTCTTTCCGCTCGCAAGCAGACTCGCTCACCAGTCGATCAAGCTGGTGATTAACTGTAGTTAATATAACTTTCTGAACACATTACATGTTAAGTTAGGTACAATACTACCAGGAGTTGAAAATTCCAGAGCCACAGACTCGGCATTTAGAAGGAAGTTGCACCGAAGATTTGGAAGCACTCGAAAGTCAAAAAGTGTTCAAGTGCAAGATTTCCTGATGTTCAATCTGCTACACATCCAGCTTAAAACATGCACCTGTCTTGGCATTGTCTGATGAAACAGTCAGAAAAAATCTGCTCATTGATTTGGAGCTGCAGTCATGCAGATGCATCATTGCGCATGAACTGGACGGACGTGACTGGGAAGTTTGCTTGTCATGTTATGACAATGTCTTTTAAATTATTTTAAATTTCCCATAATAACGATGCTTATTTGCACTTCCCGGGCTTAGTGAGGACGCCATGTGGATAAGATAATTAAAAACAGAAAACGAATATAACCTGTTACCCTTTACTTAAACAATGGGTACATAATTTTTTATTACGAGGGTTTTTTGCTCATTTGTTAAACTTGAAAATTGGGGATTTATTTTTGCGGCATCTGTATTGCTATTTTTTACATATATAAAATTCTCTAGTATGTGTTGTTAATATTACGTGCAGTGCAAAAACACGTTTAAACACATGAGTTTTAGTGAAATTAATGTGTAATTAACGCAGGAAATTCAAGAAAAATAAACATGCAGGACCTACTAATCAAAAAATCGGGTTTGCCGTCAGCACCTGGAGTGGAGAAAAAGAGAGTTACACTAATTCTATGATATCAAATATTATACTCCCTGTGCTCGTAAATGGTTGAACCAAAACTATTATCAGGTTGCTTCTAAATAATTGTAACCAATGGAATTTTTGACAGCGATTGACATATATTATATAAATTCACACCGTTACACGGATTCGTAAAATACTCATCCCAACAAATCTAAAGCTAGAAGCTAATGTGTACTCTAAAAGCTTTAAATGAAATAAAGAAACTACCTGAAGACTGGGAACTAGATGAAAGATATATTTATTATAAACAAACCAAACATCTTACGTTCTATTTAATTTGTGCAGCATTTGCGTCTGTCACTACTGTATGTTTCAACACTCATATACGCGCGTGTCATGTTTCTTGCGCGCGGTTTATGCACGCGCTTTAGAAGTCAGAATAAACCAAAAACAGTCATCGTAAACTGACAGATGACTGACACTTTTTCGGAGCGTTCAATGAAATAGTTAGCAATTGAATCTTGTACAATTTACATCAGAATAGTAACGACAATTTTCAGTAAATGTCGATAATAACAGATCGTAACAACGTATGAGCTAATACAGTAGGGACAAAGCTGAATATAAACCGTTACTTTCTACATATATGAGGCTAAATAACATATCGTTTACTACAAGATGCATTTATATGTTTCATTTAATATCTAGCATTACTGACAGGTACGAAGTCTCTCAGTTATGCTTTCAACAATCAACTGTGTAAAAGAAAACGGTTTGCTGCCATGGTTCGCGTTGAAAATTGTCCCAGTTTCAATTGCCTTGAAAACAATCCCCTCACGTTGGTTTCCGTTCTGGCACTGTAAGCTTTTTAGGAAAATTTGTAGGTTACATTATGAGGGAGGTCGAATTTTGGCAATCGCATACTATAAATAAGAACTAATAGCTTCAAGATCGTACCGTCAACTCAAAGTCTGTGAACCTAAAACACAGTGTTTCATTTTGCAAATTAGTTTCATCCAAAGGAAATGTCTGGTAAGTACATTTTATCCGGAACGTAAATTCTGCTTGTCCTGTAAAATCCTTTTTTATTTTTCCAGCTAATTCTACGAACATACATAAACTACCTATAACTCAATTTGTCCATACTTCATTCACAATTTACTTCACATTCATTTACACACAGGCATATCTAATTTTTTACACTATCATGAATAATCCTGAAGAAAAATTCATTCATCTCCTAAGATCTATCTTAATTATGTTTCTTCCAAGCCTTAAAAAACTTTGGTTTAAAGCACTCCTACTTCTGTTTATGTCGTTCAGCGTCTAAATACACCGAAAATTGACTCAAATACTCATTGCAAACGATCTCATATGCTTATCCAGGATAGTGTTCCACACTCATTTTGAATATCATATATTAATTGAGAATAATTTCAAGAACTTGTTCTAGACAGCGCCCTACAAACTACGGACTGTGTCTCGTACTCATTGACAACACGCAATAGTTGACACTATCCGGCACTTCCGCCTCTAAAATACTCTTGTTCACAGCTGAGTGCTATAATAATCTAATCTTTAAAGTGTTCGCCTCGTAAAACTGATTAAACCTTCAGGAAAGTGATATAAAATCTTGAATGAAGGTTTTTTAAACTTTGAAGGAACAAACCGTGACGCACGTTTGCCTTTAATCAGTAGTAGAAATAAGTCAGAATTCTAACACACTGGTTGTTGAGAAATCTGGCTATCCTAGACACGAGTACTTGCAAATCAGCGATAATGAATCTGGAAAATGATATCAAGTCTTCTAGAATGTTCCCGATTCATTAAAACTGATGAAATCTGTGAAGGAGCGATCGGCTCTTAGTTAATTAAGTATTTTGATTACCTAAAATTGACATCTGACTTTAATGAAGCCAAATGCAGTATATAAGATATATTTATACATACTGTACATATATTCTGTCAATTTAGAGTCGAAGTCGTACCAGGAATCGTGTTTGTGTATCACTGTACATTTTCTGAATTGAATATACAAGAGGTTCAGTACTTAACGTTATGAGTTTTAGAGTCCATATTTATTCAAGAAACAGATACGAAAATAAAACAAAAAGAAAATAATATTTAAATATGTTGTTGCTGGAAATTATCATATTTTATTTAATATGCTGTCCGTCTGCTTCGATAACAAACTGAAGACATATGGACACATATTTCTTTGTTATAGACCTAAAACTATAGAAATTGTTTTTTACTTCTCTAAAGCAGTGACAATCAGAAGGAGAACGTGGAGGCAATATGAGAACGTGGAGGGTGAGGCAATGTTTTGCAACAAAGCTTTTCCAAGACATTTTAAATTAATCGAACTGTGTGAGGACGTGCATTATCCTAGTGGAGGATGAAACTTTATGTTTAGTAATGAAGATCGCTTTGGTACCAAGTACTGCTTCAGAACGAAGTTAATTGATGAAGAAATTTGCAGAAATTTTTGATTATTGTCCAGCAGCTCGTTATTGAGAATTTTTCAGTATTTTCACATAACCTCAACCTGATCTTCTCTGGATGACGTCCTCGTTTTAGTTGATGAGCAGCTTTATTGTCTTGCTGAAAAATAGCGGCGCTTATTTTATGATAAAAGATCCACTTCTCACCACCAGAGGCAAGCCTACGCAAAAATGATGCCTGATGTTGTCGTGAAAGCAACAATTTAGAAAATAACGTTCGGCAGCATTCGCAAGCGATGATATGAAGCACAATTTAAATGAATACGGTAAAAAACTTTATTCGAAAAAACCAAATGTTTTCATTCCCTCTGATTTTTTGGACTACTATACCTTAAGATCTTCTAATTTGAATAAGGGACCTCTTCTAGGTACAATCCAATTCCTGGCTCAATGTAGGAGCGTATTTTCTCCGCTCTTAGCTGAACTATCAAGCAGAGCTGCTTGAATGGCGTTTTCGGTCAACGCAATTGGCGGGAGCCATTATTCGTGTATTTAAGACAAGTTCCCCTCACTTTTCAACAGCTACTTCCATCACAAATTCGCAGCTTTAGGCTCCCGAGCTTCCATCACTACACTCAATCATTCTTAATTTCGAACTATTGACCCTAATATAATCTTTAGCTTTTCTTGGTCTGGAAAACAGATCAATGAATGGCTTATTCAATTATGCTGTGTCTGTGAGTGGCTAACAGGAGTGCTTACAATGCTCAGGTCAATTGTAAGCAAGGATCACTGTCGAGTGATTCATTTAATTTGAATGCTGAATGAAACAGGCCTCACGACCCTGGCAGCCACGACAAAAGCTGCAGTGAATAGATTCTAGTTCAATTTAAGTGGCCTTCGCTGGTCAATTACCAAAGCTTCCCGGAAATTCTCTCCTGGGAAATTCGGACCATTATTCTATGCGAAGTGGAAATTAAATTGTAGTGTACCTAAAATAAGTTAATTTTTTCACCTCACTTTTATGTAGAAGTCAAAAAGAAGTATTAGAAGCTGTTATTTCTTTAACTCTGCATAACTTTTACACTTAAGGACCGCATGTAGTGTATTTTTTAACACCCTAATTTTGTATTGGAGAATAAGCTTCATTAAAAATGGTCAGGAAAGTCTTGCTTATTCACAAATAATTCCAGATTTACGCTGGTTTTGATAGTACTTGGTAGCATGGAGCTTCAGTTTGATTTTTAAAAATATAAACCTTTTGAATGTATTTAAAACATGGACAATGATTAAGTCTTGACGACATCTCTTTCATAAAATCTTCTGGACCACTTCGTGATATTGCAACTCTATTGCTCCCATCAGTCGTTTGTTACTTGTACAAGACTTTGATTTATTTCTCTGATCTCAAAACTTTTTAATATTTCTAAAAAATTCCCAAACAAAAAACAAACAAAAGAGAAGGAAATGAGATTATGTTTCAGCTTGATTACTTCCTAACTAAACCCAGGAATTAATTTTAGACGTTACTCTTTCGTCAGCCAGGACTTAAACATTTACCTCCCGCTAGCTTTGAAATTAATTTATGCAAACTGAAATCAACATCAAACTATGAAATTCACTTAAGCATTCTGAGCCTACATTGGTAACAATATTTACTCTTTCATTTCAAAATTAATTTCAGGAACCATAACTTAAGAAATCGTCTATTAATAATTAAAAGACAATGTCAAAATGATTTAACTAGCTCAAGATCTCGGATATCAATAATTACTAGAATAACTCATTTCCTCACTGAAATGCTTTCCTGAAAAATTGTTCGGTGACTTTGAATGGCTGTTCAAAAAATGAGTTTTTTGTTCCAAATGACGTTCATTCTTGACAACAATTAAAATATTGTTTCATTTCCAGGCTTAAAAATGATTTTCCATCTGATGATAGAGCTCTAAATACTGAATTAAAAGTACTTGTGGTTTGCATCACAGCACATTTGCTGGACAACAAATTTCACACAAGAACACCTGTAGATAATGAATCCTCCTGAAATTTTGATGCTAGCTTGCTCTAAGTTTTCGCTTCAACTTTACTGATGTGCATTCATGCCCAAGAACTTGATGTTTGTGTTTCTGACAGCGAATTAAGGTTCTCCAAAATCTAATGGTAAATATCGCCTATTTTGAGTCGTTGCATATTTTGCAACAATATCTACCAGCAGTAATATACAGCAGATGTCTTACATGCTGTTTGATGAGTAAATACACAATAGGCCTGAGACACATTCTTACTGGCTTACATTCTGTACAGTAAATACATTCCGTCTTCTGAAATTAAACTTCACGAACAAAGTAAACCAGTTCGTTGAAAAAATGATCCATTTTTTAATGTTTTAACTGGCTTTCTTTTCGTCGTGCCGGTAAATACGACGGAATGTTAAGAAAATTCTCTGCTACAAATCAGCGCATGAGTGCGATGAGAGTATACACGTATACTTTTATCAAAATTTATTTCATGTTTTGTCCTAAGAGTGTATATGTAGAGTTGTCCTATATCATACCGTACTGATCAATGTATACTACATATTCTATGCTATGCTATGCAACATATTCTATTCTACGATATAATACACAGAAAATAAGAGCGATTTACATTCCTTGTTGAGAGCTCATTTGAATTTAGAAGTACATAGCTAATTCGATTAGTCTTCGTTAATTATATACAGGATCTACGTATCAGCTGATTATATAATTATTAATTTAGGTCTGGTGCGATGCTTCTGCCTAATGTGTTCTTGTGAATACGTTACTCTTTTGTTTAGTGGTCTGCAAAGAATTAAAGAATATTCTGATATCATTCGCACATGCTATTCAATGTTGATTATATTAAAATAACTGCATTGCCATACAATGGGAACAAATTCCAAAAGGGTTGATATAAGTGACTAAATATCTACTTTATGTACAACACGATACTATAATATTTACTCATTCTTCACTCATATTTCATGCCTGCATTCCCGTATTGAATGGTGACAACGTACACGAGAGCGACTGAGTCATAGAAGTCACAGCGCAGTTGCGGCTCAGTCTCTGCACAAGAGGCGTGTGTACGTACACGTTCCTAAGCAACATGCGTGCTTTCTGACCGTCTTTGTCTGTCACAGTAACACATTGTGGTCATCGGCCTCACTTTGTCTTTGATCATGATGTTAACATCTACATTTTTCTTTCAGTAGTCTTCTAAGAAACTGGTTAGTAGTTATCAGTTGCTCGTGGTCACTACTTGGGAGCTGCTGCCAATCACATGTTAGTGTCAGTTGTAAATTCTTGCTATGTATACCGTACAATCAACTAAAAATTATTTCTTATGTCGCACTAGATTTGTTTATTGTTCTGGATTACCAATTCTGATATGTTGCCATCCGTCACACCTTTCCCACTCTTACCAAGTACCCAGCCATACGAGCAGCGAAAAAGTTCACCTGGCAATCTTTGGCCATTCCTCAATCTTTATGGAATGAATATTTCGTTGTTTATGCATAACTCAATGTATTATGTATGTATGTTCTTTCAACTGCAATCCATTGGTGAACGTCATTGAGGAGATATCCACTGGCTGTTATACAAAGTTCACAGTCAGCATGTATTTTAATTTATTTCTGTAAGTAGCTAATAAATGAGCTTGTCCTGTACTGTGTGAACTCTGAAAACCTTTTAAAATCCATGGTGAGAATCATCAAGTTAACTTTGGTGAAAAACATATTTTATGATGCTTTTGATAAAATTTTGCACCATCGAGAATATTAATTGAGTTTCTGCTCGTACACTGTGGTTGGCTCAGTTTAATACGATAAAACTTTTAAAATTGTGTGCTTCTCTTTAAAAATATAAAAATTTCTGAGTTGCATGCGCACTTTACGGCTTCAAAACTTCTTCGGAGAATAAAACTCAGCAGTTCGAGCCGTCAATCTTCTGCCTTTTTCTTCTAGACTGAAAACTTCCCACGATGCGCCAGAAGCCATCGTTGACTGACTGGGATCCACTCTTTTATTGTAGGTTTCTTTTATAGAGCTTCAGGAATTAAAAAATCTTTGAATCGTGATTTGGAACAAAANTAAAATTTTGCACCATCGAGAATATTAATTGAGTTTCTGCTCGTACACTGTGGTTGGCTCAGTTTAATACGATAAAACTTTTAAATTGTGTGCTTCTCTTTACAAATATAAAAATTTCTGAGTTGCATGCGCACTTTACGGCTTCAAAACTTCTTCGGAGAATAAAACTCAGCAGTTCGAGCCGTCAATCTTCTGCCTTTTTCTTCTAGACTGAAAACTTCCCACGATGCGCCAGAAGCCATCGTTGACTGACTGGGATCCACTCTTTTACATATTGTAGGTTTCTTTTATAGAGCTTCAGGAATTAAAAAATCTTTGAATCGTGATTTGGAACAAAAAGAACGCGCAGTAAAAACACATATCATAATATATGAGAATTTTAATCATGGATTATGAGAGCCTCTAAAAAACCTTTTTCTTCAAGCGTCCATCAAAATCCACAGGCAGAAACTGATGTCAGAATCGATTGAGTTGGTTATGAGCATAAATGAAAAAAAATTAATCCCTAATGCATAAATTTTCATAATTATTGTAATAAATTCATGTTTGATCTAGTGTGCAATTTGTGTAAGAAGAAATGCATTACTTATGAAATTTATATTTTTAATTAATTTTGAGTTCCAGCAGAAGAGGGAATTTCAGCATAAAAATTTATGGGTTATTCAGCGGGACATGCCAGGAGTTGATCACGTTCTTATTACCTATGAAAAAATTATGTATTGATCCAGATTAATAAAAATCCACACAACTCACATAAACCTCTTTTAGTTTGTGCGGCGTTCTCAGTGAGCGTTGCTATTTGTTTTATTTTCCTTAATCTTCCGTTAATTTTTCCGTTAACATTGTGAAGCAGATAGAGGTGCGAAAACATAACAATGCATTTTCAAAATGACCGACGATGATCCACAGCGTAGTTTGCTACTGACAATGAGAGGTACGATATTTCAATATTAATGAGCCTATTTCCTCCTTTTTTGAACAGGTATTGGTTCGGATTTGGTTTCAATCGGGCCTTTTAATTGGCGGCTAAAGAAGTATGAAATTGAAAATCCAGTTATAGTTCTCGTATTTGTGCAGGAATCTTAACAATACATCATACCATAGCAGTTGTAGCCAGAAGTTTTATTTCTTTCAACGGAGGACCTCAAAAAGGATTGTGGCTTACGACTGTGATAAAGTTTCCGTCTATGATAAAGTTATCAGTAACAGACGGTGCAGAAAACACCTTTGATTCCCAGGACGTTTTACTATTAAATGAAATGTTTAGTCTATGTCTGTACTGTTAGGCAAAAAGAATTTTTTTTACTCACGCTTTCATGTATATTTTTTAAAAATAGAGTTCTTGTGCAGAACAATGCAAAATTGTGCTTGCTCTATTAAAATCAGAAGTGCGGTTGTATTCACCCGGATTGAAACTTGTTTGCATATTTTGTGTCACAAGCTTTGTTCTCTTATATTAAGTTCTATCCGAATTATTTTCGTTATCATAAGCTTAAATGCTGATGTTTATCCTCAAGAAATGTGTCTCAACTAATTTTAAACACAGATATATGTAATTTTTTGAATAATTCTGCTGAAAACAATGGTCTTCCTAGGCTCTTCACAACATGTAATTTCGAGTTGGTTGTATCTGACCATCGAACTAATTTTTTTCTGAAATTAAACACAGATTAAACATTTAGGACAAAGGTTTAACGCTTAAATGCACAAAATGAAGAAACTTTTATGTATATTCACTAGGGTTCACAGTGTTATTTTCGGTCAAACATTTAATGTAGATTAATTTTTGGAAACTTTCAAATATATAGACAAGGTTTAAGTAGATTTCGATAAATGGGAATTTTTGACCTAGGTGGAAATGGGTCATAACCCATTCTCGACATAAACTAATTTGAAATTTGAGTAACTCATCACACAACTATGAGACTACTGCAAATCTAACACAACACTACCTTTACTCCCTCAAGACCACCAAATCTCTGTGGCAACACTCGGTCACCCAACAACCACGTGACATAGGAGTAACTTTTTTTCAAATTGTTCATACTAATTGTAGTCAACCTCAAGATTGCAGTTAATTTATAACATTTTCAAATAATTTTCTCTTAAAATGTCCAAGTAATGTTAGAGTACAAAATAAATTTCGTTGGTGGAGAAAATACAAAGATTTTTTGTACAGCAGTGACATACTATAGTTCGAAAATAATTATTTCAGTCATTCATTTCGTATAATTCTTTGCACGTTCGAGGGAAAACAAATCATTGGTTGTGCATTTCTCACGTTTATGTATTATTCCTCTTTCGATGCATTGTATAATACATTAGCTAATTTAATGAGCACTTTCCTAAATCCTCAGGCTACTGGCTAACAAGTGTTTCCCCTCTATTGAAACAGATATTGGAATGCAGCTTGGTGCAGTCTTTCCTTAAGTTGAAGCTTCAAATCTTGTGTCACAAAGCCAATCAATCATAACATTCATAAATTTACAAAACATACAATGCTATACACATTCATATGATCTATCACAAATCTATTCACTTTCAACCACGTATGATGTCACTCGTCGTGTGATTTCATACCAATATTGTGTCTATCGCTTCTCGATTGAACGCAACACTCGAACCTTTATTTGTTCGCAAAACGACCTCGTCTTCATCAGAGCTATTAGATTCTGGGCTTCTATACTCCCTCGAAGCTCCGGTCACAATATCGTGTTGAGACCATCGATTGTGTCCGGTACCTTGAACTCTGCGACGCCTGGTCGATCTGTGTTGCTCGACACACTTAATTGGTTGTCTTGTTGACAATGGTTGGAAAAAACTTGTTGTTGTAGTCGGTCTTGTTTTTCAACAGCTGTTAATTGAAATGGATTTTTTTATAAGCAATGCTTAACGTATCAGACGAATATTGTTTTACATTATTTAGCCGGCTAGTTGGTTGAAGCGTACAAAATAATTTCTTAGTTGCAACTGATTAAAATACAGTGATTTTTTGAAAATAAATTTGCAGGTGAGATGCGATGGAATTTATTGGCTAATCGTATTTTACTTCTATCAATTTATATCGACATTGACGTATTGAAAATATTTATTCAACTACAACTGCTCCTAAGATGCAACTATTGAACTTGACGAACAGGTCGTTGACCCTCGTGTCAAGACTCAAGCTTTTCTATTTTCTCATTTTTTTCGCGAGGGTTTATCTTGCATATTCATATATTAATACCACGTTTAAGAACTTACAAACAATATTATTAAACGAAAAAGAAGTGTTTTTAGTTTCTAGAGGGGATTGCAGTTGCTGCTTCCCATTGCGTATTCCTTGAGAGTGAATATATTTTCACGACCTTTTCTTATTATTGTTAGATTTATTTTGAATCAATGGACGGACTGACAAATGGGGGAGACCTGCTTGTTGAAAAAGTGCATATTGATTCGATGATAACGACAGAAATTCGAACACATACGGTCAGCTCTGACAGTTAGGAGTAATTGATTACAAGTACACTCGATTAGTGGATTACGGTCCGCGCTTGTAGTCTACTAATGGGACTAGATAAATCAGTACCGTTCAGCCGGTCTGAAATAATCGTGACTCTCTTTCAGGGCAAAGTGCTGAGCATGATAAACTAAGAGAAATACCCTACAATGAACGATGATCTGCGCACAGATAACGTAATTGCGCCTGCGTGACTCACTGCCTGATTCAGGACTATTTCATCCTGTGTTGAGGAGGACGTTGATTGTTGTTATGACGGAAATGTGTCGGTTTTTGTGTGCCAAATGCAGCGTTTACTGACATTATTTTATGAAATTGATGAGCTACCAACTCAATTTTGGAAGACTTAATAACTTGAAGTGTTGTTTATCTCGTTTCCTGGGCCTCGCTCTGTTTACGCAATTTCTTTTGGATGTAACTCATTTACTGCAACGACTTTTTATTTAAAAACTGGATGGCTCGCTGAAAAAACTGCTGTTATTATTGGCTGACAAGACAATTTCAACAATTAAAGTTTGAGGAATTGTGTTGGCGGTTTATTTAGTCGAGCAGAAATTATATATTACAAAATTATATTCATTGGGGAGAACTGAACTGTTAGAGTAAAAAGGACTCACTTCTATAGGGAAAAGTCTTGGAAAATATTTCAACCAGCTATGTTCAATAATTAAAGCTATGAAGAGTTTACAACAATGCATTTGTTTAAATTATATCGTGTTTTATGAATATACTAGTAGACCCACACGTGAAGATTCACGTGTTTTTTACTGAATATATTCGTTTGATTTGCCATTGATCGAATGCTTTTTGAAGGAGTTTCCACATTGAAGGATGTGACTTTGGTATCCAAAATACATACAAAGCTCACAATAGATGTATGCCCTGCCAAATATTCTCCTATCTAAATCCTTAAGAGCGTCACAGAGAGACGGACCAAGCAAGCAATCTACTAACTGTCTATCATTATACTAGTGTACCCGTGCCATCAAAAATGATGACAAATCTAGTGTATAATAAACACTTAGAATACAGTATTTTTGAGCCGCAATAGAAGTAGTTATAACTATTCGTGTCATAACCTAGATACAGAAATTCAGCATTACTGAAAGCAACTGCGAGCTTGTGTATGCATATTGTAATATGCAATACCCCGCCGAACTCTGTATTCACGATACGGACTGGAGTATATAAGACTCTGGATCTCTCAAATTTTTTGAAAGTGACATTATAGTGCACTTGTGCAGCGAAAATGAGTGTATTAATTTATCAGTGAGCTGAAACCAAGACCGCCAGTGCTAATTTCTTCCTATCTATTCTTATGAACGTGACACGCAACATATAAATAAATAAACAAATATATAAACACACGATGGTCATTCTTAGTATTAATATATATAGTCTAATTTGCACTATGTCGAGTTTTATGTATTTTGTCCATGTTCTGGAATGATGCGTGAAGTAAAAATTGATTCACGAAAATCCTGTTCTTTCTACATTAGATCCCACAAAATTAAAGTAGGATATGAATTGATGTATTGAGCAGCTCACTGTTTAAATTTATTGTGTATACTGTTCATCAGGCCTTATTCTATTAAACAAAACATGTTTCCCACAACTTTGCCGCTTTTTGCAAACGTTTCTGTTTATATAGTTTTGTCTTTTTGCCATTTTGTGATTATGCAAAAATTTTATAGTAGTGGCCTGGTAATTTTAGACTAGTAAAAGTCTAGACTGAACAAGTAAAATTTCTGGCTATCGATTATCATCAGCACTGGGTTAAATAATTACACTTGGTAACCGGTTTGATTCGGAGTCTGCTATGAATTATTCTTTGGTGTTCTAGGACGTGACACGAAATCTGTGACCGCTTGGAAGAGTTATTGAGCGGATCCTCATGCATTTTTCATAATCCTCATTCTGACTTAAAGAGAAAGTAAAAGGGAGGCCTGAAAATCGTATGAATTAAAAAGCCTCCAATGAATTGAAAAGTTTCTTTTTCTAATCCTACAAACTTTTCCATCTCATTCTACGATTAGCTGTCCATTATTGGGCTATTGTATCGATACAGTTATGATGTTCTTTAGGCCACTTCACCAACTCACTTGAGGAATGAGAAGTACTCGATATTTCACACAATGGTCACGCACAGGAGAAAAAAGTAGTTTACTCAAACATGCAGTTTTACATTTTCGAGTGATCGTTTTTTGAGTGATCTCTCACAGTCCACTCAAAACGAGTTATGTTACGAGAATGTAAGCGTCACAGAAAATTGTAATCTACCCGTTTTTGGTCAACATTACAGCCAAGCTGCTGGTTTCACTCTTTTATAGGTCTGTGAATGCAGCCGCTCCCTCTCAAGTGTAGCTGACAATTGAAACAAATGTTTATTCAAGATGCATTTTATCATCTGTATGCATATTGTGCCCTCTAGGAGCAGAACGTCAGAACAGATTTGTATCGAGGATCGAAAAAATCGTTGCCGGTGTCTGGCTGTAGCAGAATGAATGAATGGAGTGCCAAAGCCAAATGCTCGACCGTGGGAATTGATCAGGTGGCGGAACTCCATAGGCTGCTGCATTTCTGTGCTTAAAAATTCAGTGTTCATAGGACTTGCAAAATTCTACTTCAAACATGCTTGCGTCCAAGCTAACCTCTGCTCACTTTGGGGTGTACTTGTGTTTCATACAAACCAATGTTGGTTTCCTCAGCATGATATCAGAACAAACGTTTGCGTTCGGTGTGATTGCCTGAGGGGTGATTTGCTTTCAAGCTCATTTTTATTAGAGCATGTACCAGCCACCAATTTTGTACCAAATGTGTCCCGAACGCTTATACGCCACATGAGCGATTGCTCTCTAGTTTTTGCTCGATTATAAATTCACTGTTTCAATTGTTCATGGTGATCACACCATGAATAAATAAGAATATGCATTGATTACACGATAGAATTTGCATGCACATAATCGGGTTATCCGCCGATGTAACGCAATGAGAAACAGAGAGCTGAACGATCAATACGAGTTACAGTTTTATGTTTTTTATTTTCTGGCCTCCTACGTAAAGAGGATGAACGAAACATGATTTCAACACATACATTCATCTCTGATATACCGTGAGGAGCAAAATAATACGACTCGTTGATTAAATTGCCAGATTGCACATTGATAGAACACGTACAATTACAAAAATGGAACTATATATAAACAATAGTATAATAAGGTTAATAATATATCTAATGATCACAAATATTTCATACAAAAAAAATAAAAACCTGTATAATGAATACGTGAACAAAAGTTTACAACACATTTCAAGATATACATACATTAATACTGCGTTGCATAGCCCTTATTATTAATTATGGCTTCGAGACGTTTATAGTAGTTCACTACCAGCCTTTTACAAGTTTCGGGCATAATCTTATTCCATTCTTCAATGCAAATTTCGTAGGGTTCAGTGATGTTATTGGGACCTCTCTTTTGAATCTTCAATTTTAATTCCCTCCACAAGTTTTAGATCGGATTCATGTCCGAGATAGACTTGACCATTCTAAAATGTTTATTTTCTTCCTCCTCAACCATTATTTGGTTTCGTTAGCAGTATGCTTTGGATCGTTGTCTTGTTGGAATTTCCATCCACATTTCAATTTTAACGAACGAGCTGAAAGTAGGAGTTGCTCTTCCAATATTTTACGAAATTTCCTGCCATTCATGGTTCCTTCAATGATGTGAAGTTTACCTACTCTTGATGAGCTGAAACATCCCCACACCATGAATGAGCCACCTCCAAACTTAACAGTGGGTATAGTGCACTTTGGTTTATATTCTTCGTTTTGTTGCCTCCAAACATGGTTTGTGCTGTTTCTCCTAAATAGTTCGATTTTGGTTTCATCTCACCACAGAACTGAGTTCTAAAATGCTGCTGGCTTGTTCAAATGGTCGTTGGTATACTTCAGCCTGGCCTTGACGTGACGTTTCTGGAGAAGAGGTGTCATGTCGAGGGGTGTGGGAGCGAAAACCTTTACGGTGTAGTGCCCTATTGTTCGTGTGTTTGCTGGCTTCGATCCTAGATGCTTTGAAATCATCCTTCAATTTTTCACGAGTAGTTTGGCCTCTGCACTACTGTTCAGACCAATTTTCGAGCAGCATCCTCGTTAATATTCCGTGGACGGCGAGTTCGAGGCTTCCTGAGAGTCGTATTCCGGCATTTCCACTTACGTATTATGGTTCCAACTGAAGCTATAGGAACACACAGTTGTGCACTCATCTTCCGATATCCCAAACCTTCATTATGGAGCTCCACAATACGTTCGCGAAGATCTTGACTGATATCCTTATTCATATCCATGCTTACGACGTTTCAGAACGAGAATAATTCTCGTAATAGAACATTCTGGAATAATCCTACAATAATTTTCATGCATAACATCGAGAAAAAAGTCGGGTATTGTAAATTTTTGTTCACGTATTTATTATACATGTTCCTGTATATTTTTTATTAAATATTTGTGAGTTTTAGATATATTATTAACCTTTTTATAGTATTGTTTATATATAGTTCAATTTCGTAATTGTACGTGGTCTATAAATGTGGAATCTGGCGATTTAATGAACGTGTTGTATTATTTCGATTTTCACGGTAGCTTATGGCACATAATTTGAACTATAACGTTTAAGTTAAATTTATAATAATTTTTTTCGTGATATTTTCATATCTGATTGAATCTTGTGGGTTAACTTTTAATATTATAGTTGTAAATGATTCTTAAAGCAATATTCCATTGTTGGACCTCTTGTCAATTTACTACAAATATGTGAACTTCAGTAACCCTGACAGGTGAGCCTTGGTGACAAGAATGTGATTGATTTAATACCTGCAAACATTGTCATAATTTGTATTTAGGTTTGTGTGATGACGTCATCATTCACACCTTTATTGGTTTATCTAAATTCTATATCGAAATTGCCGGTAATGGTTGCAGTTCCTGGGAGCCTGGATCAATCAGAGGCCATCACTTCTTATTACGAAGCTTAAAGAACAGCTCTGCTTTTCAGTAGTAAGAATATTGAAAACAATTTATACATTTACAGATGAAGCTGAGGGTTGCTTTTGATGATGAAGCTGAGGATTCAGATTGGATCACACTCTGTTAGTTTATTTGTTAATTGAATGTTGCTGAATTGATCACCTTGAAGATTTTTATTCGAGGACGTCTCACTTACATATATCTGCAATAACTGATTAGAATTTAAGAGTCAAAGTAATTTATGGTGAAAATATGTTTGATTATGATTTCTTACAGTAATTATTTATCATTGATTATATATGTGATACTCAAAATAGACGTTAGGAAACTTGGAATATAAGTACTTTAAACTTTTTCAGATGTAACATAATCTTGCCGATAACACAGTATAAAAAATAAGTACTCTGTTATCGGTAAGATTATGATACATATGAAAAAGCTAGAAGTATTTTTATTCCAAGTTTTTTAACCATGAAACTTTAGAAAAGCTCAATTTTTACGTTTCAAAAACAGAACCCAACAAGCATCTGACAAAAAATCCAGCATCGACTTACGGGAGAAAAAATTCAAGCCTCTAAAAGTGAAATTCGCATGATGGATTTTCTGGTTCGAATTTTGATTAAATTTCGAGGAAAGCAATTAGAGACTAACTTTGAAGTTCCGCTACAGGAAGTTTTGCCTCGAACAGCAGCCAGTGTGCAGCAGCTGGACACAAATCACGTCTGATTCAAAGCCTTGTGTTCACGCCTCGTGATTATAGTGTCTCAGTTTTATCTTAACATTTGTGTACACAAATCGTAACACATGGACAAATTTCAGTCGGCAGATTGATGTTCCATAAAATTATCAGTTAATTTTTTTACTGTCGGTAAATTTGTTAACTGTCATTGATAAACTTCAGTTGGTGGATTGGTATTTCATGGAAGTCATCAGTTAGTTTGTTAACTGTCACTGAAATTATTAACTGTTAGACAATTTATCAACTGTCATGGATTAATTTCTCTTGGTGGATTAGTATTTCATGAAAGTTATCAGTTAGTTTGTTAACTGTCAGTTAATTCACAGAAGATGAATGGCTCCCCTCCTCATTTTTGCTGATGGTTATTGTGGCCAATGCACAAAAGATTGAATGAAAAAGTTTATATCGATTCATTAGAGGATCGAACACACGAATAAATATGTTCAAAGGAGCTGGATATTCGGAAGCTTCAATACTATTATAGTTTTGTTATTAGCGCAGATTGAATGCAGAAATATTTTCGAAATAATCAAACTTGTAATAGGGAGACCTTATGAATAAATTGAATATTCTGTTAAAACAAAAAAATTAATTAATTTCACAAGTTTGTTGCATTTTCCTATGATGATTTTTACAGGTAGACTTCAGTTGCAGAGTAAGTTTGGTTTGGGTGATAAGAGAAGTTTGCTGATGATACGAAATTAACAGTAAATTTTCAATGAAATAGTTTGACAAGCGAAGAATATTGTTGTACACTAGACGATATTATATCAGACTAACTCAAACAGTACAACATGTAAAACTACCCCGCGAAGTACATATGTTTGCAACGACTTCTCTGACCTTGATAAATTAGTTTTGGTTTCTTTGTTTCCCGTTAATTTATCATATAAATTCAGTATTTTCAGCAGATGTGAGCGTTTGTTTCGACTTGTAAGTCTTAACGATAGCAAACACTGATATAAACAGACGACGCTTTAGTTGAATTAATAGTGTTTGCCTTCTCCTTGACAAACGAGGATTCAGTTGAATCAAGCCTTTCAGTCTTTTTTATGACGGATATTATATAATAAATAAATCTAGTAACATCTACGCTGATGTAAAATTCCCATTTTCGTTTTTTGTCACAAGTATAGTGAGAGTTTTCCGTTGTTTCCATAATTTGAGTGAATATTCTTCTTAAAACGCTCACAAAATCGTTTTATTTTAATAGACATTTTTACGTACCGCTGACGTAATTTATACGCTATTAACTATGTGAGAAAACTTAGTAATGGTCTTTGGGTGGCGAATAAAAATGGTGTTGTACACATGAGCACTATAATATGAGAGAGCTTGAACTAATTAATTCCATGTTCTATGTGAAAAGAGTTCTATTTTGCCTTATAAATTTTCATATAGAATGCTGAAACATAAACATAGCATTGATTGTAGACGGGTCATACGAACACTAGAACATTTCACAGTATACCTGACATGTTTAACACACCTAAACTAACGCAAACGATTTTGTTGGGAATTTGTTAAAAGAATAATGTTTTGCAGTGTTGAATGTTTTTCTAGTAGCAATAGAATGAAAATACTAGAAAAAGGGGATTCTTTGTAGCATATCTGAAGTGCAGAAGATTAAATAAATGTTGAAATCACTAATTCTGATTTTAAATGACACATAAACTGTGTAAGGTGAGGTGGAGTTCAGTGTCCAGAAATTCGGTGCTGCCGCAACCGCGATAGAATGATGAGAAAAAACTTGTTTCTACAGAAATTATGGTCATGAATAATAAAATGTCTTTGTATTTACTACTGGTGAAGGAGGATAAACATTTAAAATGATAACTGTATCACTTACAGGACGAGATGTGTTTCACTTCTCTCGATCCCTAGGTCTTGTTATTAAGGATAATGACAAGGCTGATTGAGTTCTATTACTTGGTCCTCTCAGACAAATGCTTCGGGCAACACGAGACATCAAACCCTTCATGAAGTGTGGCAGCCACTCAGTGGCCACACTGAGTCATCGCCCGTTCAGACACTTGGAAAAGGCTGAAAATATGCCACAATAAAACTAAAACTAAAAATGACTGTATGCTGTAATAATATTTAAACTCCGTCTTCACCCGTTAGGACACTTGGAAGAAACTGAAAATGTGCTACAATGAAACTAAAATTAAAAAATGAAAGCATGCTGCAATGCTATTGAAGAAAGACAATAGTTTATTTAATAGCTAGTTTACTTACAAATAGTTTCTTCCTCTTCGATTTCACAGACGCTTATGTCATCCATGTTGAATGTTTCCTTTCACGAGAGAGTTAAATAACCACAGTTTATGATTACTGGTAAATTCTATGTAATTATCGTTATCATTCCTCACGTAATTGCTTCATTAGTTTGGACAATGTTGAATTTTATCAGGTGTCAAAGATTATTTCAACATTCGCTGAAGAAATGCTATTTCAAAAATTCATTTCGTAGAGTCGTGGATGCTTTCAGTTTTTTCACTCTGATTTTAAATTACTAATACATAAGTGTACATATCACTTACAACGGCAATAATATGAAATTGCATCTCATCTAAATATACTCCCACAATTATTTAGACATCATTACAAATCATGCTTCATCACATGCGGTGAATACATTTTGTAACTTTCTTCCCATGGATTTATTCAATTTGAGAAAGATGACAATATTCTATAAATTCACACCTGATATTTAGTTTCAAATTACATACTTTTACTTGCCATTAGATATTTCCCATTCGATTTATTTAAACGCATCGTTCTTTAGCCTGTGTTCTCAGTTCATCATTTCTCTTACAGGTTCTTACATTTAAAAAAAATAAAGAAAACACAACATAAATTTTGTAGGTCAATTAATAAGAGACCAAAGTCATTCACACTTCCGCAGTTTGATTGAAGGTGAACATCCCAGTCAATTAAACCTCCAGTTTTTATACTAGGAGCATAGATTTTAAAAGTACTTGATAGCATAGGACGGTGTGGGACTTGACTTATTTATTATATATTATATTATATTATTATATTATTATTTATTGCCTTATTTTATTATAAACAAAAGCGCCTCTCGTGCCAAGTCAATCGAGTGGAGATTCTCAAAAGCATATTAAAAGTAAAGTATGAAGTGCACTAACCTTTTCGTCTTAATACATATTTTCCAATATTCATTACTTTATTACAGCACGTCTGTGTTGGTTATCTCTAAGATTCCGTTTCAAAATAGAAGAAGGAAAGACATTATGCAGCACATTGTAATATACTCTATAAAATGATGTACTGATATACATGCTAATTTCTCTGTATGCAGAAGAATACACTTTCTAGAAAGAACATGCAAGCATCGTCAGACCAGAATATCAATTGGTTTTAAGTTATTCTTAGACCTGTGACCTCCTTGCTCAGCTACTCCATACCGTGATCTGAACTTTTGAAACACATTCCAGCTCTAAGTTCTATTTGAACTTCAAATGATGATCCACTGTGTACTGATGTAGTACCCTGAATTATATATTATCAGACCTTTAATTTTGTTGGTGTTCTGTTCGTTCGAATTAGAAACATCGTTGGGATTAATTTTTATTTAATGCAAATTTTGCTCCGTACTTCTATTCCAGATTAATTACGAGGCCTTTTCTCTTACCTTAATCGTTTTCAGTGCTATTTAATTAATGATGCCGTCTCTGTTTCATCAAAGAATGTAATTCGTTTGAAGAGACAATTGAATTTGAATCCATTACGGGTATTTTTTTGTTTCAAAATTACCCTATCACTTCCCAGCGTTCGAATTGAGGCTTCGAAATTCTGAACTTTTAGTTAAGTATTGCGCTTAGAAATATTTTCATTTCCTTATTATGGTGTACCAATTTGTTTTCATGGATTGACTTATCAAATGAATTACTGTTACGTTTGTATTTTGATGCGTAGCTAATTTCCGTATACGACAGTTATGACTTGCTAAGAAATAGGTGTTCGAAATTCTTAAAAAATGATTTCAGTCCATAAAACATATAGACTTAAGTTATTTTTCAGTATTGTATGATGAGTAGCGTATTTATTGAAGGAGTTATTAATAATTAAAATTAATGTATTGTTTTGATCACAGGAGTTTAGGGAATCAAAATGTTAAGATTATTGTCGGTCTACAAAACTGTGAACATTGGTTCATATTGGTTCACAAATGTTGTTGTTACACAAGCTCTGAATTAAGAAAGAATTATTCCTGTTTATTACTCAAAAAAGAAGTTAACTTTGCAATACATGATAACTACTATACATGGAAAACAAAAAAAGTCGATCAAATTGCGAAGAGAACCATTAATAGTATCCTTGGAAATTCCGTCTGAGTTTCGAAAGTGAGTATTTTTATTAAAGTTTCAGGATGAAATTATTGTTCAAGATTTGCTGTAGGACTTTCAGAAGTACAATAGAAGAAAAACTCATTGCACGCACGTGAGCTCATACAATGAATGAGGTAAAATAGTGCACCAAATGAGTATAATAACTCAGAAATTGTACTACGGTCGTATTTGAGAATTTTTGTGCTTCCTCAAATGATACAGATAATTCTTGCGCCTCGTTTTAACTGATACAGTATCTGAATTTAAAACTGTATTTTTACTTTCAAACATCATTGTTTTTAAACCGTTGTCTTACACATGTAAAAAAACTCATGGCCTCCGCTATGGTTCTGACCCACAACACAAAAATTAAGGCGAATGCAGATGCGAGTGCCGATCACAAGTGCAGGATGGGCGTGGTGTTACCGTGTATTTTCAGGTTTACAACCAAAAACTTGATCCACGAAGCCCTTAAGAAAAGTTCACCAACTAACTTTGGAAGAAAATGTCCTGCAACCGAATACGATGTACTTGGTTCTACACCATCTACACACAAGTGCTAGTAGTGCTCCTGTTTGAATGAGGAGTAGCAGTGGCCACTCTGTTCTTTTATAGCAGTTCCAGGCTGCCTGAACACGACACAAATTCCGTGGAAGATTGTCTATCGATTGCTAACTCTGGGTAATGCTATTCCTACGAGGGACTCAAAACAAAGGAACAGACGTAATCTAAGTGCGTGCAGGATTCCTTGTGGCTAATTACGAGGGTTCACGGCTCCAGAAAGAAGTGATTTGCAAGTTTAATTTCACAAATTGGAAATAGTCGTACGGAACGCTGAACATTAGGAAGCTTGAAAAATTCAATAAAATCGTTATTGAATCTGAAAAATGATTTAATTGAAATTGACATCTAAGAATTTACGAAAAAAGTCGAAAAATTTTGATCGTTTAAATTCGATGATTCTACAACCACACAATTCATGAGAGGACTTTTATCTTCTTAAATGTCACCAATTTTAGCCCGTTTTTCTGCTGAATAAATGGCGTCATTTGGCCGTAAAAAAAACTATTCTACACTGATTCAAGCCATTGATGATTTTCTCCCACGAACCAAATTCTCGAACTACTCGGATTGGAATATACGATTTTTAAAATTTTTATTCAATAATTTGATTCTAAAATCGAGCTACTTTCGAGTTCAAAGCGAGTAATGGTGTTAGAACGATAAAAAAAATTGTAATGAGTTCATATGATGACATTAGAAGTTATTAACTTCGCTCCTATTAATGAAGCTGATTTTTACTGTAGTAAATGGAACTGGATTTTAATGAGTACCCGTGAAACCTTAACAATCTTTTTCTGTGCTTCAGCAAAGTTTTTCAAATAAAACGTCCAATAAAAAGTTTTTCCAATTTAGCTTGAAGTTCTAACACATAGTGCAGTATTTGAAATTTATGAGAGGGAAATATTAACGGAAGTGTGAGTGTTATGTCCTGAAACAAAGAACGAGGAGTAACATATTCTAACCTCGATTCTATGACTCGCCCTGTTATATTTGCAATAAACTACTCGCATTTCAAAGGGAAATAAAACTCAACTGACTTTTTGATTCACGGAGTTTTAGCTCCTGCTCGTTTTTAAAAGAAATAAAAGTTCTAACTTTGGAGTTTGGGTATTTATTAGAGTTCATCAAATTTGTTATTCATGTTCCACTTTTAATTTTCTTTCCGGATAGTACAAACAAAATTGGCTTTCATCCTCGATGCAATCAATGCTTTAATCTCTAACGAACTTAAATATTTGAACAAAAAGTCATGCCGCGAGAAAAATGGAGATTACACACACTCGTACGAACACTAAAGGCGTTCGTAACAGCTAAACGCCGTAGAAGGACCCTCTAGAAATCTATTCTGAATGACATGCCGTGAAATGAAATAAATTTCACATTCGATGCAAACAATTTTTGAAATTCGAACTATTTTCAAACGCTTACATTGACTTGCAGAATCATGTGTAGGAGGTATTTATTCCATGAAATTTGTGTATATTGTCATTTAGTATCATATTTTTGTAAGAAAAAAATGAATTCACATTAATTTTTCAACTGTTGTTGTTTTAGATTATGGTGAAAATCGTTACTAAATGTCATAGATTTTTTCATATATCAAAATTTTATTGAAAGAGGTCAACCAAAACCCATCTTAAAACTATTGCACGGGGATAAAAATATTTATTTTGATTTCTCACCTGAATAACATGAACGAAAAATTCCCTAGCTCCCAACCAAGTTAATACAATGCGTAACTGGCATCCCCAGTGTCTACTAGTTTGTTGAAAATCAATATTTTTTATCGGTGTTGGATGAAATAGAATATTTTCCTATCTTAACATAGATAAACATTCATGATCTAAACTTCAAGCGTCACTTGAAGAGAAAAAACTAATAATAATAAAAATTGAATATATGTACGTCACATACATGTTCGTAAAATTGACTGATATGCTTATGCATATAACTGAATAGACACTCTAAATATTCCATTTTATTGTGGTCGTATCAATGGTTTCCGAGATGACATTACTACTCACTGTTCGATCGACAAATAAAGCTGTGAGTCTTGAGGCATCCTTGTCACATGCATCTATCAGCGATGCAGGTGTTCGGAACGTCGTTTTGTGTACAATTGTTGGCGTAGTTTTTTTGAAATTCATTCGAATAGTTCGTTCCCAGATCTTTTGACAGGCTGTAGTGAAACGTGTTAGAGGTCACATCGATCTCAGTTGGGTGACGGCAGGAAAATAAATTCGAGTGTAGCCGAATGGGATTCAAAGTCGCCTTTGATGACATGAAAACCAATTAAGAATAAACATTCGCAAAAAAGTTATGCATACTAAAATTCAAGTCAGCTCCGTTGTTTTCTATTCATTTAACATATTGACCGCGACTCCCAAATTAGTGTGTATATATAACAAGGTCCCGTGAACCATATATGGTACACATATCGGTCAAAGTTAATGAACATGAATGTTCTAGTGCAGATTGAATATGTACTATTTCTTCCTCCTCAATGAATATAATTATTTAAATTTTCATGTCTAAAGCTTATCACTCTCTGAAGAAAGTATATTGTTATTACTATTACATTGCTAGCTTAGAAACTGTGACTGCTGGCAAAGTTACCCTGATAGAGAATGAGCTAACACATTGAAATGAGCTCTATACATAACCCTACTGGCGACTAGGTATTAAGATACCTATTTTATTTGTCATCTCAGGGAAAATTTGACTGACATTTCTACCCAAATTGTGCTTTCAAATTATTTATTTCAGATTAACTGAAGAACCATGTATAACTCCTAACATAATGATGTACGCTCTGTGCATAACACTACTGGTATCTAGATTCTAAGACGCCTGTTTCATTTATCTTCGCAGGGCAATTGGGAACTCGAAACGTTATTTCAGATTTTTAGAAGAACCATGTGCGACCCATAAAAAAGTTCACGAATGTGTAGTGACTAATCTAAACCAGTTTAAGTAGCAGACTCAGAACATCAACGAAGGAAAGTAAACATCCCTACTGGTTGCTCTTTAAATGTTATAATTTTGAATAATTTCTTCGAAGGTGTAAAATGAGGAATTGCAGAATGCTACTTTTCATTTTTTTCGTGAGTGAAAACATAAAATTTCCGAACTATTGTAAAATTCTATTTGTTTTTGAATCGGCAAAGTCGTTGATTTTTGCCCTATCTTATATTTTTATAGTTGGATGCAATGACAATTCTTTGTATCTATAGTTTCGGTAGTCATGGAAAAATGCAATTATAATGCGACGTACTCGTACAACCGCTAGACGAGTTATCCTTGGAGTCGGAGTTACAGTAATGTAAAGGCAGGACTTGCATGTTTGCTTCATCTTGTTTATGTACTATGGAAGTAAGTATCATTTAATACACAATTATTTTGAACTAAATACACCATAGAAAGTTTGTTTTATTCGCTCAAACTGGAAATTGTAATCGAATTAGATATGAGGTTAATGATCTATCTACGAATGACCAGTTTCACGATAACATCATTTTATGATATATGAAGGCATGATAAAGTGAGATTACAAATCAATGCGCCGCTTGACTTTGCTCAGACCATTTTCATTATTCAATCAAACGAAATTATCTCCGAAAAGGTTCCATGACTCACAAGTCTTGATTTTTAAAACTTGGAAGTCATTTACGCTATTTACTTTGAAACAAAGGGGAATAAAATTTGTTTAGTGTTGCTACTTTGTATTTGTTTGGTGTTTCTACTTCCTAAAAAAACAAACAAATCAATGATAAACTGAAATTACTTCAAATCATTCATTATGTGGTCACAATGTCCACCAGCCGATGTCGACAAGCATTCAGCGCCATAAAA
>VCRD01000422.1:167632-203442 GCA_006783055.1 Trinorchestia longiramus | reverse complement strand
TTTAACCCACAGGCATTTAATTACTTTCAATAGAGTATACTGTACATACATTTTTTTATAATGATTTACCAGCACGTGATTTTAAGTAAGTGGCACTGGAACGTTACAACGTTACTTTTCGTTACAACGACTCCTTAGAATAGGGTAAAGACATAGATTTTTGTCACACATTTTGTGATGACACCTAAAGTTTTCAAAAGTACCTGATACATCACAAACACACATACAGTGTAAAAAACCCGTGAAGTAAAAAAGAGATTATAGAACTAGAGGAGGGATACAGATTAAGCACCATGATAACAAATGTACTCCAGACATACCAGAAGTACCCCAAACGTACCTAAAGTACCCTAAAGACACATGAAGAGCCGTAAAGACACCGGACGTATCACAAAAATATCACGCATAAAAATTTTCGTTCGAACTGAACTTTGAACCCATTTCCTGCAACATTTTCATGGGAAGTTTGTTGACTGCCGGCTCTCCTTAACAAAATTAAACTATTCGTCCGCTTGTCTACACGTGATATTGAGATGAGCAAAATTTTGGACAGCGCAGCTTAAGAATTTGAAGCAGCGGTGATAATTTCACTATTTCAATATATCATAGAGGCTCGTAAAGCCAATTCAATCAACTACAATTAAATTAAAAATTTAGCTACGTGACAAGTTTAGTGCGTACAATTATTTCATACTTAAAAAAAATGCTCTTACAAAATTTCTTACTTCATATCTGATCTAAGGATGTAACAATTTAGGCGTCAAAATAGCGAGGAAAATCAGAACTATCTAGTTTTAATATTTTTTCATACAGTATTCGGAAGAGAATTGTTGTGAAAGAATGTCCATATAAAAACCTGAAGCCGGGAGTGAAAGGAGTTACGGATGAGTTAATCGAGAAGAGTACTGAGTAAACCATATTAATGAATGTATGCAAGAAACTAATATAAATGAAAAATGAGCTGGTTAAGAAATCTGCGTTGTAAAAGTGATGAAGCCTTATCCCACATGTTTTCTGTTAAATAATTTTGAAACACTAAACTGGTTCGGACACTATTAACCAGCACAGATAAACAAAATACAACCTTTGTCCTTGCAGCGCAATTTCCTGTTTACAATTGAAGAATGACAATGTTTCTGCGTGAGAATATTTTTTTCCAGGCATGACAAATTTTATAGCCTCAATCTCTCTGATATGGCAAGAGAAGGCTAACAAATAACATTATATTTTCATTTATTTTATTAAAGAGCGCTTAATTCAAGCTGGAAGCAGTTTAAAAACTTCAAGATTTATTCCTTTACGACACGTCAAATTGCATTACTTTCCCGTGTAACAGAAGTGAGGCTGTGCCAGGTCTTGTGTATGTCGTAAATGTACTCTCGCTGACACCATTAGGCTACTCGATTTATTTGACCACTTTTTGAAGTTATTACTCCTATAGCTGCAGGTCGTCCATAAGCTCCTGACCTCGCAATCATGTGCATTAAGGTCTATTATTTTAATGGAATGTTTGTGCCTCAGAGCGAACAGGAGTTATTGGTATTTAGCCAGTGAAAATTTATAGTCAACATAATATTGCAGTTTCCAATTTAATAAATTATGATTTGGATAAGCTCTCTAGCATGAAGATTCACTAACAATTCTAACAGCATTTAATTACTTTGAATAGACTATACATTTTAAAAGAAATGTAAAGTGTAGGTGGACATCAGTTCTCGGAACTTGCATCAAATGTTGCTGGTATCAATGGAAGCCGTCTGCCGTAAATGACACCAGCTCGAAATAATACCGACATAAAATTGAATCAACTGTACTGGTATCAAATCATACAGTTGTCAAAAGATACTGAGATCAAAACGGAACAGCATCCACTGACATCAAAATCAAATGAACGCTTCAGTAACGAGGCAGGGTGACATAATCTGTTTTCTAATTCAGACTTTTGGAGAACCAAATTTACGAGCCAACACGCCATGTTTATTAAACAAGGCCCTTGAGCTCGGCAGTTTTAACGGGGAATTACTTCATGTTACCGTTATTGCTTTTCCTTTGTTTACTCTAGCTTTATATTTGGTTCGTTCATATATTACTCGAACAAAATTGTATCCTGCTGTGAACACTACATATTTACAGCATAATTTTTGAAAACAAGATTGTTTTTCGAGCAAGATTTGTGCAACCACGATTGTGTCTTGTAAGATAATTATGTTCGTTCATGACAATGACAACAAAACCACTTCACGCAAGAAGCCAGTTTTTTCAGAGCTAAGTTTCCAGTTATAAAATAAAAATTTTAAGTTTGCTAGCCCCTAGATGCTTACAGTCAATCTCTTTATTGCTTGAACTTCCATGCTTTCACCAAGTTGCGCTATCTTTTTCCCTCTGTGTCAATGCACAGCTCTGATTTGCATTGCTCTACCATTGTTTTGCCAGTTGCAAATGTTGTGACTTCATAATGACACGGATTCATGAATAAGTACATCGCATTCTCAGAAATTTCTAATTAATTCTAACGAAGTTAAGATTTCTCAGTGGAATATTAATCTACAGACAAATTTATTATTCCTTGAGGATATAACATTGCAAACGAAGTTACCCCAGGAAAGAAATGTTCTTGTCCTATTGATTAGCTTCATTTAATTATCTGCTCAAAGCGCCGCCTGCACTCACTTGTAAACTAGAGAAATGTGCTATTCTTTTTCCCTGCTGTCCTGTAATCAGGATGGATTAACATTATTGGACATAAAACAAGTACTGACACGAGCACGCAATGCAGGCTTTCAAGACTTTCTCTACGGTTCACCACTTTAAGACCTGCAATTTCTGTTAGAATGAAGGCCTCGATCTCTGGTCTTTTTCATATTCATTCCATGAAAATGTGTTCAGGGCTTACAACGCTATATAGTCGTAGAGGTCATGTTACAACGCCATAGTCATGTTTCACCTCATAAATACACCCAAATTTATTGTAGAAGTAAAAAAACGATATAAATGTTCCGCAGCCTTATTCTCGAAGTAAAAGAAAAATCTAATAGATATGAAAATACATTTATTTCAATATGTAACCTTCTGATTGTATGAAATATATTTTAAGATGAAACTTTCATAAACTTGTTTAATAGATCTTCATTGGTCAATCAACATGACTTAACGAAGATTTGTGAAAGAGTTTTGTTATGTTCGAGGAAATGAATAGTTTTTTTGGAAAGCCTCAATTTTTGATTGACTTAGAACAAAAGACAATTCAATTCTGATACATTGACGAACAATAAAAATTATTTCAGAACCTAATGGGAAAAATTCCCTCAAAGTTGAACAACGATTACTTTAAGATTTTATTTGGTTTCTATGCAAACTTATATTCTGTGGAAAATTAAATATGGTCCATTTCTATGAGAAATATTCAATAGTTCAACAACATAAAATGACGATTCAATGAGAAATCCAGGAATTGATCTTTAATGGAAATTACTCAATACGTAGATGGTTTTAACTTCTTCAATAAATTAGTGGTTAGCGTTTATACATTATATTGCACTTTATACAGATTAATAATGGCATTCCTAATTATTAATCCTTAATTATTAAGGATTAGCCTCAGCCTCTCCTCTCTGCATGCTCCTCTTATGAGACGTGTGTGCATGGCTGTCTGTTGCATTGGACAACTGTGCTTTGAGTGCAACTGTCTTTCCAGTCATTAATCTTGTTTATACGCAGTTTATGTTTTATTTTCAGTGATAGTTCGTAAGAGTGTTTCTTTACAATGCTTGTGTGAAGCAACTAACTTATTAATATCATTAGTCCTAAAACTTTACACCAGCCGTGTTCGATTATTACTAGTTCAGTTTTCAACAGATAGATAAGTCATTTTCGTTCTTTATTTTTCTAGTTTTCGTCCAACTGAGTGCCAAATAAATCATAATATACGACTTTAGATTCTGGCTGTTGCTTCAGAAATTTTTGCTTTACGAGTATAATTTCAACTTCTATCCTCTAAGCATTCTATTATTGAATTTTCTCAAAGGGGCATCAGTGACCTGTGCATTCATGGAAATCTTTTTATGCTTAAATATACGTGAATAGTGAGGAACCACAACGCTTCAAACGATTATTTCAGCAGACACTTTCTTCGAATCTCTGTACGCTTCCAAAACGCAATGAAAATAATGAAATGCTTAATGTCAGCGTGATGTATCACAATGCTTGTTTTTGATTAAGGAGTGTAGGTGTTTATAATGAAGTGTATTTGTATCCACCTGTCGATTAGTGTTGGGCCAGCGCAAAAATGGAAAAAGGTGAATACGACACTACAGGATTTGAGATAATTCCAGAGATTAATCTTGTTTCAGTGAGTAGAGTGAGCCAGTCGATAGGCTGTCATAAAATTAAATTAGTAATCAATTTTACAATATTCGCACAATCACAAATAAAACCCATTCATGTAATATCGTGACGATATATTCTATTTTTCTCTTAGTCCGTCGATGATATTGTTGCCACAACATGTGCGGTCTGAGCTGATTTTGCTTCTCTCGAAATGTCAGCTGGCAGCAAAAAACAAGCAAATGCAAGCAAGCCACGCACGCCACAATTGATGATAAAATCATTGACGCAATAAACTCCCGGGAAAAAAGCTATGAGAAAATTGTATTTCGCTAGCCAGACACTCACTCTGTTATTATTATTACTGTACGAACACCAACCCTGGACACCATAGCAGCTAAATGAAGATTATTCTACTGTTCCCATGAAGGTAATTCGACGATTATATTTTAGGGCCAACTATGAGGACGAATTTGCTGTTTTGTTCCCCCAAGGAATCACAACAGTGCCGGAAAGGTGCGCAAGTTAAGGCATTTGGGGGCGGAAAAGCTCTGACGACTTCCAGTCACTAAATAACGTTCTTGGAATATATCACCTTGACCCTTTCGAAATTACTGGCCTGAAAACATCAGACTTCATTCAAAATGAGCTTCCAATTTGACTACAGTTGGTTGTGGTTAACAGGAATGCAAAAATACTATTCAGTAAATTTGGATTTTTCGGTTATTAATTTTAACTAGCTGACATAAACTAGAAATGTTTCAGAACATAATGAACTCAAAACCTTTAAATCTTGATATCCCGAAAATTACTGTTTACGTCAAAAAATCAATCATAAATAAAAAGGAAATAATTTCGAATATGAAGAAAAAAAGAAAAATCATACAACTTTTAGTGGAAGTGTTATCCTTAAGCTGTGTCAAATGAACATCTTCGTATGGCAATTTATTGCAGACATAATCAAAACGCAGTCACTTCGCAGAACATCACCGAAATGCATTTTCAAATGAAATATTCCAGACCCTGCGTCTGGAGTTTGTCTTGATGCCCTCTCTTACAACTATTGTCTCCATAACTCACTTCATCAAGAACTGTTGTCATTGGTCCTACTCCAAAAATATAAAAATAGGTGCACATACGTATATTTTGTTATGTTGAAAAATCCTACTGCTTTTTAAGTACAGTGAAGAATATAGGATTACGAGTACATAAAAGATTTTCATTAGCTAGACGGTTGTGCAGCGTATATATTTGATATACAGCGTCTGTAATCCTTTTTCATAACTGAATGGCTAACCAAGTCGAATTTCGAAACTAAGATTGGAATAACTGTTATATGCATCAATAAATGATTAAATAGACTCAAAGAACTTGGAGTTTTTAAGTTGAAGTCTCTCAACATGCTGTCGGTCTCTCTAGTATGCATGTATATACAGGCCGTGCTCTACAGAGAGACTTTCAAAGCAGCGCTATTTATCCTGTAGCATCAAGATCCCATATTTCAAGCCAGCAAGTAAAAAGAAAAAAGCTTACCTGACTTTAGGGCAAAGATTCAAGCATATCTTGACAGTTATCTTACTTTCAGGGAGCTCGGGAGCCAGCATCACTCATCTTTTGTGCAAAGTTAGGTTCAAGTCCCCGGAATTTACTTCGAATATTTCACTACGTTCTATTCGGTAAAGTTGTGTTAAAGTCTGCCGAATTTATTTCGAACATTTCAGTGCATTTTATTGGGCAAATTTGTGTAAAAGTCTCTGGAATTTACTTCGAATATTTTAGTATGTTTAAGGATTTTTTTCAGTTTATATCATGGATTTCAGTATCACGTATGGATGGACTCAGATACATTTGTTGAGAATAAAAATGTATTTAATTTGATGAATAGCAATTTCGAAATATAAATTTTGGAAAGACATTTTTTGGCACATGCCCTATGATAATTTTGAAAGTATTGTTAATTTCCGGGTGTAACATCTATTTTCATACTTTCTAGATGGTGTTTTTTTGAAACATTCTATTTAATATACATATTTATTAAATCTTTGTACTAAATCAAACAGAAGACAAGAGAGAAACGCTAGACACCTGAATTTGAAAATAAATGTATGTGAGAAAACAATGGGCTTTCAACTGGAGGAACAAAGACACGACACAAGAAAAATTTTAACAACAGGGTTTCTTTAGACGTTATTGTGCTCATGAGGCACCATAAGATCTTGGCTTTTGATGACTGAAAGAAAATCCACAAGTATTTATTTAATCCTACGAGGGAATCTCTTAAATTAACTCGTTATATGAGATAAACACCGTTTTTCCTCACAAATACTTATAAAGATGTGTCACCTGTGATTATAAAAGGCTTAATTTTTCGGAAGATTGTGTTTGTCGTGTATTAAACAGACTGTAATTTCACTGGGGTCAAAGTCATGAAATTACCCAGTGAGAATACACATTTTTTACATTAAAACGCACGTTCATATTACATATGCAACATCGTTATGAGATACCATGCTACTTACAATTGCCTCCAATGCATGTTTTTGGAACTTGGTGAATTCAGCATTCTGAACTGTGATATAACAGATTGTGAGTGGTGTGCGTCTGAAAATTGAAGATCATTGAAAAGAAAAGATTTTTATATGTGTCTTGATTTTGAAGGAATATATCAATGTCAGTAATATATCTGTCCTATATCTATCATCTACGTACATGTATCTATCTATAGTAATTCGATTATTTATATCTATCTATTTTATATTAATCATTAGTATTTATATATACTAAATCTAGTATTCGAATTCATACTGATGGTGTTCCAGGTTTTTGAGTGAGTGAAACACTCGAGGTTTATTCTCCCATATTTTTTACCTTCAACGTCTTCCTTCAGACGAGGTTTTGTCGGCTACTCCTATGAGTATTGAGTAATAAAATAATATTCATATTCAGATCTTTAAAGAACTTTAATGCTAGTATATGAGATACATTTACTCTAACTAATAAAAGATTAGACTGACGTGTGAATAATAGGATTTAATTCGTGTAATTTTGCAGAATATGCCAGTAAAATTTGTATGAAGTATTTTGAAAGCGTAACTTCTCATGTCGGGGCATTGACATCAATGGATGCTCAAAAATTTCTCAATTTTATTCAGTATAGCAATTAAAAAGAAATTTTACATTCACACTGAAAGCAGTCAGTGAGAAGTTATCAATATGAGGAAACGCTTGAAAACTTTTAAATGCAGCAGGAACTAAAGAGCCACAAATTACAGCTCACGAACTGAAAGTTCATCGGCCCTTCTATCTCAATGAGCGATTAGGGATCATTTTTAAAACTCCAACCATCCATTAAAAACTTTTTATATTTCAACTCTCCGTAGAGCAAATAATGACTTAAGCTTCGAAGTTTTGGAGTTCCCTCATGGTAACCCATTGTGTTCTATGAAATTTTGATCACAGTGTTGTATATTTTCATATGGGTACAATCTAATGATTTCTTCCATGTTTTTTAGTGAGTGTATGTGTGTGCACTATGAATTTAAATAAATTAGGTTCTAGATTTAACCCTTTAGTGACCAATTTTTTTTCTAGTTTGTACGTCTAAGCTCACGAAGACCGTCTGTACACTGATGCAATGAAGCACGCTGAGAGCCAGGCAGCCAAAAGAACGACGCTGTAACATGCCGCCGCGTTCAAACCTAGTAGCAACCTTATATTGCTCACTGTTTAATTATTAGAACAATTTTCTCAAAGACCGTAAAAGAGGACCGTATGGTCCTTTTCGTCACCAAAGGGTTAAGAGACAAATGTGATTTTTTTGGTTTATATTTCCAGTGTATTTTATATATTCATTTTTCTTATTTAACGCTGACCACTGTAACTTTGTACTTCTAAGCCCAACCAGTAAATATGTTCACTATTATAGTTTTTCTTTTTAACAATATTTAATCGGAAATAACTAAAGGGTTTTACTCTTTGTATGATAAACAAACGTACAGGCCAAATTTGTGAAACAAATCAGGGTGAAAAATAGTCACGAAATTCATTAGGGCGATTAAAATAAATCGACTCCGGAGCTGGCAAACACGTGAGGAATTTGAACAGGCAAACGAATGTTAGGGTAGAATATGAAGTTTAACTAAGAATTCCTTAAGTTATTCCTTATTTACATAATTGAAAGGATCAGAAAACTGTACTCCAGTGTCAAAAATCAGTTTTAATTCGGAAATTATACTCAAAATATATTGTAAATATCATCGGTAAAAATAGCTACTATGCTGTATTATTGTACCTTGAGCGTATTTTATCACTACCACTAACCTCTTTTGAAATATCGATAAAGAATCATTCATCCCGAGAAAAGAACGAAGTGTTTTTTATGTTTTGCCTTGGGAGCGCAAGAAACGGTCGAGTTTTCGAGGGCAGAGTTAGACTTATTTTCATGACTTGGCTCAGGTCCGCTCACTTCTTTGGCTTGGATTATTTCCATCAGAGCTATCCTGAATGATATTTTTACACAAACAATGGTTACATTACTTTTTATGGGTTAGGATAATATCTTATAACCTTTTTTAAGTAAACCTTCTAGGAGTTAAAATCAGAAACTTTCTCGAGCAAAGAACAGTTGAATTCATGAGATGAATAATTTCTCTGTGTGGTTGAATGCTACGAGTTTTGTATATTTGCAAATACAATAACAATGATGTCATGGTTTGTAGGGTTACTAAATTTGGTCAAGTTCAGTAAACCCAAACGGCAGCTTCAGCGGCTCCATGAGCGGGGCTATAAAACTTTATTTTTATTAAACTGATGTCCTCAGCCACTAGGCTTAGTGCGAGATCTTTACCTCAAGGTGGGTTTTAGTAAATACTTATGGCTTTACAGTTCTTTTTATAGCTACCTGAAACACGCGTGAAGCACGAGTTCAATGAACCTCCTAGAGTCTACCTGTACGTGTGCACTTCGGATAGCCTTATTTATTCACGGATTATGGAGTTAAATTATTAATTAATATCGGTATACATACATCGTATTCTCATGAGAATGACAGTAATTTATTTCCATCATATTGACGCTGCTGGAGAACCAGCACAGCCTCAGAACCGCCATCAAGGCCATAATATTCATAGTTCTAAATGAAAGTTTTAGATTCTAAATGTCATGTTGACATGATGACGACATTCTTTCACTGAACGAACTGAAAAACTAGACGAAAAAGAAAACACGTTACATTACGCAGTGCCCATCCTTGGGGAATAAAATTCACTCGCCAGTCATCTGAGAGTTTGCCTAAAAAAATACTCCCCACATAAGAAGTGCCCAAAAATTATCTCGAAAAATGTGTATTTAATATTTGCGGCAACGTTTATTAATATCCGTCTTAGGCTTTGAAGAACGTCTGCTTTTCAAAAAAATTGAGAATAAAATAATTTTTTCTTATAACCCTTTCCATTTTCCATGAACATTAGCAGGACTAAGTCTTATTGTGACTGTTTTATTGTGACCGTTGGAATAAGCCACGTAAAATCGCTGGGTAGTAAAATAATTTCAGGACATATTCGGAAATGTAAGGAACGATTTACTGGCATGGATATCACTGCAGTATATCTCAGTTGTGTCAACTATACCTATACAAGGCAGACGGTTTAAAGATCAACTTTATTCCTGATTTTAATGAATGTAAGAACGATATTACTCCTGATTTCGTCAGATCGAGTATTGTTTTAATGTCTATTAATACAACATAGCCGGGATAAAATATAGCTGCACGGATGAAACATGAGCTCTCTGATTGGAACTTTTAACTCACAAAGGTCCGGTTCAGGACTCAGAAGGTAATTATCATCAGTGTTAGGTCATAACCGAGTCGCTTAGAAAGCCACTCAGGTGGGGCGAGTAGGGGCGAAATGATCTTCGTCGAGGTCGTTACTCAGGCATAACGAGCCTTCCTAATCGTGCGACACAAGGCAAGAGTTACTGACAATAATAATCATGCCACTTATTTTTAATTGAGAATAGTCAGGATCAATCATACAACAATGAATCTCAACCAGGACTTTCATTTTGCACCCTTAGCGTCATACGAAGTGAAAAAGATTTACTATGACATTCACTTTCTTCGAATCACTCAATAGTACTCGAAGGTTTATCCTTTGCTTTAGGCTTTCAGCAGCAGAAGACTGAACTTTACAAAAATCACAGGTGAATATTAAGGAACCTTGTACATTTGTATATAACAAGCACAATTTTAAGAATTCCACTATACAATCTTCCCGACTAACACGTGTTACACAGTAAAAAGCTTGAAGAGAACAGCAAACTGATGAATGCTGACAGCAAGTGGCCAATATGATCGTTTTATTGCGTGCCACATCTTGTGTGTTCAATTGAATTTTTGTATTTCGGGTCTGAGAGTGTTCCTTCAAGTTTACGTGTTCCATCGTGTGTAATTGTTTTAATATTTTCACTGATGTTGATTACCAAATATAATAAGGAATTGACTCCCTTGACCATAACTAGTAAAATGTATACTACGATATTACCTGTTTTCATGACTCTGCATTTTGAAGGTAAGATAAACCTGCATCTATAGTTATATTTCATACTGCATGAAAAATGAGCATATGATACTAAAACATAAATGAAAACATTATTATGGCTGCAGTTTATTGCTGTAAATGCCATAACAAGAGTTCCGTAAGAGCTCAGCTATACTTCACACTGGGCAACTGCATGTCACGCGACCATTCAAATGTCCCTCAGTAAGTATACTCTGGATGCCGTGGAGTATCTGCAGCAAACATATCACTGGCTAAATAAAATGCCTTAGTATCGTTATTCAAGGATCCTTTATGACGATTGAGCCTTTGACCTAAATTAAAAACGTGCGGCAGGAAATTAATTGAAGTAATTACAGCAGGTAATTGAATGAGTTCTAGCGTATTGTTTTGAAACCAAATTTCTAGTCAAAATACATTTAGATTAATGCAACAATGTTAGTTCAATTTAGCATAAATTCTATTATTCAGCCTTTAAGACTGCATTATAATATTAGCTCGCTCGTTAGTTGTACGTAATTATTTAATTTTAACACAGCAAAAACAAACTCAGGTGATGCACTGAATGCAACGTTCAAGTTGAAATGCATTCAGTTCTAATTCAAAATGACAAGCTATATATGACTCACAAATTTTATTCCTACTTCTTTTTTGTATCATTTACGAAAGTTTTTGGTTATTGCTTGTGAACAGTAAGTCACTTTTTTCCCTTCTGTGTAGCTTTTTCTTCATGCAGGCAATCTGTGATACGCAACTTATATCTTATAAAAAACATATCCCATGAACTTTGAAACAATCCAAGTAAATTTTGCTTGAGTTACAAACAGACAAGCATAAATTAAATTGTAATCAACAGGCATGATAAAAAATTAGCAACAATTAGGCTGCTTTATGTTTGTAAGTCTTTATAGTAACTATGACACAATGACAGCGAACTTTGTTTAAATAAGGAAATTTTCGTTTGAGAGAAATAAATGACAGAATTTTAATGGCTGTAACTACTAAAACTTAGAAATAAAATCTAACAGTATAACCTTAGTCGCCATTACTAAAAAATTAGCAGCAAGAGATCATTAAAAATTGCAACAAACAGGTTTTTTATAAATTTGTTTTGAGCGTAGAAGTATTTTTCTGCAATATGTTCATTAATTTACTGAGGGTCAATATTCTGCAATACAATTCAAGCTTAGCATAAATTATGTCAAGCTTAGTAATAAATAGCATCGTGCCTTATACATCATCCCTCCAAAGGCGTTATGCCTTACACTGAATTGCACTACGCTAGGAACAAACTGCATTAGATTTATTAAGAAATGAAAATAGCCGCAAATAAATTACCCCGAGTTCAGAAATAAATTTCCCCAGGTACTCACTGAGCTCTGCCTTGCCCATTTGCGGCGGTGGAAGCTTGGATCGACTTGGGGTGAAAGGAAATTTGCGGTGTTCTGATTTAGCTGACGCAGTGCCCCTCTGCTGCCCTCCTGAAGCTTGGCCTTCACTTCCACTCTCCGAACACAAACACTTGCTCGCTGACTGGCCCATTCCTATGCTTGGATCTGCAAGAAATAAATTATACATGTACTCGGAGTTAGAGGATTGGGATTGTGTTCGTTCAATTATTTTATTATAAGAATAAGTAAGTGGGTATGTGGAATTGAAATAACTTGCTTGAATTCAATTAAGTACGTATGTTCAATCGTCAAACAAAAGGTTCGAGTTTCTTCTTTCGTCTCTGAAATGGTGCACAACAGGGAGGCTTCGAGGTATTTTTGTTTAGCAAGATAGTTTTTGAGAACACATACATAATGTTTAATTATCTGTTAAAACCATCGGAATTATCTTGCAGCACTTTTAATGAACTGAAATGCTTTAATCATGTACGCTTTCAAACGTTTAGACAGTTCTCGTCAGCGTATTTTTGGGAAAGTAACTGTATTCAAGAGCAATATAATAACATGAATTGTCAAAAATCTTTCAAAAACTGGGAGGTAATTAACTAGTTTCCGTTATCAGTTTAAAAACTCAAGAAAAACAAACCGACATGTGATTCGGGTAGCTACCCAAAAATGGGCAAACCGGTCTTTTCTATTGTCTTATTCTATTCTAGAATTTGATAGGGATACATGAAAAATTAAAGTAAGAAGGTAAAGGATTTTGTCCCTGCTTTAGTATGTCAGACTTCTGGCGACAGGAAATGGAGCGGAAGGAAGAGACGTGAGATATGTCTCGTGAAAATGAAAAAATGCAGACAGGAAAAAATTCACTATTGTATATGCATGAAAAATACACTAAAATTCCCCAGAAATACGTTGCAATTGCTTTTTAGTGGTAGCTTCATTTTGTAAAACTCACTTACTGGATTATCAGCACTTTTCTTAAATAAATGGTTTGATTTACTAAAAAAGCTGCTACTCCCATGATATTTACGTATTCCATTTTAGTTCTTGTTGAAATAAAAGTTGCAAGCCCTCACTCTAAGATATTTATTTTAAAGTTTCAATGAAATATCTCTATAAATTTAAGTCGACGCTTCCCTACATGGTCGAAAGCATTATAAAGCAAGAGACGGATTATTTTTAATAACACTGATTTTTCTAATGAACACAAAAAACTCTAAAAATTAGATGGCTGGCCAATTTATATATTTTTTCGTTGAGTGGCAGTTTCATTTCCTTATGTAGCAGGTGCAGTAGAACACACACTCATTCCTCCAAATAATTCATGTGTAATTTTTTAAACTAAAACTTCGTTCACCAATTGATTTCTTGAACAACAGAAAATGCATTACATTTTACGCTCCTTGATTTTTATTCCTAAGCATTTACACAAATGAAAGTGTAATTGAATTTTTAATTATTAAAGAACCTATCTTGTGAGTGTTACGATTCTATATTTGTCCTACTCACACGTTGAAGAAAGAAGAACCTTGAAATGGTTAATTTTGTTGGTATTTTCTTTAACCCTAGAACCACATTGCCGGGTGATTTCTCCCGACTCTCCTAGGTTAGGTTAGGTTAGGTTAGGTATGATTATTAGGTATTAGGTATTAGGTTTCATAGGTTTCAAAGTATGAAAAACAAATAAAATGAAAAATCGATAGAAAGAATGTATAGTGATTTTTCGCCTGTCTTCCATACAGTTTCCGGTGGTAGTAGTGGGCTTAGGCGACCTGTACCCCATCGGGGATGACTGCTTATTTTCAAAACCGGGTAAAATTCTCCCGGCGATGTGGTTCATGTTCCTCAAAAACAGCGATGGGGTTCTAGGGTTAATGACATAGTTTTACAAATTAACGGAACAGAGTAGTACCAGTTAAGTTGTGCGATAAAAATACTTAATTACATTTCTCTCCAATATAAATCATTTGTATGCAAACAGCTAAATAGGCTTTTACTGTTATACAAAGTTAAAATATTGAATTACATGGGTGGTAGCGAAAAAAATATTTTCATGGTAATATCATCGCTCACATTTAGCCCCTCTTAGCTTACAAACTAAAATGTTTCCATTTACAAGCCGCTTCTATTCACACGCGCTTTAACAACTCATTTTTCACCCGTGAAAACCGCAGAAACATTTTTCACCTGTCGGTCGCGGATCATCAAAACATCTTCTCAAAAGGGAGCGATTTTCCATCATTATCTAGTGCACTTGCAGTCACAGCACTCCGTTCTTTGTAGCATTTGAATTCAGGAAAAAATGCATTTCATTGAGGTTCATTTCATTAAAAAATGCGGGGGTTTTAAATGGAATTTTTGATGCACGAATGCAGGAATATTGAACATGAAAAGATTTTAGCAGGTGTTATGTAGCTTTCATGTATATATATCCATATTCATTTTCCTCCTAATTTTTGTCATTTTAATGAATGGTATATCAGAATTCATTTTGTTCTTGTTCCGTGGACACGAATCCTAAATGTGAACTCCTGACGAGAAAATATTATTTTTTCGAGCTTCTTATTTTGCAATTGACTTTATCATCCACATTTTTAGTGTTACACAGATATTTTGTCCCTTTACATTACGAAAAACAAACGAATTAAATGCAATTGCCTTATATCAGCCATTTTTCCCCAATCATACTCGTATTCAATAATTTTAGCTTCATTTTTTATTAGCAATCTTTTATTATTAGTAAATTTTATTAAATTAAATTTTTTTAAATTTAAATTAGTAATTTTATTTCTAAACTTTCAATTTTTATGTAACAAAAGTTTAGATAGCGTACACTTTTTGTTGTTTTTGATTATATTTTCCCTATTTTTTTGTTCCTAACTCTAGTAGCAAGCAAATTAATTCAAAGATTTTCAGTTGATGAAGTAGTAACTACTAGTTACTAGTTTAGTAATTACTATTTCTGACACTAAACTCATGATTTTCAGCATCCAAGTTGATGGACACATTAGCAGAAAATTCTTCTAATTCCTGTAATGTAACAATGTCATTGACAGAATTATTATTATTTTTTTTTTCACCAACTGTAAAAAAATAAATGGTAGCCTGATTACAAACAAACGGGCCATCAACTTGTTACTGGTCATGATAAGATTGTCTTTTTGATAGCTACTTGACTGATTTTTCCTCAGTTCACAGTAACATGACCAACTTTTCATATACATATATGCATGAAGATTATATCAAGTAGTAAGTAAATTAGTTATTCAATGTTCACCAAAAAATGCAAATGCATTTTGAACTTGTTTGCTGCATGATTTTTTATTCTCGGAAAAATACATTATTGTAAGCGTTGTTAGAACTGAATTTGAGCGTTTTTTATAGTTATTATTTACAGTAAGCATGAATATTCAGTATGCAAAAGAAATGCTATGTCATATTAATACAATTTTATTGAAATACGTTGCAACTGAAGACGACAGTCAGACATTATCGATGTTCTGAATAACTGAATAACATGTCATGTAATATTAAAGCTTTGTGTTCTAGATAATCTACTTTTGAAATTTTAAGTCACATACCAGCCAAACATAAAAAAATTTAGTTTTTCATCATTGATGCGTTGAAAATTTGAGTCATGCGTGATAGATGTGATAAATGCGAATAATATATTTTAATAACTGACGAGATGAATATTTGTGTTATTGTTATTCATAACTTTTCGATGAACTCCTCCATTAGAGAATTCTCTGTCTCACACTACAGAGTGGATTCTTAGTAGCAGATGACCTTGGAGGTGCGGAATCTTTAAATTCTGCAACCGTTATATTTAAATCGCTGTCACGTAAGTATCATACGAACAATAGCAATTGTTACTCATCAATCACGCCTGCTAATGAAATATCAGTCATGATACTGACAAATGAAACGAATAATCGGTGATTCAATTTTCCATGATTCAATTATAAGTGATTCAATTATTTACTAATAACAATAATCATTGGACGTAAAATTTTTACAGTAATGTGAATGACAAGTATAATAAAGTAAAGTAAAGTCCATGCTGCCTTTTCTTCTTGAAATAATTTAAAATGGCTAAAGAACTTGAGAATTCATCCTAGAATCTATTGGAAAAGTTTATGGAGACTGAAATATGAAGGGGAAAAATTATGAACCGATTGATTTTTATTTGATCCCGCAAGAAATAATTAACGTAAGCTTAAGTAATAATGCTATATGATATGCATCCTTAGAAGAAATATAATTTTTCTTTCTCTGTCCATGCTGCGTTCGTGTACCCTCAGTTTTTTCCTAAGTAATATGTTTTTAGTTCTAAAATTAATCTGATATAACCTCTTTTTTAAATATATATACGGCTTCGAGCTGTGATGTGTATAGTTCTCCTTCAATGGTAAATTTGCGACTTATTGTGATCGAATGATTATCATTCGAACTTATTTTCGTAATTCTTCTCATTATAAAATCTTTGTTTTGCTGAACTAATGAAGCGCTGCGAGGGAATATTCTGCTGTATATTTTGTTAACAAGAGCTTTAATCTCTGATGTTTTTGTGAGAAAAGGGAGGTAATTAAATACGCAGGAGAACAAATCCCAATATTCAAATATAATAGCATCACGTATGAATAAATTACTACCTCAATAGAAAATTAACAGCGAATAAGTTTCAATAAAAGAAGATTAATTTAGTTTTATACATGTAGTGTCTGAAAGTTGACCTCAGACTGTGATGCCTAATAGGATGTGTGAATCTATCCCCAGTAACCTGCAGTAATCTCTTGCACATCCAAATTAATCTGAAGCGTCGATTGTCTCTCGCACTGAAGCCTCAATTATGGAAATTGCATGAACAATGGATTTGCAGCCTGGATATTTTTGCGCTTTAAGCACGTTTCATGAAGGAATCTATATGATATTTGCCATCAAATGCGATAGTTCTTGTCCATGGTGGTTGGATGCGGTTTATAAACTTGTGTGTTTATTTTTACGTAACATTTCATTTCAAATATTGTATTTTCAGTTTCAAAATCGAATCATTCACGTAGTCCCTCGAAAATGTATCATACTGTATAGTTGGTTGATTAAATTGGTTTTGTCTCTTATAAAAACATCTCTTTATTAAATTTAACAACCTTGGGATAACAATGCTAAAACGCTCTCCCGTTACCGAATTTTTGTTTTGTGTAAATGCTGGTTTTCCTGTGCTGGAACATAGCTTACGTCTAAAAAGCGTCTAAACAATATCGAGGGAAAGATCCCACATGCATGGGTGAGATACTAAGCCCTGAAATACTTTGGGATTGATTGTGCCTTTTGTATTTGTCGCAGGACATATCATCCTAACTTTTCATGGAATTTTCTGTGGGACATGTTATCCTAACGCTAGCGGAAGGGTTGAAGATAGGCACTGAGTGTAGATATTCGACGAAAATAACACCAGCTGTTTCAATAAGGATAGTGGATTATTGATGGTTCTTTGAAAAATTTTAACTTTTTTCGTACGACTATTGTACGTAGTTTACGTTGGATAATATGAACTTTGTTTTCATGAATAGCCTCTAAACGTCTTTCGTAAGATTGAACAGAACCCATGCCCATACTAATTAAGATTTTTTCTCGTTCTTGAACACAAGCTGGTTCTAATTCACTCAAATTCTATAGCTGATGTTCGCTAACTGAAATCTAGAATTTGCTCATAGCATTTTTTAAAGAAATTCAGGTCAGGAAAAACTAGGCTATTTGAAAACATTTATGCAACACCTGTTGAGCAATTCGTTGCCTGCTTTGACGCAAGTTTTTTGTCTAGCCGTGTTGAATAATCCAACGTTTTCTTATATGAAGTCCGCAGGCTGAGTTCCAAGCATTATTTCTGAAAAGTTCGCTGCATTTTTGGAGGCTCATCATCTACGTCCAAGTGAAGGTCTCTTGTGCCAACAGTTGAAAAAAAGTGCTAAAGAAAATGATGATGTTTCCTTCACCGCACAACGCTTTTAGTAAGAAGTTCTTACAGTAAAATTTTGCAGGGAACGGAGTTTCTTTTTTTGAAGATTCTTTCCTCGTTGAGTGGTTTGAAGTCTATCTGTTGGGAGTGTTTGACTGAATCCAACAGACAATAAGCCTTCTAATTTATTCCTGCTAGTCTTTGTATTTTTTACTCACGTTAATATTCGGTTAAGTGTCAGCAGGAGGGGTTGTTTTTTTCTGTTCATCCTTCTTATTTTGTTGCTGATGGCGATTCGCCTTCTACTTTGTAATAAAACCATACAATGATCAAAATATTTTTCCGCATCCTATGCGTATTTTACTTGAAAATGACTTGAACACTATCTTCTTTGCCCTATGATATAATGATGTTATTTATAGTTAATTACCCAACAGTTGTTTGAGACAAAACGCTTGCTCAGAATACCGACATTAATACGTATGTTTTTAAAGTTATGGTATATTTTCTGACATACTAAAAGCATCAAGGTAATGCAGAATTTTCGCTCATAATGCTAAATTTAAAATTAATTCGAAGATTTTGTATCGTACAAAGGATCTCTATACTTCTTTTCCCATACTAAAATATTTTTCAAATCTTGCAATGAACGTGCTAGTTGATAATCCATTTATTTTGGCATGGATGGCAAATAACTATGGATAAAATGATGAAAAAGTTTGAGAAACAACATTAACAACAAAATTGTTGCAACTTTGATTGTGAAAATTTTTCAGCAAAATTGGTCTTAATGTTACGAATTCTGTTATTTTCTTTCCTGTGCACTCAGTGATAGTTTTACAAGTAAGGAATATTTTCAAGATACCCACAATTCTCTGAATCCGATCAAATCTTTTTATTACTGGACTATAATAAATAATGAGGTGATAATAGAACAAATGAGGGCAAAACACAAATTCAGATAGTTTTTGTGAAATCATTCATGTTATAGAAAGTGCGTTCACAAATACAATAGATAAATCAACATATTCTCATGCACAGACATTACAATTTTCTTCCGAATAAGAGCCCATTCATTAAGTAAATGAGAACTAAACAAAATAACATCGAAGTTTAAGCTCGATTTCTTAAATTATTGAAGCAACTTAGTCATGAATGAGGCTGTCAGTCATGCTGGTGTACATTTTCAGAGAACTTCATGTACAAACAATTTGTATGATGCTGCAAGGGCAGAGCTTTGCACCATTGTCATCTATGTAGATTAAATTATGAAGAAACTCTAATGAAAAAATCACAAATTTAAAAGAACATCTTATTTTCATTTACCACAAACATCACCAGCTTGGTCGACTGGTGAGCGAATCTGTTTGCGAGCGGAAAGACCCGGGTTCGAATCCCGCTGCCGACATGGTTGACGCGGCTAGAAATACGGCATGGGACTTAGGTAAACAACCGAATAATTATCGAAGTAATTATCCGACCCAAGAATGGGCCGGAAGGTTCGTTCCTATAGCCTCAGTCTATTCTATTCTATTCTATTCTATCTCATGTCACAATGCACAAACGAACACATAGTATAGCATCTGAGAAAGACAGGCTCCCACAGACTCGTACCTTTCTTATCATTAACGCTAATGTCTTGAGTTAATCTACATGTCATAGAGAAAGTAGACCCACACCAGTAAGCGTGTTAGTCATTATGTATTAATTTAAATTGTCATTGTATTCATTACTAAGAACTGAAACCTATCGGTTAATATTAGGGTTATTAAAACTTACATACGTATAATCCTTTACCTAAAATTCAATATGTTAAGATACTTTTCAATTTGAGTGCAATTACTGTTTATTGTTTGTAGAAGTTCTTTGATTTCCAATCTTTTGTAAAGTTTGAAAATCTAACAAAATCATCGGCAATTATGAATTTACATGAACTTGCTCGAAAATAAGGGAACAAATATAATGCAACAGCTGACGGTATAGAGACGGTCATCCATAGCATTGAGGTGAGGAAAAAATCTACGTAAATTAATTTACACCTTTATTGGGGTCGTTATATTCTTTACGATACACAAAATATATAAAAATTAGGCTTAACAAACATTTTTCACCGTCATTTATGTGCATGTGCAAGGTATTTTTTCGTCGGGCATACGGGAGGTCATTAATTGCATTGATCGCGCGAAACAATCGACTTGTATATACAAGGTAATAACCCTCCATTCAGAATAATCTGCATTATCTGGAAAGATGCCATAGAAGAGCAAGATGAGCAGGCTTCCTGTAATGAACTTAATATGCTTATTCACGTACGGTTTCTTAGAATCAAATGCAAAAGGAAGGCAATGTATCAGGGGAATCGTCCGTTTGCGCCCTAAAGTTTGACGTTTGGGCTACATGAGAAATGACATTTACATATTAGAAGCGATGAGAATAAAGGATTTTAATGCGTCTTCAGAATAATAACAAAACTCAGGACAATGGTGTTTGCTCGGTGAACTGGGACAAAATGTCGAGAATCCAAGTGTATTGTTAACTTTTTTACAACTCTCAGCTTTCCTCTTCACACAAATCTGAGGTCTGCACAGTTTTCTAGTAATCAGATATTTGAAATCTGTAGTTTTGCACTTTGCAACACTCAGCGCTTTGCAGTCTGTCCAGGTTCAGAAGTTTTGTTACCTTCTGCTGGCACTTTTTTTAAGTTCTCTACACTTAGAAGCTTTCGTTAAAACCAATACGAAACAACAATTAAAAACCAAGATTAATAAATAATGAAGTACTGTTGCATTTAACATTTTTGGAGAGTAGTACTTACACGAGAGGGGAGAGATATTTACAAGACAGGCTTCTCAATTCACATCATTTTCTCGCTAATGATCACTTGCAGGTGTTGGGTTATAACACACCTTAACACTTCTCTTTTTATGAAGAAACTTGTGGGCCCTTAACGTAGATAAGATTAAATTGATAACTGTAATTTACGTAACACATTTTCAAAACCAAGGATATTTTCAAAGCTTGCCGCAAATCTTAATCTCCACTCCACTCCCAAGTGAGCATTTAATGCTCTGTAAAAAGGACAAAATTGGGAGTATAATCTGAAAAGAGTGCAAAGTTCAACTTTAACACGATTGGAGACTACTAGATGGAGAATTAAGCTCAATTAAATTTTGTAGTAGCTCATAGAGTTACTACACATGTACATTTGGTGAGATTCAATGAACGCGCAGAATTTTTCAAATAGTTTATTATTTTCCCACATGAACGTTAATTTTCACGTAAGGATTTTTAAGGCTAAACTGCTTCAAGAAAGATAACTTTTATACATCAAGAAATTACAAGTTGAGTTCTTCAGTTCACATCTTTTTAAATTCTTCTTTTTGAACACATTTTATGGAAATTTTCTGAATAAGGTGACTCTGACACGGAAATCCGAAGGTTGGAGTCTCGCAGAGCTTAAAGGAGGAAAAAAACGAGTATCCACAACATTGTTGCTGTTGTTTGTTACAGGATTTAGAAGCAACGGAAAAGGGAGTTTGTTAGCTCCGCTCTCAACATTCCGACGGTATGCTACTTTCTTGAGGTTGCTCTTAGAAAACAGGGTGTACAACAGCACGAACGTGAAAGCTCATTTATTATTCCGTTCGATTTTGTCTTCATGCACTTTCAATTCTCATGCTAAAGCACTGCTGGAAAGTTTTTGATGATAATAATAATCCAACAGCAGAAAGTACTGTGGGTGATATTTACGTCAAGTAGAATACGTATACTACTGGTACCTGAACGAGAGAGGTAAAGTGTACGAATAAGAAATAACTTAACCATCCATCTGAATAAGGGAATCGATTTCTATAATTGCTGCATCAGATAAGACCGTGCTTGATAAACCGAAGGACTGATGCATCACACCAAAAGAAATATTGTGTTGTTCATATTAATCACTTTTCCTCTTTTTACTGTTATAATTTTCCAAAATTCATGTTTGACCATTGCGTGTGACCAACAGGGCACCAAAACGTGCGCATTGTGCGATAGTTAATGATATGTAGCTGCTCGTTCTTGTGCTACAAAGCTTTTCACAAACTTGAAATTCGTGTCACGGTTCATTCCTAAAACTACTGCATAGTTAAAAGAAACACATACCAGAAACAAAATCTAAAAAGTACCTTCTTCCGAAAACTTATCACGGCGGTTCCATAATGTAAACTTTACAGCGCTTAAATAATAATAACAATAGCAAACACAGCAGCGCTTAAAGTTAAAGTTATTGCAGAGGGTGCATGTAAGGGTGAGAATTACAATAAAAAAATGTTAGTTGTCAAATTTTAACTTTCTGAGACGATTTCCTAGAAAGAGAATAAAAATGTGACGCATTTTTTTGGTTTCTTTGAAAGTTTTAATGACTACCCCATGGAAGCCGTGGACTTGGTATTTAAAATTTTTTCATCATTTGAATTTGAATAAAATTGAAACAAATGCTTTATGTCGTTGTTTCGTTTTATTAGAATCCTGGTTAATAATTTGAGTGTAAACTAAAAATCAATGCAAATTTTTGTTTTGCCTCCCCTATGAGTTTATATGTTTTTTCTAAATATTCAGGTAATTTATTTGAATAACAAGAATTATACATTTCCTCTTGGGCATATTGCCGTAGGTCCAGACTTCTTTTCAGTTGTTATGAAAGTTCTAATTTCTTTACTCCAGTGACAGTTTTTTGTTGACACCGCGCAGTGTTTCTTGTGCACTGTCCTGTCCTACGCAAACCAGTACAGACGTCTGCAGGCCGTAGCCTTAACTACTTGCCAGACTGCATTCTTGAGGACTTTCTTCATTTAAACTCCTCAATGAGCCTTCTTTCAGTCGTTTACCGTGCAAAGGTCTGTTGGGAACGAATACCTGCAGATTTGTTTGTTGACTGATGCAAGAAATGCCAATTTTTATCTTACCAGATTACACGTTAAAGCCAGTCCTTGACACTTAGAGCCTAGCTTCCTTGTTTGACGGACTGAAAATTGGCGTCAGGTGCGGCTTGTAAGCCTTCCACTTGAGGCGTTTTTCAGAATTAGTGAGATTGTTTCAAAGCTTAAGCCCAACATGTTTATAACATGCCTAATACGGGATTTTGAATTTTGTTCTAAAAAGTTCTTCGCTGTCTAGATTCTGTAATACCCCAAACATCTTGTCAGTGGGGACCTGAGGTCTAACTAAAACTGTTTGGGTAAATTTTTTCAGAATTCTATTCCATGCCAGAATATGGCCAGGCCTTGGATGGTTGCAGAAGAACTAAATCCTGAATGCCTTTTAGACCGGCCTTATGCTTTGGAGTTTCTCGAATATGAGGATGAAAAACGATGAGTGTTGCTCCGTAAATGGAGGATTTTGTTTGAAATCACGACTGGGCAGCGTGTTTGGGCCATTTTTGAGGGTGCTACGTTCAAGATGAAACAATATTAAATGTGAAAATTTATGCTATGTTACATAAATGTACAATCTCTCTGATAAAATAGATTATATTGTTCAAATAAATATCTAGTGATTACGTACTTTTTTATGAATTACTAGTAGATCCACACGTAAAAAAATTCACCTGTGCATTACTGAATTTTTTCATTTAATTTGCCAGTGGACGCAGGCTTTGCGAAAGAGTTTCCATATTGGATGTGCCTTTAGTATCTACAATACAATGCTTACAATATATGTAAGCAAAATAGGTGAATTTTCTCTTATCTAAATCCTTAAGAGTGTGACAGAGGAATGAACCAAGCAAGCAACACACTGTGTATTATTACGTAGTGGGATATGCAGTGGGATTGTTTTCATATCACTGTCTGCAGATCATACTGTAGTAAGGCGTGTCGTGTGGGTCTAGACGAGGAAATGGGAACAGAAAGGGCTTTCCCATATTCGGCTACCTTCTTGACTTATGAAGAAAAAGAGAATGGCGTAGAATGACAACGAGATTAATATTTTTTGTAATTGTAAAGTAACAATGATTGTTGCTCTATATCGTATATGATTCACAAAATTTGAATAGACGACATTACAAACTGTCATACATCAATAGATTACGTTTTACATCAAACGCTCTTACTTATATTCAAACCTATACCACGTTGAATATAATTGTATTCAATATGTAATAATGTCAGAGCCTTTTGATGAAAGGTCACAAAAAATAACTGTGCTGCAGAACGAAAAATTACAAAATTTATCAAACTTGAGTCAGAGATTTAGTATGTGGATTAGGAAGTATTGATGACGAAATATGGGAATATTTTGGTCTTATGCAATCAACCAGAGCACAATTTTATCCGAAACATTTTTGTAGCACTAATTTGATCTAAAAATCATCATAAATAAACTATTTGGATCAACTGCAACAACCACAGGGTTTAGCTGAAAAAAACGATAAAATCGATGACAAAATCTAGACAGAGTTTAAGAGAAGGATTTCCAGTTCTCTGTAGATCCAAATCTTTCTGGAAGAAGATTTTGAATTCTCTGAAAATCCGCATCTCTCGAGACAAAGATCTTGCGTCGTCTGGGGATCTAATCCTGTCTCTCCAAAGAAGTGAGTACAACGAAGAACCGTTATTCAGAGCCTGGGTACTCAGTACAAGAGGCTTCAAGTGCAGGCTCCAGTGTGAGCTGAAACGTTTAGGTCAGAGGTGCTCAAACTTTTACAAGGCGAGAATGGAAGTGAAAAACATGAGAAGTGAAAGGGCCTCACGTTTTAGCTCAGATACTGCTCTTCAAGATAACACAACATTCAGACAGAATGATTTTTAAAACCAAACAAATTCAAATTCCAAAACAAATTATTTAATCAGGAAAAATGGCCAAGTGGCCCGCGGGCCGCAGTTTGCCCACTCCTGGTTTTGGTCATGGTGAAGTTGAAGCAAACGACATTCTGGAACGTTTAGGCAAGAACAATTACTTTCTTGGCTCCATCACAGTGCATGGAAATTCTTTTAACATGTGTTCAGCAAAGATATATTTAGAAGTTTTTAGACTGATTCATTGTATGAGATATGTTATTTTCAACAGTCTTTATGGGATAAAATTTGTGAATTTAGACGGCTTAATAAACCATGAAGGCAAAAGACTTCTCTAGGTATCTGGTATAGACGAAATACTGAATATGCCCAAACTCCACAAGTCATAGTAAGCTTCTGCTGTGAGACCGAATATAATAATGATGGAAGTGCTTTCGTAGGTAAATCCTTGAACAGAAGCAACAATACAATCCAAAGCAAGTTCGTTTAAGAAACGTGAGAACCTAAAATTTATTTATCATAGTTTAGCTACTGACCAAAAGTTTGACGTCGAATAAATTCGACCATTTGAGCCACAAACCTTGCTTTTCAACAGTGATGAAACATTCTGTATGAAATATTACTGTGACTATAGGAATGTGTTACTTAATACTTAAGTAATGGTGGGAATTTTTACTCACAGCATAGGCAACGTGAGTCTAAAAGAAGGATGGTTGAGAAGTTATGAGTTTTCTTCCTGGTCTGAAAGTGGTTTTCTGAAACCGAAGTCAATAGCGATTTCGAAGCTATGTGACATAGTGAGCAAAAATGCACGTCTTTCACTGCTTTCAACAACATTAATGACTATTTAAATCGGGTCGAGAGTAGTTGTCAAAAACACCGAAGAAATCCTGAAGTGCAGAATTCATGACATTCTGCTTGAGCGTCTTGCAGCTCCTTTTACTGAAGCGATCTGTCACAGATCAAGAGATCAGCAGAATCGCTGATCTGACAAAGTAGCTTGAGTACCGGAAGGAAAAGCTGACACGGTTGTTTGACTACGCAGTTTGTGAGCCAGTAAATGGTGAGGAGCTGTCAGTAAGTTGCAAAAGTTTTTCAAGAAAACCTCAGAATCATTTTCTGAATGCTGATAGTATGATCTCTCAAATAGTTTCCGAATTAAAACAAATTAACACGTTGCCTGCGATTGCCTAGCTGGTGCAAATCTTTACTTTGTACACACAGTCACTAGAAAGCCTTGAAAAAATTATAGAACCTAACCTGAGCGACCCACCGGCGGGTCGTATCGCACTCAACGTGTTAAAACTGTTATGCATGTAGTCGAGAAGAGTATATGACAACATATAGCAAGCTGATTCAGAATTTTTGGGCGCAACATCTACGAGTATGAGATTAGAAAACGTAATATGAACGTCTACATGACTGAGCTGTACTTGAAAAGCCGAAAACAAAGTACAAGTACAATGTCATTTCATTTTAAGTCGTGGGGTAGAAACAATAGATAGAGCATTTTAACAATAAATATTGAAAATATTCCCACAGAAAACATTGTACTTTTCTATTATGTGAAATAATTTACGAGATAATATTGTTTCTGCACATAGTGCACAAATTGTATTTCTGTTTCGGATTATCCAATTTGGGGTAATTCCTTCACCAAGGCAGTATTTACAGTTCCCTAGCTGTGATGTCTCCAAGTTCTAGTCACAAAACACGAACTGACGTCGGTATATCTGTGTCAGCAGAAAACTGAGCTGACCTAAGCTCAAAAGAGGCTATTTGATAGAACTACGTTTTACCCTAAAAATGTATGGAATCATGTATAGTATATATCAGGTCATATACAAAAAGAAATGAGGTTTCATTTATATGTCAACCAAATTTCGTATGAAGTAAAGATTATAAACGTCTGTTATTCTTTTTTTAGAATTAGTGCCGATATTGAAGTATTACTTGTTCTTGTAATTATGCTAGCTGATATTTACGAACTCAGCCTGAATAAAAACACTAAAATAATTTTCAGCTGATCCTTTTCGAGTAGAACATACCTGAAGCAGGTTAATGATGAATATTTACTCTTATTTAATTTTAAATGCTCTTAGTGGAGAATGTCAGCACTAATTAAAAGACACTGTTTTTTTCAGATTATATACACACTGTTTTTATATCAATTGCACTAATACATGTTTTAAGTTGTTTCCAGACCCAGATTCTGAAGTCATCGCATGTATTTATTATAAAAACAGAAATATAATCCCTTGTAAAACTCATTGGAACTTTACGGTCTCTGTTCTACCTAAAAAAACTTTGTAGTTTATAATCGCTATAATTGTTTTTATCTCAGAAACAGTAAGAATCAGAACTCAACTTCCTTATCCACTTCCAGTTCAATAAAATTTCTCATACTGAAATGAAACATCAAATATTAGCACTGCTGTTGGAGAGCACTGTACGTCTGAAAAACATTGAATATTCTAGTTGCAGCATAGCGTTCATATGCCATTTTTTTATAAAGATCAAAGTTGAGAGAGTCAGCCCCCAGACTCTGTAGCATTCAGGCTCAAAAAAGAGAAAAAAGCTGTTGAAAAATACTGTATTGCTTTAGGCAGAACAGAATTCAGCAGGAGTGATGGAAGATCTTCAGACATTCAGGGGCTGAAATTATTATAATGCTGTTTGAGTCTCGCACCACACATTCCCGTTACAGCAAGCATTTTCCGTGACGCCGGTGTAGCTCATAAAAAATAAAGCTGCCGTCGTTGTCGGATTTTCATCACTTGAACACAAGTTCTGAATTACGCTTGAATATGAATCCAAATGTGCTAGACCCAATTTTACTTAGTTCATGTAAGTTTTAGATAAGGACCCATATAACTTCCTAATAAGATTCATGTGTACAATCTTCAAAATACCTCTTATACATGTTAGTATGATGAACTCGCTTTGTCACGCTCCCTGTTTAAACTTGATCTAATTATTATTTACATTCAATGTATGTATTATTCTTTTATCATATCATAGACGTATATTTGAATTTGTATCTTCACGCTTAAATTATTTCAATGTTTCAAAGAACAACGCTAGCCTGAAAGTGTGCCATTGATCGATCATCTAATTTGATGCTTTCACGCAAAACTTCTTAATTTCCGCACAAGTTTCCAAACAGAATTAGAAAGTTTTGTAAATACGTCTTAGGAATGAGTTCGGGATAAGTTTATAAGAGTTTAGGACGTAGCTGTGATGTTTTTTCTGGTCATTTAATGAAGAATTTGGGACATGAGTGAGACTTACAGAAGACATTACAAGCACGTGCATGTAAATGGCTGGGACGTCGCTAGGTAAAAATAAGAATGTGTTTGGAACATGGTTGGCTTGTGTTTGGGACGCAGATGGTTGATAGGTACGAAGCTTTATTTTCCTTAATATTTGTTTCACCACTGATAAAATACATTCACGTTACGAATTGTGTTCATCTCTACGAGAAAAAAAAGCGAAACATGTGACACTGCAATTGGAACAACTTGGTCGGTACACAGAATGAATCCAAAATTTTTTTGTATGCGAAACTTGAATTCAGTTTTTATTAGCCATTGATATTTAAACTAGTGAGATCTCGTTAAAATTGACAACACTTAATTTGAATTTATATTGACAGAAGTTAACGGCATGGGACTTCGGTACACGGCATGGGACTTCGGTATTGTACGGCATGGGACTTCGGTATTGCACGGCATGGGACTTCGGTATTGTACGGCATGGGACTTCGGTATTGAACCAAGAATGGGCCAAACGGCTCGTTCCTATTGCCTTATTCTATTCTAAGTATTTTGACGAAAATTAAGTACAAAACTTACAATAATTGTCGAAAACACCTACCGTTAATTTACTTTTTTTGATAATAGTGCAATTGCTTGTAAATATCTTAAATTCAAAACCGGGGACCAATTACGTGGAGTAGGAATATTCACGTGTATTTTCTAATTTTCCCAAACAAAGGAATCATGTGCAACTATAGCAACGGTCTTAAAAATGTTTATACTCGTTTCTGATCAAATGTACATGAATAGGAATTGGCTATATTTAAAAAAAAGATTAAATTAATTCATCACAGTATTAATTAATTATTTTAGCCACCAATGTTCCGATTTTTAATTTCCCCGATGCAAAATGGCTGCGATGCAAATTTAGCGCAATTAGTGTGACAAGTGTAACGTTTTTCCCTGATTTGGGGAGGAGGGGGAGGAGGGAAAACGGTAATTTTGCATCATCCTCACCAAATTTCAAAGGATCAAAGCTCAAACACTGACGATAAATTCTGCATAAATACAAATTAAAGAGAGGAAATTAGCATTGGTTTAAATCCATTCTAACTACACATCTAATAGCTTGCGCGTACATAAATAGATTCACGTCTGCAAACTGTGTTCATTCTTGTTCGTCAAAGAGATGATTTTTCCTCTCACGTGTCTTAAAGAATACTTGTAATTTTCGTACAAAATTGTCGAATAAATATGAGCATCAAAATAATAAACCTTGCCTGCCTAAAAAATCTCGTATTCCACTCACAATTCACCCATTTTTTATGGGAAACATTTATAGCCAGTATGAGTCAATTGGAATAGTTAATTTTATTCTTTTGAACATGTTTTCCACAGATAATTTAGCGCATGCCTTTTTTACGCTTTTTCTCAGTCACTTTCATTGAAACCAAAAACATAGAGAGCTAATTAAAACATATCTATCGTTTTTCTTAAAAAATACTTCTTAGATCATACAGTTAAATCATACACAACTTTAAAGCAATCTACTATTATACTGAATAGTATAACAGTAGATTTCTTGCTGCTAACAATTACTTCTATGCAACTGTTCAAGGTTCATCTTGAAAATATAACTAGTGAACCCAAATACATTGAAAATAGTTCTGAAACGAGTGCTAACTATAGTGTACATCTGTACAGGCAAGACTAACTGCCCGCCAACATGGCTGACGCTTCTTGAGGTAACATTAACGATTTTCTAGGGGCTATCATCGTCTTTACATCGTCAGAAATCCCATTATAGTATAATACACAGTTTGTTGCTTGCTTGCTTGCTTGCTTGATCCGTCTCTCTGTCACGCTCTTTAGGATTTAGATAGGGGAAACTTTCTGTAAAATATACATGTATCCTAAGCATTATATTGTGGATACCAAATGCACATCCTTCAATGTGGAAACTCCTTCGCGAAGCCCCCGTCCACTGGTAAATCAAACGAAAAATTCAGTAAAAACACGTGAATTTTCACGTGTGGGTCTATTAGTGATGATATAAATAACACTAACTCTAACAATATCAGTGTCAAGTGTATTTCAGTTTGACATAATAATCCACAGTGAAATTAAGAAAGTAACTTAAAAATAAATTCTTAACACTAAAATAATAAGAGCCGCGTCCGTCCGTCCGTGTGACTCCTTCTCGAGTCTGTATCGTGGATACCGAGTTCGGCGGTATATTGCGGCTCAAAAATACTGTATTCTAAGTGTTTATTACTGTCACAAGAAAAATAAGTTACCTTTGAAATACGCTTAACCATGGAAACTCCACTGGAACGAAAAAAAGACTGAATCGAGAGCGAAAAAGAAGAGCGAGAGAAAGATTATCTCAAGAAAGATTTATAAATATTTTTTGCCATCATTTTTGTTGGCACGGGTACACTGCTGCGAAGAATTGAGACACACCGAAATGCATGCTAGGATAATAACCGTGAGTGGATGCTCTCTTTTAATTGATAATGCGAAAAGAAATGTTTTAAATTAGTTTGACCTGTAACCTAGCTACCACTTAGTATAAGGCCAAAGATTTTGAAAATTGAGTTATTGTTTTCGGAATTGTGATTTTCTTGAAAAGCTTCAAAGAGATAATAGAGAATATTTCAGAATAAAATTCTGGCAAAAAAGGCCAACATTGATAGAAACGTGTCCAACCGCAAGAGAGAAGCAGCAAGACTTCGACAGCAAGAGAGACGTTGTTCGTCCGATAGAAGACTGATTCTCTTCTCAAGCCCAAAACTGATTCGTTCGGGAAAAAATTATTAACGGGCTTTGCACTAGCATTTTTAACTTTGGAAATCAAACCTGAACATTTTGCTGACGAATTTAACTGATTTTGAACTTAAACTACACGTCTATAAATTGACTTGGTTAATCTCTGAAATAACCATTCAGGTTGAGACACAGTTCGTTAGTTTTCAGTTCTGTATTCATTTCTTAGCTAACTAAAAAAAATATACTTTTTCAAATCCTTTGACGTATAAATTAGCTAAATACATAGAAGTATTTACAAATCAAATGAAAGTATTTCAAGTTAACAGAACAAGTCATAAAAGAACGAATTTTCTTTGCAGAAAAATGAAGTATCACTTTTCACCTGAGTAATTAGCAAGAGGATAATACAGGATTTGAAGCTTTGATGTCCGCTAGTGAAGAGTCACATTTGCTTTAACTGCCCAAAATTCTGTACAAGCTCAACTGAAAACCCAGAATATTTTTCAGTGTTTAGGTTTCTTCATATGAGTTTCCCTGCTTTCCTTTCATATATTTATTCTATTATACTAAAAGTTTTCATCTGTAAAATAGGGATAGAAGTGCATTCAAAGGTTGTTTAATGCTTCATGAGTTGGGGAAATGGGAATGACGAGCGTATTTCACACGAATGAAACATTGTCAATAGTTTAATACGCTTTGACCATTGTTTGTTATTTCTTATCCATCAACACTGACAATATTGGTATAAAATACAGGACATGTAACCAAGAAGTTGAAAAACATTCACTTGTCGAGTATTGTCAGATTTTAGATGAACTGATGTTTAGGCAAGCACCAGCAGTCACGTCTGCACCGGCGTGTCTGCACAGATATTTTATCTTTCTGATCTTCCGCATCCCCCAGTTTTTTTTGAGGCGGTCTAGAAGTCATTCTTCTCACATCAACTGAGTTTTAAATTGCCTGACTCTTGTCCGACTCTTGCCCGACTCTTATCTCCAGTTGTAATCTGGCGGTGTAATTTGCTGCAAGGATTAGACTCAGTCTACCATTAGGTCGATTCATAAATTATTTCCGTTTTATGATCTTTAATTCAACGTATAATACAAACCAAATTAACAAGTTTGAAAAAATCGTATATTCACCATTTTTTTAATTACCTTTTCCCATTTGTCAATTAACTTCTGTGATGTTGCGAATGAGATTGTGAAACAAGGGACAGAAGTATACGTGTAATTCATAAGATTACCATCGTAAAATATGGTTGAATGTTAATGATCCCTCTGTTATGTATAAGGTTTGTGGAGGTCGTTAATTCGTCATGGTTAACCTTTTGGTTCAATGTTACGTGATATCGTTGTGTTCGACTGATTAGCTAAACCACTAAAAAACAGAAAAACAGAGAATTTTTCTAGCACTAAACGTATACAGCTATGCTTCTAAGCCCATGAATAATTTTTTAAAAGCTGACTCTAAGTCTCAGTTTGAGCAGTTGTTGCACTTCACTCGAAAAGAAACTGGCAAGTGTTTTTCAAACTCCAATTTATTGCTGGCAGCCTGTGTGTGCAGGAAGGGCGTTGGAGAGTATCATGTCCTAAACGTCGGACTTTTAAATCCCGAGACACAAGTCGCAATGTTGAGACTAAGCGACAGCTTGTGTCTGTAGCTTTAAAAAATGCCTAAAATCACGAACTTTGCCCGTAGCTTTACTGCTAAAGACACTTGCAGACTTCTGCAGTGTTCTAAGAGTTATGGTATTCTGTCTAAGTAGTACTTTGTGTGCAGTCGCCTGTACTTAATCCCATTGAAGAGTAAAGATTTAGACGTCTACAATCCTGTAATTGACAGTTTCACATTCTTTATAAAGCTACAGCGTGTAAGAGATTGTTCGATTAAAGTCTGGAGTATCGCACGTGTTTTTCAAGCTAATATCCAGCCGTGGTCTGCTATGTTCTTAACTAATAATTAGTCATAGTATTAAATTCCCACTAGTTAGCTGTGTCTTCATTTTTGTGATTTCAAAATTTTGTTGAATACGCATTTAGATAGTAAAATAAAAGAGAATTCTGTATCACAGAACCAGCTTTCACGTTTCACATTGGGCAAATATTTTATGAAGGTTTTTCAAATCTGGAAGCAATTCTTTGATATCAAAGAAACTTCAGAAGTCAAATTTCAAATAAATGCCTTTTCTCAAGACTAACTTGTTGAATTATTCGTTGCTTCAAGTTAGAACCTCTGCAAACTTCATACTCTAAAGGGAAATTAAATTAAGGGATGATGAATAATTTTCAGTGCATAATAAAACGTCAGGCGGGCGTTCGTACTATAACAACAAATTTGATGTAGAACATGAAATTTTTGAGTCGGTGGCGTCATTTTATGGTCGTTAATATTCATGAATGATTTGCATGCCTTGATGGTGACTTCCAGTTTTGAACTAAACCTCTCTGACAGTCGCATCCCTTCATGAAAAGTGAGGAAGAAATTATTAAACTTTTCAAACAAAGAACACAATACTTAGCAGGCACTACAAAATACTCCAAATTCTATTATTATTGACAAAAATCCATTAATTGAACCCATACTTTCCGCTAGTGCAAAATGTAGAGCGTCAGTTTAGATCAGAGAAAATCATCTTGATTGGATTTTAAATGCATGAAAGCAAGAAGTAATGTAAAGCTAAAAATCTCCCGGCAAGCCAAATTATGCAAAGTTGCTTCACAGCAGTTTTGACCTTTACAATTTCAGATATTGAAGAGATCATTTCCAGCCTTGAAAACAATGCCGGGAAACCGCTGCAACGAGCGAAGGGTCTAATTATAAGTCAAGGGGGCTTAATTACCAAACTCATTAAAGGTATAGAAAGTGAAAAGTGATAGTTGGAGAACAAGGCAGCATGCTTTCGAAAAAGGGCTTGTGAGTAGCTCTCAAATATGTATGAATAATTAACTTTTAAGCTACGCAATAACTTGAATTGATATACATATGTTCTTCTCTATTGACCTTGTGCATAAATTTCATTTTAAGTTATACGACGTGTAATCTAACTAAGAATCTACTTCCATAATCTTATATCTACAGGGTGTCCCAGAAGTAACTGACCCTTTTGATTTGCTAATAAACCGAAAACTATTAACGCTAGGATATTGAAACTTGTTTTATTCGAAAGAAAAATCTTTTATGGCACAATAGGATACTTGGTATCCTATTGACAAACCAGCTTGACATTTGATTTTTGCTTCATTGCAAACTCTTAATTTTCATCATGTCTCTATACAGCAAAGAACAAAGAATAAGAATTGTGCAAATTTACACACGGACAATGTCAACAACAGAAGTGCAACATGATTACAGAAATTATTTCAGAACAACAACCAGTCCTTCGAAGAACACAATTAAATCGGTGTATCGAAAATTTACGGACACTGAAAATGTTCATGATAAACAACGATCTGGGAGATTAAAATCAACTCGAACTGAAGCTGTAATCGAGCGAGTTTCTGCAAGTGTTACAGATAATCCTAAAGCCTCCATCAGAAAACGTTCAACTCAATTATCCATTTCCTGATCGACATTACACCGCATTCTTAAAAAAGACTTGAAGTTACATCCTTACAAAATTAAATTAACCCAACAGTTATTGCCTAATGATTATCACAGTCGTGTTAATTATTCCGAATCTTCCAGATCGTTGTTTATCATTAACATTTCTAGTGTCCGTAAATTTTCGATACACCGATTTAATTGTGTTCTTCGAAAGACTGGTTGTTGTTCTGAAATAATTTCTGTAATCACTTTGCACTTCTGTTGTTGACATTGTCCGTGTATAGATTTGCAAAATTCTTATTCTTTCTTCTTTGCTGTATGGAGACATGATGAAAATTAAGGGTTTGTAATGAAGCAAAAATCAAATGTCAAGCTGGTTCGTCAATAGGATCTAAAGTATCCTATTGTGTCATAAAAAGATTTTTCTTTCGAACAAAAAAAGTTTCAATATCCTAGCGTTAATAGTTTTCAGGTTATTAGCAAATCAAAAGGGTCAGTTACTTCTGTGACACGCAGTATTTGGCAAAGTCATCACAGAAATTGCTGTTGCGGGCTTTAAAATTCAAGAACTTGAATACCAAAATTTAGCCTGTAAAAGGATATATAAATTAATTTTATCACCGATAAAGAAATATTTATTTAAAGGTCAGAGATTGTATGCTAACACGGTATTATTTTTGTACTACTATGCATATAATGTATAATAAATTTTTCGTTAATGGACAATGTATATTTTACGACTATCATTTTGGGTACATGATCCAGCACTTATGCTAAACTTTAGTAAGAGTAATTAAAAGATAAAATCAGTGATTAAATAAGGTCTAATCATTTATAAAATTGGGAGAACTATTGATATCCCATATTATTTTTTTTTAGTTAAGAAGTTTGAATTGAAGTTTGCTTTCTTTTGATTGCAATGTTCTCATATTTTCATTTTTTGTCGTTATTTTGCTCCGGATTAGGAATGCGTTTAGTATCCATTGTCTCCATTTGATCGATCTCAGGTGGTCGGAATCAGAGAGCAAGTTCGATTTTTCATCATCAGCAGTCACAACCAACTATTTCTTGAAGTTCCTAGCAACTTTACTTATGTAAGTATCGGTCATGTTTCTTGCTACAAAAGTGTTCTTCCAGTCCTGAAGCGTATTATATATCTCCCTGAGAGTAACACGGACGCTTCATTCATATGAAGTAGTGATTGAGTGGTCCAGGCACCAGCTGGT
>VCRD01000422.1:84882-167342 GCA_006783055.1 Trinorchestia longiramus | reverse complement strand
CTTAGAGCAATGCATTGAAATATTTCTATTTTAGGATAAAGAAGATAAGAAGCACATCATTATGTAGTATAATATACATATTTTGCACGAGTGATGGGGATTTTCTCAGCAAATATACCCTCTATTCATAGCATCTTTCAGAGATGTCATCACACACTCCACTTCCCAAGGCAGTCGGAACATCAAACGTGGAAGAAATGTTTTTAAGACATTAGGCCCAGCAACCAGATGGAATCATACTCCCCCTTCCCATAAAAAAAATCATGACGATTGGAAACTGATATTGGATCTGCTCGCGAAGAGTTATTTTTCTATCTGTTTTTTCCCTTTCTTAGTGCAAGGCTGGCTTCTTTTGTTTATCTTTGGAGGTATTCTTGTTGATAAATTTTTGATGGAGACTTTGTGCTCGAGACTCGTGGTAGTAAGAATTATTCAAAGTTCATGAATAAAATATAACTTCAAGGAAATGATTGAATTTGGATTTGTTAACATGAATTATTAGATTACTAAATCGATAATTTTTTAGAGGTTAAAGCCCAAACATTACAAAAAACATATTTCAAATTCAAATCCATTGCGTATAAGTATTTCGAAATTATTATACACCAATGAAACAGTCCTAATTACAGAGGGTCAAACCCATGTAATTGTGGTAGCAACGTGAAGCAATAATAAAAGGCAACCATTGAAGATAAAAATCTAGTCATGCATAAAAGCAGATAAAGTACGAAAGAAACACAAATTCAGAAGGTTGACCGAAATTAAATGTCCGCCTGAAGCCATCTCACTTTCCAGGTTTGAGAACTATGAAGCATAAAATACACTCCTACTAGCCACTCCCACATAGAGCTCTCCCAGACAAGCTGCTTCCAAACACATGTACGTCTCCCACAAAAAACCTTCAATACAAGCTTTTCTCATGCGAGCCACTCATGCACAAGCTTCTTTCATGTGAACTACTCTCACACAAACCTCTTCCACACAAATGCGTCTCGCACAAATATCTTTCACTACAACTATTTTCACACAAGCCTCTCTCGCCAGAACCATTTCCACACAAGCCTCTCTCACCAGAACCATTTCCACACAAGCCTCTCTCACCAGAACCATTTCCAAACAATCCTCTCTCGCCAGAACCATTTCCACACAAGCCTCTCTCACATGAGCTGCTCCAACACGAGTCATTCCCAAACAAGTGGAGCAATGAAGTAAGTGTTCTTGGTTACGTTCCAATACTCATTTCTAGTTCTAAATGGTGGAGAGCAACAGCATCTCTAGCTGTTAGGTGATCGATCATAGGTAGTCGATATCTAGGTGTTCGATCTTGAATTTAATATATATTCTATGCGTGGAAAAATTTCTGAGAATCATCCACATAGAATTAAAAATTGAAAATAACATAAAAATAGCATTGAAATAATAAAAAAATGTATAACATTAAATCTGCACTCAATTTTCGGGATACAAACAGTGGGACCAATTCATAAATTATTTAAAGTCAGTTTCAACTGTTATAATAATGAATCCCAAAATGCCAAATTTCTAAAATATATTAAAAACTATATAGAACAAATATAGGTCTTAGAAATGCTCCCGAAATTAAATTTTACACTGAAAAATTGAGTGAATTGCACTTAAAACGAAAATAAAATCGTCGAAATGTGAATAAATGGTTGTTCAGCGACCCATTATCTTAGGCTAAGTCATCGTAGGGTGAACCTGAGAATGAATCCTTCTGAAATGAAAGTCAGAAAAGCCTGGCTAGAAGCATCATGAGAACTTGGTCAAACGAGTCACCAGACTATCAATATGAAAACAATATCAGTCATTACACTTTCAGCTTGCGTGCCTGATATCCCTACTGTTCAATTCATGACTATTAATTCTCCGAAGAAAGGTATTTTATCTACGATGCAACAGAATGGCAAGTTCCTGAGTTGCACAACTGTTCTGTGTTACCTAAAACTGCTCCTCATCTCAAGAACCTTTTATAGAAACTCGATTAAAGTAAGTCTCGCGGTTCATCCATACCATTGATTGATAAAAATCATCCTCGGCATTTTGAAGATGTCACGACTCCGACACTCTTTCTCAACCCAAACATTTTCATGTGCCAACGACGCAAAAAGCAGAATATCCTTGCTGCAGGAGCGACATAAAGTATTGGCATAAATACTTCTCACTTCAGGCTCTGAACAGCTGTAACAAAATTTTGACTGTAAGGAAGGCAGATTCATCAGAAAGCAGACTTTCGTCATATATAACCAAACTGGGGTTTGACAGTACAAGTACATTGTTTTGAAATAATCAGAAACTTAGGAGTGCATTTTTATGCAGTCCATTATAGATAAAAACTCTTCTGTGTAAATGTAACGGGAACAAAAAGCAACGATTCACGCACTGCCCTTAACTAAACAAAAAAAGGATTCAAACTTACCGATTTATATACAAACAATGGAGGAAAAGAAAATAATGAGACGATGATTGTGCTTGCCTTCGAAACGAACTCTCTCTGAAAAAGTTCCTTCAACTGGAACTAAATCAAATGCTCTTGCCAAATTTTTAAATGAAAAGAAAACTTGCGCCAGTGTTTCAAGTATTAAACTTTTTTTGAAGCTTCTTAAGTAAAACGTAATTGAAACCTCTGAGCAAAAGTACACTCGGCTAAATGACTAAAGTACATGGATGTACATACATCATGAAGTAAATCCGGATATCGATCTTGATGATCCAGGCTGTTTTAAGGTAAATCCTTCCTCTATAAAAATATGTGCTTATTAGACGTACATCCTTTACTCATTTATCGTTTTTCTTCATCCTATCAGACGTCTTTTAGTAAATGGCGAAACAACGATAAAAAGACTATGTGAATTCTGCGAGTATATTATGAAGAATGTTAATCCCTGAGCCTAGCAAAATATTTTTAAGGGACATTTACACATTGCATACTTTTTTAAACTCAGTTATTTGCATTACAAAGGTAATATCACATATTAGAAACGATTGTCTGCATGAGTGTGAGTGTCTCTCTAAAGTCTACTTCTTCTTTTCACCAAGGGAAAAAACTCAGAAATTTTATGTTTTTCACCATTCTTTTCTTTCATTTTGTCTTGCAGCTTAGATAACAAGGGTTCAGGCTCTCCCTTCTCTTTTGGTCGACATCACTTATACAGTAATACGTTTGTTTGTACAGTATATCTAGAATGCATCAGTTCCCTACTAACATTTTTAACTCTTGTAACAATTGTTCTTCATCATGTACATTTTTATCCTCCATTCTTATCTAATATCAGGTATCTATGACTATATCATTCATTTTATATAGTGTTTTAATTCTTTTCCTCCTTCATTTCAAAATATTATTCCTTTTCTTCTTTCACATCCAATTTTTCCACTTCTTACAGTCATGGGTGAAATACTCATAGCTGTTTGTGCAGTGTCTACGTTTTACCTTTGAATATTCGCTCTTGATTTTCTAACTTAATTTTTCTCACATGAAATTTTTTAGCTTTCATACATTGGAATGATAACATGTTTCTAAGGAAATTCATAAAAAACTAGCCTATTGTTTAGACCAACTGTTCTTCACAATTTACAACGTTTGTCCACTAACTTTTTAAATTTTTCTTATTTTGTGTGCCCATGCTTCCAACAATAATTAATCTTGCTTCACGAATCTCATTTATTTTTTGCATTTTTACTCCCCATCTCTTCATAGACAGCATTTTCCATTGCTTTTTGTATGCTCAATCAATTCACCATATTCATATCAACCGGCTTTACCTTTCAAAATTATCGAATCCTCCGCAAGAGGCTTCATCCTTTCTCGCTGCTTTTTTTATTTAAATGAAGATCTTCGATTAAAAATGGCCAGTATTTTCTAAGGTGATCACAAACTGTGAATTGATGATCATATGAAGGGAGTTTTTTTCTGGCTACGAGGTGTACGAAGTGTCACATCAGGGTCATGCTAATGACTCATCCATGGCAACAGGTTTGTTCGTTTTCCCTAATACTATTCCTACTTTCCATCCCCTTCATGATTGATGATGATCCGTGCATGAAAATGACTTTCGTGGGCACAAAAACAGAGAAAAAATATTCTTGTACAGATTGTTAATTAGTTCTTGGCAAGATAACATCAAAGTGAAATAAAGAAAAAACAGAGATCTTAACCTCGGTTGTGAACTAACGAAGAGAAATTTCCGGACAGATTCGTTAGGAACACCAAGTCTAAAATTTCTATTCTTTCCATCCATCATCCTGTGGCATGACTTCCCTGAGTTTTTGCGAGTTCCAAGAGTCATTGAACTTCCCGAATAAATTCTTCTTTTAGAAAAATGATTTCGATGTAAAAACAAGATGAGCCAATGATTTGAATTTTTATCAATGCAAAGACTGGTAAGAAGCTTTCATTAAGCTAAAAAACGGGAAACCCTCTGTGAATGCGCAATTGTCATTTGATAAATGTGAGTTTTCATCTGAAATTATTTCACTTCATATTTTTTTCTTTCAACTTGTTCCAAATTACGAATAGAATCCGATGATTTGCTTCTAGATGGTTCATTGTTAAGAAAAACCGAGAAATATATAAAAAAGTGAAACCTGGCTTGCAAGATCGGATCCCAAGTCCAGCCTCCGTGGAGCCGATGTCTCCTAATTTGTCGAGTTTTATTTGCTAGAACTCAGTAACAGCGTCTGCTGCTGACTTCTGTTACTGCTGTTCCTTGGTTGCTGACACAGAACATGGGCTAAAAACCTCATTTTTAAGTTTAAATTTTGCAATGCTTGAGCCGCTGAAATCATCTATCTTTATTTGGGTTTGAGAAGGATGTTTTGTCAGAAAATTGTTGCCTGTAATTTCAAACGAATTTCGATTTGATCATTTTTTTATATTGTTCATTTTAACCTAATCCTTCTTTCCTGATTTTTGTACACCTATATTTTCGCTCCACTGACATCCTTTAATTAAGGTTTTTGTGTAATTCTATCTAACAATATCAAGTTTCCATTACACCAAATCTCTCCTGAATTGCACGACTATAATTCAGTAATAATTGAAATCTCACTCATCCTTAAGTTTTCAGGGGGCCTTCCCACTTATGCTGTCTTTGCTTGCCTCAAACAGGTACAAGGTGCTCAATAATAATAATTAACTTTACATGTTTTAGAGTTAATGTTTATTAAACAAACGAATCCTACGAATCAAACAAATATAAAATATTAGTTTATTGTTGAATAGTCGGAAATTACACATTTTATTCAATAACGCCATCCTTCTACGTTAATAAGCTGAAAACCCATAGAGCACGAAACACGAATACTTTGAGCAGGTTAATGACCTGCACGAAACACGTATGAACTTTTGAAGAATCTTGGTTCAGTCCATTTTGAGTCTTTGCTTTCAGCACCTCGAAATTTTGAAAATGTATTACTGAAAATTTACCTTCTTGTATGAACCAGATGCTATAATTGAGAGGATTTAAGGATGGTTATGAAGGACGCCATTTTTCCTTTGAAATGAAGTGTGGAACATTGAATTTAACTTCTCTTGTGTTTCCATGCTTCATGTGAGGGTGCCGAGTCTTGCTGAGATGACCACTGACGTTTTTTGAAATGATTTTTAGGTCCAGGCAACAATGATTCTACGAAAATATCGTTGCGGCAATGTTCATATTTTATTTTATCCTTTTCTTTCACGAAAAGCAATATCTTTGTTTCAGTTTCAGTAATCGCCCAAACCATCACTGATGCCGCTCTATCTTCAAGGTCCTTCGCGCCGCAGACCAAAATCAATCATTTTGTACGTTAAATTTTTGCTGAATATTGAATTTCTTTTTGTCACTGACCAGTGGCTTCGATAGCGTGCTCTTGCAGACACAAGAGAGGAGGATTTAAGCTCTTGTAAGACGTTTGTCCTCAGTTTTCGTAGAAAATATTGCTAATCGTTTTGGGAAAAGTTTTTAAGTTTTGGCGAAGAATGGTGGACATAAGCTCGACGGATACATTCCCCTCTTTGGCAAGATTTCTGAAGAATCCTTTCTAGATCCTCTTGAACTTTTTTCTGAGTGTTTTTACCAGCTTTAGGTTACGATAGTTCGAGGACGATTCTTTTCCAAGCCTATTTTTCACTTGTCCTTTCTTGTTCAACAGCTTCAATATTTTCCAAACAAGTATTCTGTTAATTTTTTAGTTTTTAGTAAAATCCGTTAGATATTTTTCCGTCATGGGCAACTCATAAATGGCAAGTCCTTTGTTTAGTCTTTAGCCATTAGAATAAATATAACACCTGCAAAAAATATATCAGTAATGTACAAAAATGGTCAAAAGGATAAAATGTTTGCGTACATACATAATTTAACATTTAAATTTCACGATATTTGAACATCTTGTGATGACGATAGAAAAATCCCTTGGGGTTATACTGCATAGCTCTTCCCTGTTGTAAATATTCTCCGGAGAGTGAATAAAATGATGTGAGTTAAATGTAACGAGAGCAAACGAAATGTAATATATAATTTATAAAATATAACATTTATATAAAATTTAAAAAACAACGTACAGTTACGGGTGATCTCATTATTTCTCTTCTAAAAGGGTGAATATAAAAAGTTACGTCTATTTGTACATCAGACTTCCTGCATTTTTACTAAATCAAAGTCTTGGTCTTTGATGAGCCGACGAAAATGCTGTCATTGTTTTAACAGGCAGGGGGAAGTTGTTCGCTTTCCTTGGTTCTAGAAATAATTCAATGCCTCGTCGGATATACAAACAATTACTTCTCGTCATCGCTTTCAAAGATATTCTCTTTTTTTGATTTTAAAACGCCGATGTTTCAACCCTTTTTTCGATTAATTTTGAAGACAAAATTAAATTGTAGCAATGTTAAATAATTAGGCATGACAAGGCTAGAATGTTGTTGGTTGTCAGTGTTTGAAACTACATCAATTTGTTTACTGAATGATCAAAAGAAAACATCGATTTTTTAAACTTCTTAGCATGAATTAAAACAATGTTTCACTCTCTTGGTAAAGTCTTTCATATCCTTAGTTATGAATAAGTTTGTAATGAAATCAAAGTGGCAGTTGTGAACGAAGTGTAAGCAGATTTAAAAGCCGTGCTTTCAAGTGTATTTCCCATAAATGCTTTCAACTGTATAACTGGCCGTGAGTGGATGTATTTGTCCAAGCTGCGTTGATGAAATGTTTCTGCATTTTCGCCGTTAACAATAACTTAAGAAATGCCTTTGAGATCCTACTAGTGTTTTGGGTGGCGCAAGCTTGTAGGATCTGTGGAACTGTCAGACGTCCTGAAGTTTCTTCAAAGGAAGTCCTGAGAGTTGTTTCTGCTCCAATAAACTGGTCTTTGCAGTTGAAGGTCCGAGACTAAGAGGAATCGATTTGGAATTCTGTGAATCAACATCAAGAGAAACAAAATTTTTTAACTCACTTGTCAAATTTTCATCATACCAATTCTCTGCGAAAAATCTTCCTCCATAATTGGACCATTTGTCAGATACAGTCGCGCTTACAATGCACTCGTGAGACTTTCACGCCTCTCTCCCGTAAATTATGATATTAGAGTGTTTTCTTGGATGCCGTGATAATCTTGCTTTGGAATAAAATTATGGTGCACATTTGCCTTGCATTAACCAGCGCTCTTGGACTTTGGCGTCAGTTAACTAGGAAATTACGCCAGCACAATTTCCGCTCGAGGGTTCATAGTGTATCTTGGAGGAAATTGAGTTATTCCTGCAGAAGGAAATGTTGGTATTTTTTTATAATTCATAGGTTATCTATTTGTAACCCTGTTAATGTTATAGGAAAATGCCGTAGAGAAAAGTGTTTTTTAAAAGTGTTGAATTATGACCTAAGCTCTTCTAAACAAGTCAACCCGACCACATTGGTGGAATTTTTTACTTTCCCGGAGACAGTAAATAATAACATAACACTTTGCCAGAAAATTAATCAACCCTATATTCAAGGATAGATCTATAGTTCCTGTTGAACACTGAGACTGATGAATAATTGCTATAGTACCTTAGAACAGTCATATAACTAATACAGTTACTTGGGTAAGACATATTATTACTGCTGTACCTTGGCAAATACATAATTACTGCAGTACCTTGAGACAGTTAGATAACTACTGCAGTACACTGGGGTAGATACATAATTACTACCGACAGTTGGGCAGATACATAATTATTCCACGACCTTTTGCAGAAAAGTCATTGATGCAGTTTCCTAGGTAGATAGATAATTGTTGCAGTGCACTGGGGACAATATATATATTTGTAATTACTGCAGTAACGTAGGACTGATTCATTTTAATCTGTAGTTATAATTATCATTACAGAACCTCACAGCATACTAATAGTTTATTGGAGCAGGAGAACAATTAATTTCAAGGGTCTAGGAAGGCTAAGGTCATTGAGTTTTAAAATGCAATGTGACCTTCGTGTGTTTTCACTTTAGTTGCCTTGTATTGTTATGCCAGCTCCAGGTCGCGCACATATTGGCCTCGTTCTTTGATTTGATGAACGCGCCTCTTGTAAAGTCGGAGATTAGGAAAAGATAGGCTACTTCTGTTGGAACTATTTTGTTCATCTCTCTCTCCGACAAGACCTGCCATTCTTGTGTTGAAGATCAGTGTACTGAATCGAGGAACTCCCGCAGATTTTATTCGTTGTAATAATCTTTAAAGATTCATAAGAGCACACAAGAATATGAAACTTCGAGTGGGATTAAATGTTTCGAAGACGGACTAGTAAAATAACTAGTTAGGCTTAAAAAATATAATGATCAAATATCGTTTCTTCTACGAATATAATGCATTATTGGTTTGAGAGTTACAAACTACGCTTTGCAATTTGATACTTACTGCTTCGGTGCCGTTGTTAATAGAAAAAATAATAATTACTATTAAAGTCATATTGCCACTGACTAATAAATTTAAACATTGTCCACTCAAAGTTTTTATATGAACCTGTATGATGGTTTTCTTCATGTAGTAACCTTTTTTATTTAACCTGACACCATTTCCTTTCAAGGAAACACGTCGACGATTTCCTCGGAGTCTTATCGTCTTAAATTTCTCTCAAAACAGCGAAAGGATGCTATTTCTTGGGGCTCAGTCACAGTCATTTCCTAATCTCTCACATCCACTACCATGATCTTGGAAGTTCCAAATTGAACTTGAGCTAAAACCAAGAAACTTCTCATATTCTGCAAGTTTCATTGAAAGAAAAAGGTTGCTGTTTTAATGTCAGTAAATCATGTTTTCACCAATATTGTTTTACTATTTTATTTCTCGTGAAACAGTTCAACTTTATCAACTTGTAGTTTTTCAACCTGTAGCTTTTTCTATTAATCTCTTTTTCCAACACATGTAAGCTTTTACAAATGTGAGGAACACAACTCATTCTGATATTCAATAGCACGTATCTTCTTTCCTCAATCGGAAACATGTTTCAACAGTCCCTTTTTGTGTTAGTTAAATCGACTGAAAACGTGAAGTAAAAAGTTGTTCATATTTCACATACTCACACTACCTAAGTTACCTCTCTACTAATATTATTAATTGCAGGAACATTTTCTAGTTCTTCACGTAGTATCGACACGTAGCGGAACTGACTTGTAATCACCTACTTCACTGAATTATGATGCAAATGTAACATATACCCTCCACTGGTTCTCTTCCTAAACGTATATACTTTTCTATTTCTTCGTTAATCAACCATTTTTTCCTTCAATATCTTAAAAGAAATTTAATAATTCTTTAATTTCCATCTTCCATTTAATTTTCAGTACGCTGGAACTGGAGGGTCGATCTCGTTTCTAAAGCTCTGCTGTTGCATTTCCAAGCATAGCAACATGTGGGCCAAGACAATGAACAAAATCTTCTCACTTTCATACGCATACGGATACAAGCGTTTTAACTTTACGATTGCTTCATACGCATACGGATACAAGCGTTTTTACTTTACGATTGCTTCATTTCATGAAGTATGTATCTGATGCTTGATCATTTGCGTTTTTTGTTTCATTCGTTTTTTTTCAATTTGGATTGCATTTGAATTGGATCCTTATCATTTTGATCCCTTTGCAAATAAATGTATACTTATTTCTATACTATTCAGCTTCTCAGACCATAGTATCAAAGTTTAGTAACAACTTTTTGTAATATCCTCATTAAATTTGTTCACAAATTTTTGCAGGCAATTTTAAAAAGTATTTAACTGAAACAATCTTTCCAGAATGCAATTTTTATTTTCAAGGTGCCAGATATTTCAACAAAATGTTATGCTGGAAGCAACTATAAAATTCCAAACAGCTTCGGTTTCCGTTAGGTGTATTCACTGAACACCAACGATGTGAATCTTCAGAGGATACGAAGTTCGATAATAAGCTGTCTTCGATATTCAATACGCACACATCACATAGTCTATAATGAAATATATCTATTTCCAACGTAGGTACGCATAAAGTTCCAACGCAACTGATAGAAAGTAAATTGAAATCTGAGACTAAAGCATGCTAGTCTTTGCGTGTCTTCTCTGTGGATTTTCTATGGGTTGCAGTTTTGTAACAAAAGGATAGTTTTACTGTTAATTTCCATAGCGTAAATTACAAGTAGCGTTCTGAGTGCGTGCTAGATACGGAAAAGGTAGTGCAGCTTTCAGATATTGTAACTTCATGTCCACCAAGAACAATCATCGCCAATTTGAAATTTAAATTTCTTCTATTTGTGCTCAAATAAAAGTAATACATACCAAAGTAGGTCTAATAGATATGCTTTCAAGCGAGGCCATGCAACTCTTTAACTTTTTGCTTTGCATCTCAGAATATTTTTAAGCAAAGTTTCCTAATTTTATATACAGAAGTTTTCAAGCTATAAGTTTCCTGCTTCAGTATCCAACTAAGTTAAATTAGCTGCATAGTTTCAACATGTAATGTGCATTTTTGTGAAAAATGTGCAAACTTCACTTCCTCGAATTCGCATGGACGATTTGTCAGGTGCAGAGAATTTTTTCTTTTACGATATTCATCATCTGAAATGCCTCTTCACAGAAACCGATAATTTTGTATAAAAAATTACGAAAAATAAGCTCTGAAACTTTCTCTTGCTGTAGCCATTCGCTGACTTAAATTCTCCAGCAATGCATGCAAGTTCTATGAGACTTTAATTCATAAATACAAGACCTCCTATGCTTTTGTGGACATAATTTTGGTACAAAGTACACCATAAACTCATGTCATGGTTCCCGCCTTACAATTTAAACCAATGACAATCCTGTAACATTTATATTATCAGCGTCAAACGCATTTTTCCACATTTTCAGTCGATTTCCGCTTTTGTAGATTTTTGCTTCACATTCTGGGTCAAACTCTGTTTTGTACCTTTCTTATTAGCGCTGAATAGCCAATTATCTTAGGGAAAGGTATCATTTTTGGGATTACATGTCTTTCGATAACTAATAACTAATGTTTTTTTTAATTTCCACTATCCCATTTCATTCTTTCTTTTTGACTCTTTTAGATAAGCACTCCATTTTACATTTTATTTTACAGATTATAATGACCTCCCAAAATAGTGATAGTTTTGCAGTGCCCGGACTGCTTCATTCAATGTAGTAATTCTTAGAAAATCAGAGTGCAAAACACACTCAAATTCTATCATATTACTATTTTTCTAATTTAGGTGACTTTTCTGTTTTGGCTTTAGGGTCAAAATTACCTGCACATCATCTGTAATTGCGTCATCATCTGGCATGTGCCAAAATGAGTTTTGAATCTCAGCTCGAGTTCATGCCTGGAAAGTTCAGACGACTTTCCTCTGCGACTGGTAGCTAAAGTTGCAATCAACCAGCTTACAGGGCTAAATTGTCTCTTCAACTTCTTTTGATTGCAACAGACTTGGATTCCATTCATGTCCAGTATTTCAGAATTTTGTCGCAAGCTTCAGCAGAGCAAAACTAAGAATTTTACTGACTCTAGTAAGATCATAACTGCATTTGACTGCTGCTAAATAAAAGAAAAATTTATTTAAATTCATGAATATTTATTCTGAAAAACTGTTTAAATTTAGTTTAACTTTCTAAAGTGTAATCATCCATCAACTTTTAAGATAGAGAATATTAATACTATTGTTGAAATATTGTCATCCTGCACTCTTCAGATCCAACATAATTGGAATACAATAGCTCTGTCAGATAAATTTTTACATGAAAAATATTCTAAAATGTACTTCAAGTGTTGGTGATGAACGCGTTGTATCTGCAGCAGCTTTCCGTTGATTTGCAAGGCATTGTTCAAGATATGTACCAAATTCCAGGATAATGTGCCAAAAAAACTATAGAGTGAGATAAATTTAGAATTTTTCTATTAGGCGTAATGTTGTCTTAAGGGTTCCCTTTGTCTCTGAATAAGAAGAGGAAAAAATAACAAATCGAATCCTTGTCCAGTCACTCTGCTTTCGGCTGCCGCGGCCTCAATAATACTGAAGATATCCATTCAGCCTAGTGACTAAATGGTCACGCAATGAAATTAATTTGCTACAAAAGTTTACTCACTGTCATTGACTCTCAGTTAGGCGTACATGAAGGGAAGAAAGGCAACTTCATGTTGAAGGGCTTGTACGATGGATTCTTGTCAGAATCAAAAGACTCAGAAGTAAAAATTCGAGAACCCAACACAATACCCAAGTGATCTTAGAATAGAATAGAATGAGGCTATTGGAACGAACGTTCTGGCCCATTCATGGGTCGGATAATTACTTCGACAATTATTCGGTTGTTTACCCAAGTCCCATGCCGTATTTCTAGCCACGTCAACCATGTCGGCAGCGGGATTCGAACCCGGGTCTTTCCGCTCGCAAGCAGATTCGCTCACCAGTCGACCAAGCTGGTGGTACTACCACATACTATAGAGCTTGACGACGCTATAGACGACGAAATAAAATTGCTCTGGTTCGGACTCCCAAAGTCTGCAGAGAGAGCTTGTCAGGGTAATCTGAGTGACCTTTTATCTTTCAAATTTTATTGAGTTTCTGCTTCTTTTCGGCCATCTGAACGCTAGTGCACAGCACTTCGTCGACTGCAGTAAACGTTCTATGTCGAAAGAAATAAATTACTCAGGAAGTCTCTCAATTTAGAATTCTTTGTTAAATATTAATGGATTTGGGGGCAACTGAGAAGAGGCCGATGGAATTTACTCGGGAAATTGGAAGATATTTTAAAAACTTACATCATTCACGAGAAAATATTTACGGACATTTTTCACAAAGTCAAACGCGAGATTAAAAGTTCAACAGCAGATCTGAACAGAAATAGCAAATGAAAATGTATCATTGTTGTGTGATATTAATCTTTTTCAAGTTATATACTGGAGACGAGTTATATGCAAAAATTTTCATTATAAAATTTAAAACTGATCTTCCATTTTCATTATTTCCCTAAGAAAAGAAACTTATAGTAACACATTGACTTGTGTTGAATATAGTTAATACTTAGAAAAAACCAAAGAAGTACAAGGCATTGATAGGCAATATTGATGCCATGAACGGCGTGTGTCTGTACTATGAAATTATTGAACTGATGTAGGATTTTTTGATGGATTTATATTCATTTTAAATTAATTTAAACAATTTATATAAATGACACATTCCAGTTCCTCTACAGGGTCCGTATTAATATTGTCAGTTAAGCTGCCCAAATTGTTTATAATACCTTCTTACTTCGACCTGTAAAACTGCTATGTATAAGAGGGATAAACTTATTTGATTGGGTCAAATTTAGAAGCTTTATTTGTTTGGAAGAAAAAGTTTTTCGATTTTAATTTCGTACCTGACATTTTGGCCCAACTAAAACCTTAAAAAAAACCTAGATGACAAGTCATGTAGCCTTTATGAGCAGCTCCACCATTAGTCACTTGCCGGTTTTAGGAAGAGAAAGAAATGTTGACATGCCTCTACGGTGGATAATTAAAAAGCTCTTATGTCTCTAAACGTGTTTTCGTCTATGAATCAGGCCATTTTGAAACAAATAGTTATTTTCGAACCTTCGTTGGCTGAAATTCATATCAGCAGAATTTCAGATTTTGCTGACTCAGATCTTTGAATATTTTTCATGTGATTTCAGTGGATGTTCCTTGAAGCTCTAATCGAAATTAAGATTAGTCTAGAAATTATGGGATAATTTTTAGTGCAGGCCATACGTATTAAGTAGAAGAAAGCTTAATATAAACTGCAGTCATTTTAGTGTTTTCACTGAATTATTAACTTATAGACAGTCCTTTTGCAGTACTTTAAGAGAGTTTGTGAAAGATCTGGATGCTCAGTTTTGTTTGAATTATTATCACGAGATAAATCGTCCATACCCAAATGCTTAATATTTTCTTCAGCAATATCTCAGGCCTTATCAATTGCAGTTGCACTTCTCACAGAAATAAGTCGATATTTTTGTTTCTATTTTGTTTTGATTTTCTTTTATTTGGAATCCAGGTACAACTTGAACCTAAGGCTGAACCTTTGTTTTAAACCTTACTTGTTTCGTTCGCCACAGTCTGCAACTGAAGTATAAATATTCGCTTAAAATTCTCAAGTGCTTATTCTACTTACGACATTAAAAATAATTTCATTTTCTTGTTGCATTCACTGTAGCTTCGCGCACTATTTCATCTCAATTAAGCATGAATTCCCATTGCACGTCAATAATCAATGATATATTTTTCTACGACTTGAATGTACTGAGTTCAACATCTGAATGATTGACACTGCGTTTATCGTCAATGTGGCCACTTTGATTACAAGTCTTCTGTTAGTGAAACTTTCATCTTAATTAGGATAGCATTTTTCAGCAGTTTAACAGTTCCTGAAAATTGTGGTCGATTGAAATGCAGTAGAAATTACAATACGTTTACTTAATGACTAATAAAAATGTACAAAAGTAATAACACATAAAGTTTTCTCGCCTTATTTGGTCAGAATAAATGTCGATAACATTCACTGTGCACAGTTTTCCAATAAAGACGATTGAACGTTTTCTGCAAGTTTTCTGTGAACGTGTAACCATTCTTGTTCATTTTTTTCAAATCCTCCTATGCCACGTGCCAATATCACTTCCACTCATATCATATGTTTTGGTTTTGAGTCCTGTTGTCCTCAGGGTTTGAGTCCTGTTATGACCAAGGTTTCAGTGCTGTTGCCAAGGTTTCAGTGCTGTTATGACTAATGTTTGAGTCCTGTTATGACCAAAGTTTGAGTGCTGTTTTGGCCAAGGTTTGAGTTTTGTTATGACCAAGGTTTGAGTCCTGTTATGACCAAGGTTTGAGTCCTGTTATGACCAAAGTTTGAGTGTTGTTATGACCAAGGTTTGAGTCCTGTTATGACCAAGGTTTTAGTGCTGTTATGACCAAGGTTTGAGTCTTGGTATGGCCAGGGTTCAAGCCTTGTTAGTGTCAGGGTTCGAGCCTTGCTATGGCCAGGGTTCGAGTTCTTTTATCTCCAGGGTTCTAGTCCTGCTCCTGCATTGTCAGGTCACATTGATTGTACGAATCACCACTAATGGAATTGCATGCGATATACAAGGGTCACCTTAATTGATGACTGTGCTAGACCATGGAAATAAAGGCAGGATGATGGGCCAAATTCATGAAAACTAGACATGGTGTTGTGTGGAGTTGAAAATGATGAATTGGATGAAATGATTTTGAACATTTTGGGGGCAAATGGAAGTAAAATTGAAATTAACTGAGGAAATTTGATGGAACTGAACGAAATTGAGAATATTTTTAAAGATCCCGTAAGTGATAATTGACCTGAAATCCTTTACAAGCTTTAAAAAATTCAGTGAATACATATACATTTGACGAAAAAACGCCATATTACTTCCTGAAATGACGTTACGAGATGAAAATCTGAATCACTTTATTAATTTATTCCGAAATTGTAAGTAAATTATTAGGGGTAGTATTATTTTAAAACCTAATGGCAATTTTCTATCGTGTTTATCAACAAATTACTAAAAACATTTTAATAGAATGTTGTGCAATTAATAATTTATGAAATTTAAAGCTAGGGAAAACTAGATTACACATGTCTCATCATAAATGAGTATTATATAGAGGCGGTGAATTAGTATAAATTAGTATTATTTCTGAGGAAAATCATTCAATCTGCAACACAAATTATTAAAAATTCTTTGTTTTCCCTAATTTACTATTTTCTGATTTGGTATTTCACCTGAACTTTATATTTTTTCTCTTTATAATTTTTTAAAAACCTCAATGAAATGTAACGTGAATATGATTTTTTATTTTTTTACTTGAATTCTTCAATTTTGCATCAATTCAGAATCAAATACCCTCAAGTCGAATCTAATGATTCTGCAAAATATCATTTATTTTAATTATAATGTCTGAGATATTTTATGCTTGCCAAAACCGTTAGAACCCTAGTGGATGACTAGAGGGCAAAATAATTGTTAATTTTAACTGTAGAGAACCGAAATAGAGCATTTTTAATTGCATTAAAATAAATTTACTCATGTTGATCATATCTCATTGAAAGAAATTTAAAACAATCATAGACAGACCGTAACAATTATTTTTCCTAATATGTTAAATTTAAAGGAATACCTTATCGCCTGCGTATTACAACAAATTAAAATTTCCTATTATTCCTAATAAAAGAGCTACTTCGTACACGCTATAATACTCTGCATGGTAGATTCTATCAGATCTCAGTTGAGCTTTTCCCGTTAATTTCAAACATGCAAACCTTTGTACACGTCAGTATTCAAAAATTAAGAAGAAGACTGTACTGCGTATGCAGACCTCCACAGGGCCTCAAAATTACCCCACAGAGGCTGCTTCAATATCAGTTGCTGGTCTTCTTTAATGAAGCAACATTTTGAGGATACAGCAACTTCATCAGTAGCTCCAGTTCCTGCCTTAATGGAGTAGTGACCAAAGTTTGAAGTTCACTGCCGCGTGAACACGAGAGTCAAAAAGAGTTCCCTACGTTTTAAATTTATATCAGAGAGAAAACTGCAACATTATTTGGTGATGATGCTTAGTATTTAGAGTTCTTTTTTAAAATTTAGACTCATTCTTCACAGATTGAAGAGCTTTTAATTTAGCATTTTCTGTTGTCAGCTCAAGCACTCATATTTCTGATGGTCATTTCCGGTGTTTTCACTTCTAATTCTATTACACTACTCAGTTCTAGCATACTCAGTTCTGACACACAGTTCTAACACTCAATTCCAGCACACTGAGTTCTAAAATATTTCTCAGTTCATGCACTCTCACCGCTATGATCGAAGTTCTAGCGCACTTAAATTTTCACTAATTTAATCCCAGCCTTTGTCCTCCTAGAGCTCTCAATTCATGCTGTTTTGAGCACCAGAGTGGCACCAGGCTCTCTAGTTTGCATGCATTCAAGAGCTCTTCTTTTGGTAGGCTTCAGCTCCCTCTCCCAGTTCTAATACTAACTCTCATGGGAATTTCAGGTACAACATTCAGCATTTCTGTGTCCAGTGGCCAGCACCTGAATCTTTTTGTAAATTAATTGTGAACGTCTGTACACCAAAAATATATGTATTTTTCATAAGGGTGTCACAAAGCTTAATTTTCTACACTCACACGTTGTTCATTCTAAAAAACTTGTTTTTTATTGCGATATTAATTATTTTTATGGTTGTCTGTTCAGGTAAAATATTTGGAAACTTCTAAGTACTATAATCCAAATTCATGTCTTCCTGCAACAAAATTATTATATAACACTCTGTTGTATAAAATTGTTTATCTTTTAATTCATCTGAGTAGCCTTTATTATTAAAACTTTTGGCTGGGCCCTAGCAACAGCAACTTTTTTTCTCCTCTCACAATGCCCTCTTAATGAGACCTGCAGTTTTATCTTCCAAACTTTCCCTGAGATTATCACGCACAAAAGCTCCATTGCTGCTAGCGGGAGAAAGTTTACTTGTGTATACACTGGTGCTTTGGCTAAAGAAGAAAGTGTTCGAAACTAAAATAAATTTTGTCATGGGCAATTAGCAAGTTAGCGCTTTAAAACGGTTGTGTCAATATATCTCTCTGAATTCTTATGCAGTTATTCTCCCCGACTTGATAGGCAGCGTTAAAAAAAGCTTAGTAGCGTCAACGACAAAACCGAGAAGTGTCAACATTTATTTTTAGTGTGCAAATTCCATCGCTTCAAATAACGTGCTATAAAAAAGTCATTGAAATGCTTAAGGCATGAACACAGAAAAATAATTATTTTTGTTGTTAGAGCATCAATATACTTAGCTCCTAGCCTAACCAAATATTTTCATCGGTTTGTACTCCTCTCATTTTCATGAGTTACGTGTTATGAGAACATCATAAACGACTTGTCTTCGCTACAGCCACGGAAACACAGCGTGCATCAGTGCGTGATAACCTTCATGAATTTTAATGACATTGATTCAGCCCGAGCTGCAACCCTATTTCTATCCTGGCACGAGGGCTACACTTTCCTGGTTGTCTTCTTTTTTGGTTCTTGGTTATTTTCTATCACTGTTACATTCACCAATTAGTTACAGTTTGCTTGTTTGATGATTTTTCAAAATAGTCATTAATTTTTTTGTGAGTTGGGAATGGGCTTAATTTTTTTATTTTTCATCATAGGCCATTTTATATTTTTGAAAAAGAAGCTCGAACTAATGATTTGATTGTTCATCAATTCAATTATTTTACTTTTTAAAATGACAATGCAATAATGGTGAGCTGGCTTACACGTGTATATTTTTCGGAAGAAAATGTTATTTTAAAATGAATTCAATTTTTATTAAATCATCAACGTTTACACGTTTATTCACACAGAATTTGTTGTGATAAAACAACAAACATTTACAATCGATGCATATCAAATACCCCATACTAAAGCTAGACTCTTTTCATGTCATTGGATCTAAACTTTCAAGCGTGTAGTATTTCGATTCAAAAAGATTGGAACGGGGGAATGCAATATTATTTGAATAAAAAACTCGCTTTTATTTTTATTTGGTAAAATATTTAGAACCCGAGTGTGACAGTGAAGTGGATAGAAGTCCAACGTCAATGTAATTCTAAGCTTTGCGTTCGCTAATGGTTCTGGAATTATTTTTTATAGATCTTTAATGGTCACAAAATCGGATCGTTTCCACAATATATTCTTAATAATGTCAATCACCATGCTCATGTATTGTACAAAAGTACATTCTAATAGCATTTGGGTACTAACAAAACCACAGCTCCTGGAACTCGAATATACGATACGAAACGTGTTCAGACAACATCTTTTTAATGCAGTGTCACTTGGTAGCTCAATAATTTAAAAAAAGCTCCAAGTAAGTGCAAGATTCCTTGTATGATACATACTCAATTTTATACTCTTTCTTTCATCAATAGCGATATGAAATCCCACTTAATATTGATATTTAAATTAGATATTTTATGGGGTTCGTATGAATATTTTTCCATATATTTGGTCTGGCTTTGCACTCATGCTCACTAGCTTCCTAGAGATAAATAAAATGTTGGAAATGTTTATTCGTATCCACCTTTCATTTAATATTTATTCGCTGAGATGAGGAGACTGTGACAATAGTTGCATAAAGAACATATTTACAAGCATTCTGAGTGCGTGATGCACCCCCTCTGCTCTTTTTCTCCTCCCTCTGTTTTTTTAAAAAGAATCAAGTATTAGTCAGTAGGCATAATGACGAGTGGAATGCATTATGACCTGCGAGAATTTGTTGAAAGTCACACACGGGGATATTTTCCTGTTATAATGAACTTTAAAAATTAGTTTAAGACCTGAATTTTATTGTGAAAAGCAGGACCCATGCTCATTTTCAAAAATTTTGATATGTATTCGAGGGGAACAAAATAGAGTAAGTACCTAAACAACTACAGAAGAGATTGAAAATTAATAGTTTGACAGTTTTGGTTCCGTGTACACATGATACACACTCATGTGCCACATGTCATAAACATTACCTCCTGAATCACAACACCAGCAATGCAGAATTATGACTGTGTATTACTTCTTCTCTACGGTACAAAACCAGACCCTATTCCAATCATATGAATGTTCTGTATATGTACCAGGGTATGTGTATTTATTTTACAATACTTCACGGAGGTCTAGTCGGCAACTCAATCATAAGCTTTGATAGAGTTCTCTCAACCCACAAGTAAAGTCCCACTGCAGTTTATTCGATAACCAACAGCGCCGGCATGGAATCGTTTTTGCTTTAAAGCAAATCAATATTCTGTCGTGGAAAGATAATCTAGTGACATGCTCGTATGAGACGGTTATGGCAGCTTAGAAAATGAGGTTGCAGTAAAAATAACACGGGTTTCTCTTCAGACACACTTTTTGTTTTACTTTCAGAAGATACTTTACTGCATGCATAAAATGCACTGGTAAACGGTCATGCAACCTTCCACTATTGAGGAATAATATTAAATGCGAGTGATTTCGTCAATTAGCATTTGTATACGTAGTCTAAATTTAGGCTCGTTGCTGTGCTTTTCTAATTTTGTGAGTGCGAGCTTTAGTTCAACAACTGCCACACATCATTGCTATTTCTAGAGCTTTCGTTATCCAACCCATTTCTCTCTTCATTTCGATATGTACCTCCCATGTTGATTATATGACGAGTTCATTGGAATTTTGATCCCGTTGGCTCAATAGCATTCCCATTATTTCTACGAAAGTCTACAGTGTGTATTAACTTCTTGACTAATGTTGGTTTAGTAATTCTCTTCGAAAATCTGTTGGTCTTCATCTATAGGGCTTACTTGCTGATGATCTGTAAATCTATTCCTGTTTCTTCCCCGTATCATGACGCAGTTGAATTTAGTGGAAATCATATTTTTGTTGGTACACGGTAGGTACACTTTGTGCCTGCTTATCACCACTCGTGTCCCAGTACGAATTAATGCTGTAGGAACTCAGCTCTAGACGCTATGTCAGCCAAGAACAGCTCTCCGACCGCAATTTTTTCCTACCGAATAGATGGAAAATATGTGAACTTAGCCCTGCAGATATCATAAGTCTCAGCATAGCGGCAAAATAATTCATGGACGAATATATGTTTATGTAGAAGACGCGGCTCGTAATATAACAGTAAACCGCCGGGCAAAAATATGTCCTAAAATGAGCTACCATGTTTAATTTGATTCACAGAATCGAATAGTGATAGTCGTTATATAATGAATCTATACTAAAAATCCTATGCAGGTGCATTATAACTAGTAATTTTAGCCCTTCGATGTGACAAATAAGAAAATGTCAAGAAAAGATTGCGTTACAATTTTGTCCAATAAAATTCTGATATGAATTGTGATGGTTGAAAATATTGAATGAATTATTGCAAAAAATTATTAGCTTCCATTTATCTAGGCTATTAAGCATCAATACGACAGTATTTCTGTTGTTTTAGACTTTTTTCCGGCAGTTGGTATCGCTGCATTAAGAGTCACACTTGAAAATTGCACCACTTGAAAGTCGTCTCGAAGAGGGAAATGCCCTTTGGAGAAATCGACAATTCCCATAAGTCGCTTCCTTTGTCAATCCCTGCAAAGTAACTCTTGTGACTCTCTACCCTCCCTCCCTCCCTCAGAAAAGTTACTCTTATGACTCTCTACCCTCCTTCGCCCTGCAGAGTTACTTTTGCGACCCTCTACTCCTCCCCCAGTAAAGTAATTTTTGGGACCCTCTATCCTCCCTTCCGTAGCAAAGTAACACTACCTTCCCTCGCCCTGCAAAATATCATAACTCATACAACTGTTACTGTCTTGAGTAACAGTTGTATGCAGATATCCATGACCGAGCTGCAATCCACTTGGTAACTACTGTATGACTCGCATGTTTTCTGTATTTCAAGTAGAACAAAAAGAAGGATTAATGCAAAGATATTGACTGTCTTCCGGGCCCCTTTATGACGGTGATTCATTGAATTATTCAGGGATGTATACCTTACACATGTTCTCACAGCTATTTAATGAAGTCTTTCAAGCCCAATATAGTTATTACTGTATAAATGGTTCTCATTTTCAGACTAAAATCATTCTAAGTAGTTTGATTGTAATAAATATTCACACATAACAAAGATGGTTACTTATGCCACTATACACTTATTGAAGAAATTGTTCACTATGATTGCCATTGCAATGCAGTGTTCATACTAGAAAAGAGCCAACAATTATGCAGCACATGTGATACTTCCACGGGATCTGTATATTACGAAGGTAAAGAGCACGATCAAGGTACGCAGCCGAAACAGTTGCCTGCCACACAACTTTGCCAAACAAAGGAGACACAGTCAGAACGAGTGCAGTATTTACGCAACTGGGGTTTGCATGGCTCTTATTGTAGGTGGTTTCTACATGCTGTATAAAGTTGTGCTGTGTCTCACACACAATATACTCTGAGCTTTACGTTACGTGCTGTAAAAAAGATATCGTGAAAAAACGTAGTCGTAGAAAAGTGAATTTTTAAGATAAATGACTATTACCGTCCATATTATTGTTAATAATTATCATTCATGTCATTTGTCATATGAACCATCTATGTTTGTAAGGATGTACATGGATGCAAGATGCATTCAAAATACCTTGTATGCGTTCAGAATAGGCTCATCTCAATTGGGAACCTCACGCCGTGTCGATTAAAGGAACAGCGCTACACCTGCCTGTTCTCTGTCGTGCTGCGCGTTACTGTCGCTGATGAACATTGCTGTAGGCACAATATTTCTTATATTACTTGTTGATAAGCGTTTAGTTTCACTGTTAGTATTACTAGTGCAATGCCCGTCTAATCTAAATTTCAGAATGCCATTTCGCGTTGTTCGTCCGATAGTCTTCGGCGTCTTTGTGGCTATCGAAGTCTTGCTGCTTCTCTCTTACGGGTGGACACGTTTCTATCCATGCTGGCCTTTTTTGCCAAAATTTTATTCTGAAATATCCTCTATTATCTCTTTAAAGATTTTCAAGAAAATCACAATTCTGAAAACAATAACTCAATTTCCAAAATCTTTGGCCTTATACTAAGTGGTAGCCAGGTTTCTAGTCAAACTAATTTAATAATTTCTTTTTGCATTATCAATTAAAAATATCAAAGCATCATGATAAATTCCAACAGAAAAAGGTCCAATGAAAATTTCTATTTGTAAAAATAAAACCGATTGTGTATTCTGGATACTAATACAAGTGAAAGGAAATTGAATTGCCACAGAAAAATAATGCAATTGAGTGATTTCTTGTATTTCTTAAGCTTTATTCTTGTTGCTATCAAAGCTATCGATTAGAAAAGTGTGACACAGGGACGGACAGACAGACAGACGGAGGGACGGACGGACCTGGCTCTTATTATAGTATAGATTATTGCTCATTAATTGTTGTAGTTAGGGTGATATCTTTCAATTTCATCACGGGTTATTGAATCAATGAGACTAGGATCATATAGAATTTTTATCAGATGATTTGTGACTGACGTCATTTACACTACTGATTTAATTTATAAAATGCCAGGCCTCACTTGAGAAGCGTATTTATGAATGCGAATTTGAAATGCAGAATTTGCAGTTAGTTAACCAGAGTTGGCTGCTTATTTTGCACACGCATCTGATGTATCTTAAGTTACCACAAGGACAAGACTCAAATTTTTATACAAAATTAAGGAATTATGATTAGGTTCTCTACTTTACTCATTAGAACATGAAGAAATTAATGCAAAGCATTGAACACTACATTTCATCAACTGAGAGGCTTTTTATTCACTGATGAGACATGTGATCTATTTTTGTCGCATGAGAAACCTGAACAGTCTCACTTCCATGCGTCTGAGGCTCAGAAACTCGTTTGTTAATTAACCCTGTGTAACTTGCTGCAACCACTCAGAAGCTGGCAGCCGCCACTCAGCCACTCTCTCATGTATGAAAATTTCGTCAGTCTCTATTTTCAGTTTCTCTTTTTAAAAAGCAAACTCTGAAATACTGAAAACAATAGTGTTTAGGCCTAGGATGCCTGCTTTAGTTAACCTATTCATTCACTTAGTACAGGGCACGACGACATTATAGATTCGCTAATGTGTCCAAGAGTTCTGAAATAAGACGACAAAAATGTTGAAATGATCAAAGTTCTAACAGCCAATGAATTTCCGTCATTTCATTTACAAATGAAACTTCAGTTAGATAATGTAAATAATCCGAAAAAACCCTGAATTGAAGTACAACAAAAAAGTTTAATAGTAGCAATGGTGTACATCTGAGAGGCTGACATTACGGAAAAATCTGCTGTATGACGAACAGATTCAGATGTTTTTACTCAGTTTGGTTCAAATACACCTGACATGTAAACTTCTTAGGTGAAGTCTTGTGCGTAAGCCTGGAACTTTTCATCTTTAAATTTACTATCATCGTTTAGATAACTGTCGATGGCACTTCACTGCGCACAAATATTAGGAAGAGGGTGTTTCCTAAGATTGGCCTTGAATTATTTAATATATATCTCTGTAATTTTCTACCAGAAATACCTAACAATATCATGCACACTTCAATTTTGCTTCATTTCGACTACTCATTTCTCTATTTCTGTATCAACAGATTTCACAGTTTGAAAGTTCTGCTATTATCATAGCATTGTGTCTTGACATTCTCATTCTTCAAATCCTTGACACCATTATTGACTCACTATTCTTTTTTTTCCTTTTTTCTAGTAGCATTATCCCTTCGTTATCTACTTCTAACTATCTAATATCATTATTATTTAACTGTACTCTCATTCATTTTTCCCCAATCCCAATCTCCTCAATTCATTTTATTTTATTTTTCTACTAACATTCAGCAAAAGCACTTCAGTTTTTACATGGGTGAATAAAAAATTGTATACAATAAGGAAATCATTTTGATTTTGCATCTAAGAATTCTCATAAATGGTTTTTGAAGCATTTTACGCTATAAATTATAGTTCAAAAATTCCTTGTAAACATTTACCGCAAATGACCCGGAATGAACATGGTTATGAGTAAGTGGTATGAATTTTTAGGATCCGAGCAATTTCATTTAATGATTTATGCTTGAAACGCAGTAAGCTTGTTTTCCTTAATTAGATAAGAGAAGTAAATGACCTGTATAAATTTTTGGTCAAGTTCGGTATATTTACAAGTTGATTTAAACCGTATTTCCTAATGTAGGTTGTTAATGAAAAGGCATGAAAGAAATAATATTAAATAACGTTGGACATATTCTACATTTAGGGAAAATTAATGCACCTATGTATGTCTTCCTTAACCTCTGAGTACAGGCAGTGGTTCTGCAGTAGCAGTACACGCATTTATTTGCTATTAAGTTACCCGGCTATTTTAAAAAAAAACTATGCTTGCTTGTACATGAATTTTATCTACACCTAGTATCTCCTATCCCTCCATTGATTTTTTTGCCAATCTGAAATCAACATTCGCTCGATTGAAGCATAGAATTAAATCATACACAATTATCAACAAATGCTAGAGATATACTCCTGACACCACTTAGTTAATTCATGTCTCTTTCAATCGTGAAACGAGTAACCATGGATTGAAATGCTCACTCTTAGACTGTGTCATTTCTTTCCCAACTTCTAAAACTCTTCAGCACTTCTGGAGCTAGGTGTGCTCATCACTTCTCACCAACGCGTCATGTTACCATTACAAAATATTGTCGACCAGTCATCGGCCTGAGTGCTTCTCATCGCCTTTGTGTCTCGAAGCTTGGTAAATATTCATCTCTCCTCGTCCACAACTTCTTTGTTCTTCAGTTTTCAGCTAAAAAGTTAATAGGGTTTATGAATGACTAACTTGTTGAACTTTTGTGTTGGTAACTAGGACGTGAGGGCATTGCAGTTAGTGTTTCATTAATGAAGTATAGTAATTATTTATTTGTCAACTAATTCGCTTCACATCAAGCATTATGTACCCACAGTACTGACCATGAAGTTTCGTTTTTGCAGCTACAATAATTAGTACTGAAGTTACTTGGGTGCAATTAAGAATACAAATTGCAAGGCTTACACGTGAAATTAACAAGAGTTTATTGCTCCTCTAGTAATTATACGTGCGTGATGGCTATTGTGTAATCGATTTCCTTTATAATTATACACAAAAATATACGACACGACATACGATTTCTTTTCCAGTGAAATGATGAACTAAGTCGGTAATAGAACATCTGCGTTAAAAATACTATATATGTCAAAAAAAATTAGACGTACATTAGACAATTTTGAAGTGTCGCTGTGTAACACAGTACATCATTTCTTGTCCAGGTCACTGAGATACTTTCTTGTAAGGACAGTTGTACGCAAGAAATGTTTTGCCGCTGCTAAGCCTCGCTGTTGCGTTGAGATAGAAGCATTTAACTTTTACATTTCAGTGCAACTTGCCTAAGATCAACTGAGCTGGTCAAGCGAGACTTGAATACTTCACATGACAGCTCTTCTAGATCACAGACTTCTTTAAGCCCTTAGTCAATACGGTGACTATGAAATGTGTACCCAGGAATAGCTCACACTATAATCCGAACACTGTTTGCAATGCTTTGGTTGTGTGTGATTCAAAATGTTATCAGTTTCTCACTCCCTTCACCTATGAGAATATTTCTTCCATTATCAGGTCGTTAACTATGATATGTGAAATTTTGAGCAGAATATTTATTTTAAATTAGCTTAAACAAAAAGCAGCAGAGTTTAATCAAAGTATCTGCCTATATTCGGAATCCATTTTGTCATCTTACAGGAATCTTATTTATACCAGCAGCAAAAAATCGTGCAGAGCAACAGGATATTGTCTTGGTCTACCACGGGGCTGATTTTCCAGAGCAAAGTCACCAGTTCAAAACTTCTTACATCGTCGTCGTACAGCACGCTCATTTGCCACATTTTTTGCCAGAAACATCACTGATGTTTTGAACTGTCTGTGGTGCATCGGTTCCGCGACGGAACTTATGTTGATCTCCTACATGAAATGTAGGTCTTCCTGAAACGGGCATTCGTGCTCATTGTTACGCTGCAATTCAGTCTACTGAGATGCCCTTGAAACTGTCCCAGAACGCTGCGTCGCCCGTTCACCACTGTACAATGACGCATGTCTAGCGAGCGAAAAAACTTCATTCTGGACCGTTATTTTGATGGCTGAGGAAATAAGTGAAGTACTGCAGAAATGATATTCGTGTATTTCTCATTTAGTACATAAACAACACAAACTTTTTACGCATCCATGGGTTCAGATAAATGGATTTGCATGAGAAAATTCACAATATCATCCGACATCAGAAATTTACATTCATAGAAGTGATGATGTATGTTTCGAACGCAGTTAAACAACAATGTTCCAAAATAAAACATGAAAGTCAACTCCCGCCAAATTAAGTGCATAAGAACGTTAGATATTTCATTCTTAACAATCTCATGTCATAGCAAGCGTTTAAAAGTGTTTTGGTTCTAAATATTGCACATAAATTACCAAACTTAATGTGACACAACTCTACTCAAGAGTGTTAAGTATAATATAAGAACCTGGTCTACACGTAACAAACGTTGAAAGTGTTCGTACTCTCCCTGGGTTTTACCTCCTCGTCATGCACCTAATTGCAGAATAAATAAGTTGAAATCATGCTTTATTTTTATCACCGCTTTACGCTTAGAGAATTATCTGTCAAAAACAGCATAATATGATTATGAGCAATAACTATATTTTAGAATTGTGCAGACACATTTTCCTCGGTTGTGAAAAAGAATATTTTCATTAGATTGTTTTTCTGACGTGTATTGGTTTTTGTTTACCGCTAATGAACGTGGGCCAAAGATCTTATTAGTGTTAGAATTTTTCATTCATAATGCAGTTGTTTTTACTTCATAAATTGAAATATTTCGCTTGTCAAATTAGAACATTTATTGATTTAGTTGGGTTAAAAGTATTTTTAAAACCCGGTACTCAAGCAAATGAGATTAATTTTCCTCCTCATGTCTTAGAACTTTTGCATCACATCCAATAATTTCAAATTGTATTAACACATTTCAATTTCAATATTACAATTTCTTTAAGACTTCTTGCACTCAAAATTTTCATTATCTTGTTGTGTAACTTGTAATTTAATATCCAGCCTTTTGTTCGCTAGCAAGAAGCGTTTGAAGGCAAGGTGTTTTCTTCAGAATATTTCAGAGTTCGGAAATATCAGCGGACTGAAGAGTGTTTTTCTCCAATACCTCGTTCGCCGTTAGCTTGTTCGTCGGAATTTTCAGCAAAGTATTGCCTATTTTTCAAAACACTGGCGCACACAAATTGCAACCTTCTAATTTTCCTCAGAACCTGCACGATACAAACAGTTATCGCTTGCTTTGTTCTTCTGATGAGCTAACGCAAGTACCAAGATTGTCAATCACAATTGTTGTAAAAGTGTTGCAAGAACTTCCTTGCACCAAATTACTAAAGTTTGGTCAAGTTTGAAGATGAGCTCGTGATTGATAATGTTGAAATTAAGGGTTCGAATGAAGTGAGAGGAGATTATTACTGTAAATCATCGACATTGACACTGCTTGCAGCTCCGATAATTGGTTGTACGATAGAAAGGGTGTATATAATGTTGTTGTAATTAATTATTGTAGACAAAGCTAGCTAACTCATTCGAACATCTGTATTACAGATCCATATCATATCATACCTTTGTTCTGTACATAATAGTAACACTAGAAATGGTATTCAAATACACCTGTTCAATTATATGGCTTAGTTTCATTGCAGACAAAAATTTGCCCCCAAAAATAATAAAAGTAGCCAATGCAGTTTTACAGTAAACCCCTCTAGATGCACATCTCTGTAAGTACGCCAGCATGCCTAATCGTTACTTGCGTTTTACTATAGTTAGCTGTTCATTATTTTCGATGCAAATTAAAAGCCCCTTCCAGTGATTGATGTTTTGAATCCAGCGGATTTTTGCTGTGCTATCAGCGTTTCAATTCAAAGGCTGTGTTTGCTGTGTGTTCTTTGAAATGAAAGCTTTGTAACATCAAAAAAATATACCCCATTAAGTTCACTCGCAAATGACGAGCTTGAGCTATGAGACTGGAGAGTTTCAGATGGATAATTTCCTCTAAACTTCAGTCTTAGAACAATTTTAGTGGCATGGACTGCATATATGTTTCAGAGTGTAAATATAATCTATTTCAAATCCAATGAGAATATTTTCATGCGTTGTATTGTTTCAGAACAGAAATCATTATGAATACTCTGCATTTCAATACAGGAATGAACAGCCCGAATAAATTTTTTCTTATGCTTTTAAAATAAGATATTTCTCACGTACTAATATACCTGTAATAATACTAAACACAAAATAACCCAGCTGAACCCGTTTGTGATTTTTCTCGTCAATTGATGTGAAATATTTTTACTTCTTCAGCTTGGTAATATCCTCGTCATTGTGGCAGGGGGAAAATGATACATCTAGTGCATTACAAACTAGGCAGAGTTTCTTAGGTTCCTCGTTTCTTACGTGGTTTTTGGTGGTTTGAGGGAAAAACATTTTTCTGATTTTTTATAACCACATGAGGTACACTGTGTGTATATTAAAGTGACCACGAACGGGTTAAGACTGTACTTGTAACTTATATTGAGACATTCATTTTACCTATCACTAAATTCTATTCTTAAACACCGGATATGCCTTCTCGAAATTATAAAGGAAATGTGCTCGTCTGCTGATAAATAAACTAACCTTGGCCAGTACAAAATTAAAATTAAGTAAATACTAGATATTAAAATTCCTCATCTCAGCAGAAAAAATAAAAACGATTATGAAATGAGTTAGGGGTGGATCCAAAAGAACTTAGCATGTGAAGAGACCGTTTTTCCTATTCTTAAAGTTACGAGTACTTCCTTCATACTTTTGCCCTACACTCACAGACGTTTTTCAAGGAACAAGCATAATCGTTCCTCCTCATTATTTGAAAGCACTTGAACAGCTAGCTACATATATACGTTTTATTATTACAAGAAAAATGAGGGTGTTGATTCTTGAATTTTTCAGACTGCACGAGTTCACAATTTTATACGCATTTCATGTTCTACATGAATGTGACTATCACTGATGAAATATTAATCAGAAGCAAGTTATGAGCTTCATTTAGTCCGTAAGCTTTCTCTATGAGTTTCTAGCCATTGTTTCAGTTGCAAACGTTGCTGTCTTTATCAGAGGCTTACTGATTAACATCATTAAACCCTTTGAGGCCCTTCAGAGTCTGTTTTAATTGGTCGCGTACGCTGCGTTGCTGAAGGCAAATGCATTCAGGCTTTTGTATGGTGCGCTCATAGCCCATCGTCCGGAGTTCGGGCTTCAAATGTTCCTTTTGCTTTGTTTTTTCCAAAGATGTTGATATTTTACGTCAAATGCTTCGACCAATATTGCCCTGCGTATTCGAGATACAGTCGTACTTGAGCCACACTCACCAAACTATTATGTTGTTTCATTTATATCCCAGCTTCTACACAATGCTCTGTTAGCATTTGACGCTCTTATGTGCTTGTTTTTTTGCTTGTTGTGTAGTTTGAGGGTGCTCAATTGCTGCCTTGATTGCAGTTCTATACACAGTCAACTGAAATTGACTATCACTCGAACCTGTTTCACCAATGGGCCTTTGTCAACGTTGGAATTCATTCACAATATTTAGTTTTAACGCAAGAGTCAATTGAAATCTGATTAGGTAGGGACAAAATCCATCGAAGAAAGATGCTCTGTCTGCTTTTGATGAGTATACATATACATCAAACCTTGGTATAGTTTTTCATTTGGTATATTTGTGTACTTCTTGTATACAATGGAGTGCATCAAACCAACGTAATACTGGCATATGTATTCAAATATTAATTCACAAAATGATCCGGTGAACTGTCATGGAACACTGTCAGAGTCTACTTGAATGAATGCTGGTCGAGGAGTCTGTGCCTTGTTGTGTAGCGATGAAATATTGGCTCAGAAATGCTGGTCCATGGTCCTGTGTCGTGTCATTTTGCGTTGAAATGCTGGCTTAGAATTACGGGTTCAGAATTCTCTGCCTCGTCGTGTGGCCAAAAAAACACCTGAACAGATGGGGAGAGAGATGGCCCATAACGTATGAGTTTTCATGCAGTCTAGACCTAATCATTTTTGGAAATTATGTACGGCCGAAATTCAAAAATGTCAACAGTGGACTTTGATATTAAAAAAAGTAAAAGGATTTCGAATAGTTGCAAATCTTAGCGAAATGAAGTGAAAATAGTATTAAATAGATCTAAATCGCATCTAGATGTGATTGAACATATCGTGAACATTTTCAATGTGATACGAATCTACTATTTGAAAACTTCAATTTCATACCTAATTCCGTTTGTAGAAATGTTCAAATAAGTCATATTTACTTGTATATTTTTATGCGATTCGTTCAAACACGCAGCGACAAATATTTCATATACTTTCCTTACGAATTAGTAAGATTATGAAGTACTGGCAAAACGATAGCTTGACATCAATGGAAGGTGTTAAACATAATCCATATTTTATATACACACGTTTTCATCTTTTTCACCTGATCTTCTACTGGGTGATTATGGAGGTTTGAAGGTAGAGAGATAAATTTGTTGTCTGCTTATCTTAGAAAATTAAAGTTCGCAACAAAACACTTTCTAGATGTACATAGGAGAGAACTTCGAAACTGTTTAGAAACTTGCTGACAAGTACAGCCCATAGAAGTTAAAATAGTAATTCTTGTCGCACAGACTCGTAAGTTACCCGCAATTCAAACTTTTTAGGGAGTTTAGCCGCCTCACAGCAGAGACAGCATTACGAAGCAAATGCACCTCCAGGCAAAGTCCTGCGCTCAATTTTCGGAACAATTCTACTATCTACGGTCAGACCGAGCTTATTTGCATAGTATTACAGGTCACTCAAAATATGGGCAGGAATTTTTTAATATCAGAGAAAAATTGTACCATCAGGACATTCGACGATATTTATCTTTCAATTACAAAGGTTATTCAAATTTGGTTTTCCAGATACCCAAGCAATATGGATATAAATCCTGTAGATTATTGTTCAATGTGATCTCAACATTTTAGAGAAATTAAATGAACATTTATTCATGATCTCACCATCTATGATCATTTGAGAGCGTGGGAATAGTTTCATCTGCATGAAATAAGTAAGCGTAAATATTTTGTACAGCGTTATGGAGAAAAGATAAATCATTTTCTGTTTGTGAATTTGAAAAACAGTCATATATCTGGAAAAGGCTCTTAATTATGATTGTGAACGTAAATAGTTCAGAATTATGATAGTCATAGCTCTAAAGCAAAAGTTTTACCCGTCTGAATGAAGATGTTGGTCGTTCAGAAACACAAATTTGAAGTCTTGAATTGTTCAAAGCTACCGGCCCAATCAAGCGGCTATGGAACTTTAAAAACTTTTTGAATTCGAAGCTCCCACAACTCATTAAAGACTGACGTGAGGCTCCATCTCAAGCAAATACAGGAGCTCAATTGAGGCTAGGATGTGAGAAAGTAGGTGAAAGAACAGAAGCCGTAGAGGTAGAACAGTTCTGTAGTTGATAGCATTACTTACAATCGATGTTCTCAACGTCATAGAAACGTAGGGCAGCTACAGCCCCTCAAAAATTACGGTGGGGATCTTCTAACGCAGGAACCATATAGAATTTAATAATAAAATCATATCCATATGTGCACGTTCATGCTGAAATGAAGGATATCAAGAAATGTTTCTGCTTCACCGACATTTTTAATCACATGTTGGAGCAAATTATTATGTAGCTAAAATATTCCCGATTAGGTACTTGAGAGCTTAATATGGTTATGTAGCCTGATCCAACATTGAAATCAAAATAATAAATAATAAGATAAAAAAGTTCCTAGCCAATTGCAGCAATACTTGCGTCGATGTATAACTCCACGTAATCATACTTTTATTTTTCACCTCATATATTTCCTTACTGGTTTCAATGTAAAATTGCGCTAATTGGTATATTGGTTCTTAGATGAATATAATTTTTTGATAAAGGTGGATAAATGTCGTAATTTCTCAGTCAGAAAGGCTTAAAGAAAGGTACAGTTGTTTTAACAGCAGTAGATCATTACACAATTTTGAGGAAATCTTAATAGTGTCTGTAAAATCACCTCCAAATTTAGAGCAGAAAAACAATTCCCAATTCATAGCACCTGGAAAACGATCAGCCATCAATCCAGTGATTAATGAGACTGTGTCAGTTTCTGGCTCTCTTGTGAGCACAGGCTTCTGGAGGAGGCCTCATTTAGGAGCCTAGCCAGTGATTTGCAGGCGATGCAAATTTTAGAGCCTGTCGAACGCAGTTTCTTTTCTCCGATAAAAAAGAATTATTAACGGATTTCGAACATACCCGTCTCTTTTGACCAGCGCAAGAAACAGAATTCTTGTAGACCTTCTTCATGAAGGGTGAGATGCAAGCCTCCCAAACAATCCAGAAGTCGCTCATATAAAAATTGGATGCGAGCAGATACAATAACAAGTGTGTTTTTTTCTTAAATGATGGAAAGATTTCGATTTAGAAAGAGCACTAGAATTTCATTCGAGTCTAATGCTCTTCTGAGAACATTAGATAGATTTCATCGGAGACAATTTTTTCGCTGATTCATTTCACATTATTACAATAAGAATGTTACTTAGCTGTCATTTTATTTGTAATCAGTTTTTTACACTAAGAATCTAGGCTTGTTTAGCATCCACTAATTATGACATATTCTTTATTGGTAAGAAGAAATGTTCTTCCACCGGATATTAATTTAAAAATAATAAGTTCTTGCATTTGAACTGACGGTAACCACAGAGTTTTATGAGCCCCCATATGAAAATTTGTTGCAGTTTAAAGGTGTCTTTTTTCTATAATTTAATTTTATGCAATATAACTATAAAAAATAAAGACACTCAGAAAAATATTTACTTTAAAACTCTGGATATTTATAATTTCCATGAAGAAACTGACAAAGGCTGATCAAGATGAATTGATTCCTACTGATTATGTTTCTATACTTTTTTAAATGTGTAATAGTATACATATCACATTTTCTAGTACATTTAAACCAGGTGCATCCACAACCTCTCGCATTCTGATAAAGAACAAAAAGTGCTACGTCTTAAAGAAAAAAATTCACAGCATCGTATATCGTCGAGTTCGAAAATTTTTAGTGAGGCACAGCCGTTAAAGCTATGGTACGACGCATGGAAGGTGAGTGCAGAGAGACTGGGAAATTTACTGCTGAAAGAGCTTTTTCAAAAATAACCAAATTTACCGCGAGAAAATGATTGTGTCCACTGTATGAGATACAATCACGCGTCATTTAGAGATCATGTTTCAGAAAAAGTAATTTTTGAATTTCAAAAACATTCTTTAAATTCATTTGAAGAAATAGTTAATTGATTTGAATTAAAACTGATAAGTATTGACGCAAAATGTAGCGAATAATAACCGAGCGACTAGCCTATTCTCGAATTAAATTGAAGTTTTAATAATTGAATCATTTGCAAATACAGTTTCCATGATGCATCTAGCTGTAACATAACAGGTAAAATAATGTCAATGTATTAAGAATAATACTCATAGAAACAACATTCAGTTTGTTGAACTTCTTCTTTCAACTGCTGAATAATTGTGTCTATCTACTCGACCATTAAATGCAATACCAAGAACGCAGTAGAAATGGAAAAAACAATTCACAGAAACTCTGTAAATACGGAGCTGGATTCTTGTTCTTCGAAGCAATAGCAGCCGTTGCTAAGTGCTTGCAGTACGCGCACAGTAATGCCATTCTTTTCTGAGCCATCATTTGTCTCCTGTTAACTCAATGATTTTATAGCAAATAACTAAAGACTTACAGCCATTAAAAACATTTTGAATAGCTTGAACCTGCTTGTCAGTTATTCTTTAGATCTAGACTAATGAAATCGAAAGTTTATTCTGGAAGTATTGCAAAATTTTACGATTTAAAAAAAAACCTAGATCTGCATTGTAGAATTAGTAGCATAGATGTTATTTGGAAATAAAATTTAGATTAACTTTTTTAGAAACAGCGGTATATTATATGCTTGTTTTGTAAGCATTGTAAAACCTTAAGAAGATCAATGGAAAAATTATCTTTTTATGAACGAATAAGTGAATAAAATCATTCGTAGTCGGCCACACATTAAGCCAGTGTCACCCAAGAGTAATTTTAACCAAGCTGGACGTTCTAAACTAATGATCCTCTTTTAGGATCATTAGTTTAAGCGTTATTTTCAGAAGTGAACAAGAGTTTTGAACGCCTGATTTTTGGTCCCACAATGCAGGTGTAAGACTTTGCTTCTTAAACATGTTACATTTTTGAACATGAAGTTATACAGGTTTGGTTTGCTTGCTCCAATCTTTTAAAATTTCTGAGTAGCTTAATCGTGTTATTTCAGAGTTATTGTTATTTAATAATTCTTAAAATGATTACATCTTTGATTTTTTAATTAAAAATGAACTCTACATCTATTAAAGAAATAATGCGATAATTTACGGGAATGTAACCCACACTGCGTTGATAGAAATTGACTGAAACGACACTTTGAAACTAGAAATTGGCCTTTTGTTTGTTCCAGCCTAACAAACTTAACACTACGAGTCCTCGCTGACTTTGTCAGGAAGTGTGTTAAAAAAATTTCTCCCGTAGTAAGTGAGTACGCTTCATACTGAGTGCAAAAAGTTAGTGGGTCTTCTTTGCTTTCTTTAAAACTGGTTTGTTGACTGTGATGTAATATACTAGACTGTGTATTGTGGTAGAGTGAATTTGATTACATGTTTTGATATTCTCTTGCGCACGTAAAGTATGAGGATGAAGTGTGATGTTCTACGAATGCACATGATGTTCAAGACTCAATACGCCAACACTGACTAAATGATTTAATTTCTCCATGCCTTTTTTGAATATCTTTATTAAAGGCAGCTTTCATGATCAAGGAGAAAATAGTCTTGGTACTGTGCCTCTACATTTACGAAAATAAGAAGACTGTTAATCCAACTTATTCATTGAAATATCTAGTTTCTTCTCCTAATTCTTGAAGTTGCTAAACAATATGAAAACAAATAGGCACTACCCATTGCTAAATTTAATACATTCACTCTAATCGTTTTTTTCTCGGAATTATCTCGAAACATTCGAAGGTAATTATCCAGTCGACAATATCAACGTTAGACAAATCAACCTAACTGAAACAGTTGCATATCAAATGCTAGACTCGGTTTGATTATTTTGGAGCTGGTAACAAAATTGAAGCTGATTTTGAGCAAAATACGACGAGCATTATGTCCTAAAAAACTTCAAAATCACAACGCCCATTAAGAATCAAGCTGTTCTCAACAGAACTCAACAGTCAACGTAGTCACTAATATAACTGAACTTCCTTTCGAAAGACATAGAATCTCATGAGAAAAAAATCAAAGGTTTATAAAAATAAATGGTTAGTTATCTTTTATAATTTTACTTTCACCATGGGGCAAATGTACTCCTAAAATGTGAAATTTCGGATTCACATTTTACTTTAAAGCTTAAATGAACATCATTAGATAGTGGAAAGTAAGTGCAGTTAAAATACCACATTTATTACAATAATTTTGCAAAATACATACTTACGCAAAACTTTAATGATCATTCCAACCTAATTTTTAAATATGGAGAATGTTATCTGTAGTAAATATAATGTAAATTTCACAAGTACAAATTCTAACAACTATGAAATTATCATTGGAATTAGATAGTCACGCCCTATTACAAAATTAAAAACTTTTCTCTACGCTGGAATGTCTAGTGAATAATTATTGCTACGAAAGTTTTTCTTCCGAGGCAACTTGCCACCACGCACAATAGTTGCTCAGCTGCTTCATATCCTCTTAAAATGCCTTCAAGTATCACATGATTGAAGAAATAAAACTATTAAACACTAGTGATCATATCGTTGTCTGAAGCCTTATGTAGAGTAATGGTTCGATATGATAACGTATAGAAAAGAAATAAACATCATCTATAATGATTGTACGTTTACTGTGTTTTTGTTGTAGTTTGCTTGGTAACATAAATGCAGTAATGATGATTATTCATATGAACAAATTTTTCCGATATATCATACATTATACCTGGCTCAAAATTTCCTGCTAAATCTACAATTTTCCCTGATTTTTTGCCCCTGTTACTCTACACTTAGTTTGAGTAGTCAAGCTAAGCCTGTAATGCGATAAAAAATCGTTATACTAGTTGGACCCTTGAAGCTGCTGAATCGGACAGTGATGTATCGCAGATTCGTGAGCCAAGTAGCTTACAGTATCAGTGTCAAAAAATCTACCTGACTTCTTGCAAAGCACCTTCTATATTGACCTTTTTATATCGTTGATAGCAAGGAACCCTGTTCCATCTTCTTTAAATGGGAAAAAATATTTGTTTAAAATGTGTATTTTGGTAAACGAATATGACTTCATATTTATTACTCGTATTCTAATTTTGTATTCATGCTTTATCAATAATAGAAATGTTTCCGGAACTCACTGGGCCTGCACAACAAGTTTGTGTATTCAAAAGCAAGCTTATACTCGTATTCCAAGTTGCGTGTTGCCATCACATGTCACGAATGACAAGCATGAGGCGTCTTAGGATAGTGAAACAATTTTCCTCGGGCTATGGTCTATGCTTTGCTTTTCGAGGCAATTGCGTTATCTTCTTCTTGCTGTGAACCAAAAATCATTAAATTTGAATAGAGCGAAAATGAATTCGATCTTTTTTGGAGTTGAGGATATTTAGGTACATATTAGTAACCAAAAAGTGCCCCCCCCGCAAAAAAATCACGTGCTTTATAATGAATTTCTTCCCTGCATTTGCCAGTCAACAGAGCCTTCCCAAAGGAGTTTACATATTGAAGGGGAAGAAGGTGAATGACAAAAAAATATTGTATTTTATAGGAATCCATCGCAGCTGGTATCCCGCATGCAATGATTAAAAATCATAAACAGAAAATATGAAAAGCATAAAAGTTAAGAAAATTGTATTTTTGATACGTAAATACCAGAAAAATAAGTACAAATATAGGATCCTTAACTTTAAAATAAACGGACTTTTTATCATTCCCACAGTACGTGACACCAAACACACGTATCTTAATATACGAGTATAATAAAAGCTGTTGTGTATTTGATTGATTTAATTATAAATACCCAAAACCGCATTGCTTTTCAATATAGTAATAGGACGGCAATTCAGCTGTGAAATCCACGATAATGTTGGCTTAAGATAAACATTTTGTTTCAGCTCCTTGGTAATGTCTCGTTTGAAATTCATTTTTCTAATCTGATATAGCAGTCAGAGGACAGAAAACATGTCTATAAATAAATGTCAGAGTAAATACACGACTACTTTAATCATATAATAAGATTGTTAGAAAAAGAAAAACTTGAAAACTAACAAATGTATGTCAAAAAAGTATAAGAATAGTCATCCTGGTTAAAATATTGAAGAAGGAATTCGAAAAAATCTTTAATCAATCATTTGCATGTAATCTGATTGCAGTGATAGTTCAATAAATGACTTTCATTAGGGAATGTAACGATGTTTGTTTCTTGGGACCAAAGTGCAATGGATTCCAGAGATAAATGACACATCAAAATATCTGAACGAGGTACACATTTTTTTCCTCTGTTTCTAGAGGTTCATGTTTCTCCCTACTCGTTTTGTCTGTATGGCCTTTGACAGAAACGAAGTCATCCATCAGCACCGAAGCAGAGAGCGACAATCAGGCAACTTCAACAGACTGATTCTTTTCCAAATATCTTCAAGGCAGAGCCTCTGTTTTAGAACCTGCTACACAGCGTCACAAGTGTTACTCATGAATTCAAATTCCAGTTGATTTAAGTTGCGTTGCTTGCATAGAAAACTGTAAAAAGGACAGGCAAGCATCCAGAAACACTCGTATGTACAGAAGGTGCAATGGTGGCACCACAATTCATTATGATGTGCTTGAGTTTTTCCTTTTGAGTAAAAAGGGCAGCCGTCATGCTAGAAGAATATAGTACACTGAACTCGGCAACACTGACTTGTATACACAGTTCTCGACGCACTAAACAATTGTACGCACACCACAAAAAGTTCCAATTATTAGCGTCGTTACTCCATACATATACACATATTGAGGATATTTAGGTATATATTAGTAACTAAAAAGTGTATATATATGAACTTTGAGCACGTGTGAAAGTGTACATATATATTGCAGATTCTTGAAACTATAAAGATCTTGTTTAAAACGAAAGAGCCCTGTATCTGTTATACTAGTAAACCAATTATAACCGATTGAACTTGTCTTGTATTCTCCGGATCTCAGTCCTAATCAGTTAAACTGTTTGTGTTATTGAAATAGAGTTTCCAAACTTTAACTTTTGTTATCCCGGGATAGGTAAAAGATTCTAGGGTGTCATGAACAGGAAGTTAACTCCATTATTATTTTTTTCAAAATCATACAAGCATAATTTCAGTGAATACCTGTAGAAGCGTTCCAATATTGTTGTCATTTTTGTCTCCTATTAAATATATAGGTCGAACTGACTCATGCAACATAAAGGTTTTTTTTTTATTTTCAAAGAGTTTGGACCATCAAGTTCATGTATGTACAGCTCTTAAAGTTTATTAGCTTCAGAGAACCTAAATATTTTCCTTCTTCAGTTTTTGAACTGTATCACTTGCAGTACATCATAAAGCAACAAAAAAGTGACATGAATAATGAATTCTAAGCAACTGATAATTCTTAATAACAATCTGCATTTTATTCAGCTACTATTAGAGACCCCTTTAATATTTATGTTTACCTTTTATCTCAAAGCTAAGCAACGCAGTACTATTAAAAGAACATTTAGCAGCATTGGGAAAGGCAACTTATACGCCACCCTTGCGGTTTGAAACATTTACACAGAAGCTGCTGGTGCTACAGGTGCGTGACAATGGAGGGCTATGATGCACGCAGAGCTGATGTTAGCTAATCTTAATGAACTGAGGAGCAGCATGGAGGTAATGGGATTAATGGTTAAAACTGTAAATATTAATTGTACTGCTGAAAACGTAAATATTATAAGAACAACGGTATAATTAATCATAGAACTTAAAATGTTCATAGAGTGAACAATGACAACAACCGTAGTAATGCACACACGAAAGAAAAATTTTCAAATTACGTGGAACAGAAAGTTTACATGCGAGCAGGGGTGGCGAGTGGGTCTGAAATTAGACAAACGAATAAAATTTGACATGATGAAACTTTTATTTAGTGCAATAGAAAAACTTTTTATAGATACACTTCTACTTCTTTCTGTACCATATGGTTTTCCAGTAGAACCCTGGGTATATATTGGTACTACTTACATAATAATAATTAAAAAAATACACTGTGGTGTTCACAACAGCATTTAAATTCGTATTCACTGCTTTCCATACAGGTTTGTTAAGAGTCATAAGAATTCTAAACTTTGTAGTGAGTATTTTTTGCACATCGTGTTATAATTGCGGTGCAATCATGTCTTCTTGTCCTTGACAGGTAATGGAACAGGGAATAGGAAAAAAAGTGAAATTAGATACACATTAAAAGGGATTTTTGAAGGGGTTGTGAATTTGGTGGCATAGGAGATGTACTCTCTTTTTAATCTATACCGCACATCTTACTTTATTTTCCAAGGATTCATTAGCAACACTACGACTGATGAGTTTTTATTCGTAGAATGCAATTTACCATTAAATTAGTTAACTACGAAGGGAAAGTTATTATGCTGTTAAACTTAAATCTATTTTGGCGCAAAAATAATTTTGACTTCGATTCACAATATACGAATCATCGCCACACAGCCTGGCTCGAGATAGTTGAATATTAGATGTAAACACCGTAGAGTTTCTACATTGACTTCTATGTGGCAAATTGGTGCGAGAATTTCGGACCCGTGCAGACAGCGATGAATTTTTTAAGCTATGGAATTAGCACTGAAGCACCCAAAATAGGATCAGCTATAACCCAAATGCTCATGTTTGCACCAAACCAAGCCTACACCTCCCAGTAATTTCTCTGAGTAATATTTTTCTTATTGATAATACACTAATTCTTAAACTATTTAAAAAAAATTCCTTTCAAGTTATTCTATTAGCCCTTTTTTACACATCAAAATAAGTTATTAGTGGCTCTAATTTCAACACCCTTTCATAAATAACTCACCTAAGTTATTAGTTAAATAACGATCGTTCATACATAATTGTGTGGTCCATGCTTCTTTCTTCACATGGCTTCATTGTAGAATTCTTGTTTTCTGTGAAATATTTCCTCAGAAGAAAAGACGATTACTAATCAAACCTAATGTTCATCTAATGTATCTTCACTGGCCTTATCAACTGATGGCAAAAAGAACAAGTACACATGATAGACGCACACGCAAGAAAGCTGCAGTACTTTCTATTTTACAAGCTTTGACAATTTTTTAAAATTTTCTTCTTAAGCAACGGTACAAATTGTGCGACTCCAAGCCATTTACAGACATGTTTTTGAGCTATCTGAAATTTAAATTACAAAAAAACTAATCCCACAAATAAAAAAAGGAGCTTTAAACCTTCACTCAGCCTGGCATCACCGTCGACACCCTGGGAGATGCCACAACCACGCAACAGGTTAGCCACACGGCGACTGATCGCTGATGACTTGAGGTCCCTCACCAAAGACCTCGTTCTTCACAATACAATCCCTGTCGGCTACGTAAGATGACAAAAACAAGACTGACATCTGGCGGAGCTTTCAAGTTTCTAACATCACTTCGAATGCTTGTTCACAAACGTAATGTATTGCAGGTATTGTTTTAAAAAAAAGAAGATCATCTTCTTGTCAGTTAAGGATTATTTTTTATTTTTCAAATCATTTATAAGTCAGAGCTTTGATAAAACACCCTTAAAGTTTGCACTGAGGTCGTTGCACTTGAGGGCACTGGAAAACTGATTGTTTTCAGAGTACAGGGTGCCAACACTCACAGTAACCTCTCGTAGAGGTAGTTTCTATTTAAAATGCAAATGCATTGAGCTATGTTAACAAAATATTTTGATTTTTGTTTTGATTCACTCACCAAGTCTATCAAAAGATATTTAAGGTCCTTGCATTTGATTTTATTATAATAAACTGGTAAATGACTACAAATTTCAATAACAATTTTTCCCAGTTGTGTACATTATGCATTAATTGTTACTAGATCGAGCTCTTAATATTCCACCAAATTATTTAGGTACTGAGTAAAAAACACTGCACTTAACGCCGAATGAAATATACGAATGTTCATCAATGATCCGTTGTCTGCATTAGTGAACCTATTATAAAATTACATAATTGCTGAATAGAATTTTCAATCCATGGCAAATTGGCCTTAAAATTATTCAGATATCTTTGCTCCTTTAACAGCTCTGAAATAACACTATACGCTCTAAAATTGGTACAGAATCTGCTTTATTCACTTTTTTATAGCTTGAAAGCATTAATAACGCAAAAACAGAAAAGTAACATGAGAGTGAAAATCAAAATTTCAGCAAATTGTATGTTTGCATCTATCTCAGCTATTTATTGCATATTTTCCAAGCAGAAAACGGATTAAAGTGATATTTCTTCCTAACTAGAGTTTAAAATAACAGAAACATATTTGATGCACTCCTACCTTATTTTTAAAAATTTGAAGAAATAAAAGTAAAAATTTTTCTTCAACCTGTCCTTGTTAGTGAATATGATTTATGCAGTGGGGCTTTTTTGATTAATTTATTGCTAGTACCTTTAAAGACTAATAAATTTTTGTGATAGACTAACTATTTAATTAGAGGTTCAGCCAATGAACATAAAAAGTATCATTTTTTCAGTTCCCCCGATTTGCATTACTTTTAGGTGCAATGAGTAAATCTAGACATTGTCATTGATATCTTAAAGTAATTGACTATTTTATGAAATTGAAAAGTTTAATGCAATACATTCCTACACCCAAATTTATACAGGTTGATTCATTATATTTAATAAATTCTAGAAACTATTTGAATCCGTTTTTACTGATTTTCATACATATTTTTTAAAATGAAATTTGTGTAATTGAGAAAAGTGAACAGTAAACAGAGTAAACAGAGAAAATGCGCATGACTGAAATGCCGTTGCGCGAGTGAAATGCGTGTACAGGACTGAACTGACTTAAGTGGTTAAGCTGCATGATTGATGGATTTACTTTAGATGACATGGGACTTGGGTATCGACCCAAGAATGGGCCAAACGGCACGTTCCTATTACCTTATTTTATTTTATTCTATTTTAATTCACAGTTGACTGTTAATCCATGTATCATGATTCCTATTCAATGACGGGTCATAACTTAAAAGTATAATTAGGCTAACTGGAGTCATTTAACTGGAATAACTGGAGTTATTTATCTGCACTTCTTTATTTCAAACTGATACTAATTGATTTCTTTCTATTAGAATATTAGCGTATAGAGTTCACCGTAGAAATTTCAATATCCAATTAATTTCAAAGAGAGGTGTTTGCCTCTTACAATCAGGAGGGCTTCACTACAAGTGACGTTGACAACAAATTGTTTAAAGAGCTTGGTCAGAACTCCGTCATCATGCACATTGTTTCGTGCCACAGGGTTTTGCTTTGGGGACACTCTCGTGCGTCAATTTGAAAGGCCAATTATTATACAAGCCTCACTGCTTGAGTGACGCAAGACAATGACCTTCACGGCCTAAAGGGACAACGGGTTTGAACTTCATGGCCTGAGTCACGTTAGGGGAATGATCTTCTTGGCCTGTGTGATAATAGGAAATCATCTTCTTGGCCTGTGTGATATTAGGGAGTGATTTCCATGCCTGTGTGATAATAAGAAATGATTTTCATGGCCTGTTTCATAGTAGAGAAATGATTTTAATGGCCTAAGTGATACTAGGGGAATGATCTTCATGACCTCTGTGGTACCGGGAAATCATCTTCTTGGCTTGTGTGATACTAAGCAATGATCTTCATGGCTTGTGTGATAATAGGCAATGATCTTCATGGCTTGTGTGATACTAGGCAATGATCTTCATGGCTTGTGTGATACTAGGCAATGATCTTCATAGCTTATGTGATACCAGACAATGATCTTCATGGCTTGTGTGATACTAGGCAATGATCTTCATAGCTTATGTGATACCAGACAATGATCTTCATAGCTTATGTGATACCAGACAATGATCTTCATAGCTTATGTGATACCAGACAATGATCTTCATAGCTTATGTGATACCAGACAATGATCTTCATAGCTTATGTGATACCAGACAATGATCTTCATAGCTTATGTGATATCAGGCAATGATGTAACTGGCAATACAGAATGACATTCACGAAATAAGTTGTTCTTCATGTGCTTTCAGGTGCAATCAATGAGACATTAGTGGATCAGCGTAGTTAATGAGACATTAATGAATCACTGATGTTGTTTACTCCTATTAGATCACTGCCCACTTTATAATGATGATGATGATGATGATGATGATAGACTGAAAGTAAATACATGAAATATTGACTTTGGTCGAGCATCTCCTTGGTCAGGTGAAGATTTCCGTTGCATGTCCACAACGAGCTTGTGATTCACACATATTTGTATTTCAAATAACTCTGAAGATTGATCAGAGAAGGCAAGGAATTTTTCAATCTGTTGTTCTCAAATCATCACAATTACGCGTTCTTAGTATTTTGTGAACTCCTACAACTCACAACTTTTTAGATGAATGCAGTTAAAAATATCGTGATACTTTGGAAATAACATATAATTTGTACGTTGTTTTTCTGATTGTGGTTGTCATCTTCCATGTATTAATGAAGGTAGTAAAATATTTACCTAAATGAATGTGTAAATGAATTTAGAGATGATGTTTAATAAACGTTGCTGAACGAGGAATACGATACATAATGAAAACAACACAATTTACGTTGGTTTAGTTTTTATAGTATTATTTAAAAAAAGTAGTAAAGTTGACACTTTTGTGCCGTTCTTTCATTAGAAGCTACATAGTTGAACAAAATTGAGCATAGTACGAATAAACCGCAGTCCTTGCTCTTAAGGTTCAGGGTTTCGGATTCAGCACAGCTTATTCTTTCTTTCTTCGCTATTTCTTTCAGTAAACTAGTAATTTAATTGTACTGTTATTTTATTAATTCATTGACTGGCGCTGATTCCCGTCTATTTCCAAGTCATTTCCGGGAAAAAAATTGAGCCCAGTACGAATAAACCGTGGTCCTTGCTACTTAAGGCCCAGGGTTTCGGAGTCAGCACAGCTCATTCTTTCTTTCTTCGTTATTTCTTTCAGTACATCTCATCACCAGACAAGTGTGTTCACGTAGCTGCTCAAATTCCCTGCAATACAGCCTTTGAGTTGGAACGTCTCTTGAGTCTCAGAACTCCACGAAGTAGTTCCTACCTCCTGGTTTTCGATCTGTGTTGCGATTGTTGACTTTGCGTCATGCGATCACTTCAGTTGTTGGCTGGAGATTAAGATGCAACGCACTAATGTGACTCTGTGACTTCACTGCTGATCCCCAGTTAATGCTCTAGTTAATAAGACCTGAACATGGTGAAATTGTACCTGATCTATGCGTATCATTAATTAGACACAGTTTAGTCAGCGCCTCTAATTCTTGTCTGTCGTGTAGTTGCTCATAAGCTCGTTACTCCTATAAACAAATGTGAAGAATAGGTGGAATCATATTATTGACTCATATTTATTAGTAGTTTGCTCCGGATAGCTTAATAATCAAACGATATATATAAATACTTATTGATGATTATACCTTATTTGATTTTTATTTTTCCTCAGAGTTTCGTGTCACTAGTGACAGTAAAGAGATCTGTTAAGGATCCTCTACTTGCTCGTTTCCTTTGGTCGACAAGATCTAGGCTGAATTCTCTAGGTCACTTGCTATCTCAATGTCCAATTAGGTTATCTAAGTATCCTTCACGTGTTTTACTTCGATCGGTCTCAGTCACCAATCGCTTTTTTCAGAAGATAAACCAGAAATAAAACCTGAAAAAATAGATACAATTCAATAATACACGTCTAAATGTATAAAAGCCAATATTTCATTAATACAGACAGTTGAAAACTGAAATATAGACAATGTTTCTTGGAAAATTAAATATAAATTACAGCGATGAAAAATATCTTTCCCAAATGAACACCGTCTCTCATTTGGTTTTCTGGCTACAATTTTTGCCTCCTTTCTTTTAAATTTAAGAGCTTTGCTATGAACCATTTGAAGTGACGCCCATTACAACTCTCCCACCTCAAATATGTGACATTACACCAGCTCAATCTGAAGCTCACATGTAGATGTACTGCACGGCTTAATTCATATACTAGTGCACTTGCTTTGTAATTGAGAGTCCGTTGCCAGAACAAGACTCTGGCACAGCTCAGCAGTTGCTTTGTGTCGGGCTTACAGCTTCCCTCACGTGTTAGATCTTTCCTCACTTATTAGGGCTTCCCTCACAGTTTAGATCTTCTCTCATCATTCAGATCTTCAATCAGACCTTAGATCTTCTCTCGCTTCTCAAATTTTTTCTTATGTCTTAGATCTTTCATTGCAGCTTAGATTTTTTATTCTTAAAGCTTCCCTTGCTTTTAAATTCTTCGATTACGTTTAAAGTCAATCTTTAAATCTCATTTGAGCTTAAAAAATTAATGCTCGTGCAACTGATGTGCGCGTTGAGTTCATAGAACACAATACATTTTACTTAGTTTATTAGTAAGTTACACAAGAGATATACACATAACAAATGAAAAATATAAGAGACAATTTTTTTCAATTCTCTTTCACATTTGGAGCCTTGAAACGATCTACTACAGAAGTTAAATTTTCATACTTTTTGCTGTTTAAACCATGCGTCCACATGTACTACAAACAATAAAAAACTCAAAGTATTCATGGTCATTTTTCAAAATGTATATAAGAAATAGTTTATATTTGAATTTTTATCATCATTACACCATCGAGTTCTCAGATGGTATAGGATGGCTGAAGGTACTAGCAGCAGCGCTTTTTTTCTGTGCACTTTAACTGTTATTGTTTTGCATACTGGTAAGAAATAAGGGTGTGTTGATTTTGCAAAGCTTTAGCTTTGTGTTGGTGGCACATAATCATCATTGTCAGGTTAATTGAGATATTTTGAATCGTCGCTGATCTTATTTATTGACACAGTTTAGGAGGACAGAATCGAGTTTCTTTCTATAGCAGACTTGAAGAAAATGAGTTGTGTGTGTGTGTGTGCATCATTCGGTGTAAAAACTTGAGTTCTTCTTTTGGCCTCTGCTGAAATTACTTTAGCATTCGTAGTGGCTTCAGGTTGCCTTTTCTGAGCTACTATTATTACCACCTCAGATAAAATTATTTGGGTACACATAATGACTTCAGTTAAAATTACTTGAACAAGTGGAAGTGTATCATCTGCAATTCCATAAACACTCATATTAATCTCAAATGAAAAAAATTGATAATTTTTTATCTACTCGAGCGCTCATTTTAGCTTAAGTTGAAATAATCGTTTTTCTCTTATGTATTATAACTTTTTACGCAAAAAATCTTTTTCACATTAGCCATAACTTGTCTCACAAAAGATAAAGATTTCAAACTTTTCCTGTAACAGATAAATTTTTACGAGGAGATCTGGAATTCTAATATTTTCTTTTTACACCAGGAATTAAATACCCGTCGTCAATTTAACTTACAATTAAATATTAATTCTCGAGACTGATTGGAGAACAGGACTTTGCAAAAAGTGAAACAAAGAAATCCAAATACAATCTTAATCATCCATTTCTGTTACAATAACTCCCAAATTTTTCTGTCTTGATTTTATCATTTTCTCTTGAATTGTAGTGATCGTAGATTCCTGAATAGGTAGTCTAACATTTGTACGAATTTTTATTCAACAAACGCCAAACCAATTACTTTGCCTAATTTATCAATTAAAAAAAATTTCTGAATAACATTTAGTCAACGAGTTTGAGACACAACATGACATTTTATGTATCAAAAATCTTGTTCTGTGTTTTAATTTGAGCAATCCTCAGTTCACCAGTAAGTAATTGCTTTAGAGAAACCAATTGGTGTTCAGGAATTGCCAATCATAGCTTTATCACGATATGAAAACCCAATTTGCCTTAAATAAACCGTGCGAGAAGCGACAAGTTCATGTTCAGTTATTTACGAGCTGACTGAGAGCACCAGAAAAAAATCCCATGGCTCAAGGATTTAAAACTCCAGCAAAAGCGCTTGATCCGCTTTCAACTTGAAATGCTAAGTTTCTGTTTTAAATGACGTTCTTCGTAGAAGCTTGGTTGCATTTCATTATTTCCTCTATGGGTTAGGTTTTTACATTTTCTCCCTCGTGCTTGCCTGCTGTAGCTCAGAAGTTTTTTTCTCAGTTGTTCTTGTGAGCTAGGCTGAGATCAGCTTCTGCCTTATCGCGGTGAGTGCCAACGGATCGTGTCAACATGGCGGACTTTCTTTTACAAATTTCATGAAAGTACAACCCTTGATGGTGTTATTCGCAGTTTACCCGACACATAATGGAGATAAATTGGGTTAATGGCATTTATTAAAAAGGCTTATTGTCCATTAATACTGTAAACCATATATACATGCAAAAGAAAATAAAACTATTGTTTTTGCTATTCTCAACTTTTAGTATGTTTGCAGTCGTTTGTTTTCCACTGTAACAGAAAGTGAATTTGAAAGGCATGTTTTGAAGAAACCTTCTCATTTTTGCAGCATAACACTAGTTTAAATTACCATGCAAGGAAAATCGTTCAAGATCGCTGATAAAAATTACATTGTTAACTAACTGTGAAAAATATTCAAGTCGGAATTGATTTCAATGTTCGAAGGATATTACCATTCCCATCACTTCTACTGGTCTCATAGTTAGCCCTAAATTTCTGTTATATTGTGAAAGTCAAATCTTTTTTGCACAGTGAACCCAAAGTCATTGCCATTTAAATTCGTTTGAGTTTCTTAATGAGGATTTCCAAATTTCAATTTCAATTTCTGTCCCAATAATTGGCTCTTACTTACGAAAAGGTTTACTAACAAAACAACCTGTTGGTTTATGATGCACATGGTGTCTAAAAAGTTACTGCACGCTTAAATTTCATCACGCATGTTTCATCATAAAGTACGGAATCTACATGTGCTTGAATGCTTTAAAAAGTGGTGAATACAAAATTTTTAGCATCCATACAGTCGTGGATAATTTTTATTTTGATTTCAAGCTTCACGACTATCACATGCGTCTGACGAAAATCTATGAATATACAGACTGACTTTTAGGCAACCTTATAGATCAGTGAGGGGTTGCTAGGAGACTGCAGGTATCACAAAGCGACCATACAGTCAATGACTTTATCACGCAAGCCAAAGTTTCTGAGCTGTGTTGGCACCATTTACATCAGTAATTGACCGCCTGAATGAATCAAAGAAATACAGAATTTGTGAACGTTACTTAACTTTTTGAACGGTAGGGTAGTATTAAACTATAAATAATACTATATCCTTTGACAAATGTAATCACATTTCTCAATAATATGCTCAAAATTAGATGATTTAGTGATTGGCGTTGTTATTAATGTTCATTATATTTTTATCCAATTTATATGTTGCAATCACTAACTTAGTAAATTTTCATTATCATCATCGTCGTAATTATTGATATCATTTTCCATTTCGTGCCTCACTGCATTGCGTACAGTAGCCTCGACGGGTTCATGGAGGCCCTTTCTTTGGTCAAATCGACCGCTCACAGAAATCTTCCACTCAAAGCCAAAAATTAAGTTTCATGCAGCATCAATGATTCTAGTAGATTTTTTATTCAATTATCATATTTATTGTTATTTTTTGTTATTATCGCTATTGTTATCAAATATTCTAATATGATTTTATTAAGACTAAGAATACATAAAGTATTGTAGCTGTAAACAATTTACTCTAGGTATAGAAAAAGAAACATAGATGAATATTGCGCAGGCTAAAGAAAAAATAAAACGCTCAAATTTTTAGCACAGACTAGTGTGAGCTTTTCATTTGACTCAACGCTATTTCTTATTTTGAGTTGCATGCAGTGATGGCAGATCTTTTTAGACACAGGAAGGGTATGGAAACACTGTTAATATCGTCTATCACTACATAGAACTCATGATTAAGATGCGCAACGAGGCATATTTATGCACATAATACCCCAACTGCTTATTTATTATATATAATATATATATATAACACTATATATATATATATACATATATATATATATATATATATATATATATATATATATATATATATATATATATATATATATATATATATATAATCTAAAATACATTACACATGACTTGCTGAAATGAAAACAGTATTCATGAGCATGAATATCATGGGCAGACGCTGCATCATGACTACGACTGTGCAAGATTTTAGGTGGAGTTGATGAATTTCGCTCTACGAAAAAATAAAGAATGTAATAACGTGTGTGTGTGTATGTATGAAGATTGTTTATAATTTAATACATCTTGAGCTGTTACAAAGAGCAAACATAGCTGAATTTGAAATTTATTCGTAGAACTCTCCAGGAAAAAAATTATTTTTTCATAACTCGTTAAGATGATGTTAATTATCAAAGTAAGTACAATTAATTAACCTTCTTTTTCTGAGAAATCATAATATTTCTTCAGAGTTTCGTTGATATTATACATTATTTGATTTTTAGACTTCAGCTGAATTTCAGCTCTGATCCTTGCGCAATTCATCAGTCATTAGTTAAAATTAAAATAATATGTTGACGGAATACCAAACCTAAATTATGTCAAAAACTTTTATTTTAAATATTTTATTCGAATGAAAAAACTTTGAGGTATCTGCTATAAATACAGACTGTCAGACAAAGCACCTCAAACTGATGTCTGATAGAGAAAATTGGAAATAGTCTTTTTTATTACAAAATACATTGAAAACTATTAAGCAGATCTCCTCACAAATAATAAATATAGTTTGTGGTATGTTACTAAAGCTTCAATTAAGTTATATTTTGAAGACGAATGTTGCCCCAACATGTAGAGAGGACAAATGAATCGCATTTATCCGATAGAATAGATGCTTAAATGTTCGTTTGAATCACCGGAGTTTTTCGAGTTATTGTGACGAAATTGCAAATGTGTCACATAAGTGATACTTAAATATTCATTTGATTTACCGTAGAGTTTTTTACAATATATGATAGAATAATCCTGTATACGTGGCATCACTCTCCCCGTAGGAGATACTTAAATCTTCGTTTGATTTACCGTAGAGTTTTCTCGGTCTTGTGTAAGTCGTCTAGGGATTTATATTTTTAAGTAAGCAAAATTATAGATCGTACCTGTTGTTAGGTTTACAGCCACGCGTAAATTCACACCATTCGGGGGCAAGTCTACAATGAATCAGAAACTTATATAGAAACTAATATATATTAATACCTAAGAGTCCACAGATGTTCTGATCGTTATTGCAATCATTCACTAATTTTCTACAGTCTTCGTTCCAAGGTGTTTCGTTCGATTGTGATGCTCTTATTAAAACGAATTGTTTGGTACTACATCTTAACAAAATAATAAAATAATATTACATTGATGGCTTAAAGTTATTCATATCCCACAGTTATCTGTAGTGTGTATTTGTTTTAATTACTTCGTCGTGAGTTTTCGAATCAATAAAATACAAAATGTTGTAAATTTTTATTACATGAAATAATTTATAATCACTTGATTTCCTAATTTCGTTATTCATTTTTTTCCAGCCACTGGAACAGCAGAGACAACGGTAAGCAAGTTTTCTAATACTGCAGTATCAAAGAACTTGAGTTTTGGGGCAAGCACTTTCATTTGGTCCAGTTAGCTCGAATTTAAGCTAATCTGAACAGCAAAATCTAAAAAGTATATTCACATTTGTCCACTATTATTCATGGTATTTATTATTATTTATTCTATTCTATTATGCCTAATAGTTTTCTTTGATTTTTGATGTAAAATTGAGGTAAGTTTGCAGCCTGTCCAGCTACAACTTTTTTTTAAATACGGATGTAAAATGATAGGTTTTTCTACGTTTGTAAAAAAAGAAGAAACAAAAAGAAATTGTTCATTTCATTCGATTTGATACATCAATGTGCATTAAACTGAGTGTTTAAATCTCTTTTAATTATCAGAGCTAAAATAAAACGAGCATTACAGCTTCTATTTTCAGAATAACATTCAATAATTTTATTTGAAATTTTCTCTAAATTTGCAGGAAATATGTATGTAGTATGATGACTTGTGATGTCAAAAAATACCATGATTGGTTCTTAGATAATTTTACAAAGTTAAACCAGTACCATTAAAAATGAACTAAAAGATATATTATGTGCCACTATTATAGATGCATTTTATTCCATAAATTATAAATGAATTATGCTTAATGCGCTTAGGATCTAACTGAAATGGGTTTAAAATGAAGCGTGTGAAACTCGTAACTATTGTAATTGATGGTCAAAAATACAATAAGTTCACATTAATATTCAAAATAAGTGTTTTAATTCATAAGTTGAATGAAATAATGAGCATTTGCATGCATACACTTAGATTAGCATCAACGAGCAGCACGATAACACGAAAAACTAATGTTTTATACAATTCACATGCAAATAGGGAACTAAAAGTCAATGAACATGAATTTTAGGATATTCGACAAGCAATCCAGTTATGTGAACTTCACACCAATTATTCTTAACACGATAAGTGCGGTTGCCCAGCCGGGGCAAATCTTTACTTTGTACATACAGTCACCAGAAAACTTTGAAAAAATTACAGAACCTATCCTGAGTGTTCCATCGATGGGTCACTTTGCACTTAACGTGTTAAACTGGCTGCTTGGAGCCTTTAAGGCAGAACTCTACGTAATAAAAACTGAATGAATTTAAAAGTTTAGCGTTAATTAAGTTCGAAAAAAGTATTGTCATTTTTTCGTAATAATTTGTATCAGTTTGCAAAATCACAAATAACGAATTTTTAAACATGACAGTAGTTTCCCTCGTTTTGATTGACGCTTCACCATCGTTTTATTGGATTTTCAATGCCTCTACAAAATATATATTGGAATTTAAAAAAACAAGAAATAGATCCAAGTTATGTTTCAATTGTTCAAATTTTTCATGAATTTCATTAGTTAGAGGCTGTTGCAGACCTAGAAACACAATAATCAGACTGAGTGATGTCACGTGAATAGAGTGGGTGAAGTAAAAGTTTCTAATTGTAACTTATAATTTTCTCCAGCATTGTTGTGGTGAAGCACAGCACCTTGCTTATTGAACAATACTGGTTTTTATCTTGATCAGGTGGTTTTTAGATCCTCAAGTTGTGAGCAGTTTTTTGGAAATGTAACTTTGGTTGGTGTTTAGAGCTCATTGTGAATCAGTCCTCTCATGTCTTACAATAAGCAGAGACTGGTCTTCCTTGGGTGCAGTCCTAACTTTGAAACTGGCTGTGGACTTTGATTTTGTGAACCAGTAACAATTCTTTCCAAAAAATGGATGAAGGCTTGAAATTATGCTCGTGTTAGCTATATTGAACAGTTAGCCTCTACTGCATGTCTGAAGGATTGGCTCTTACTGTATCGTGAAGGTTTATTTTATCAATTAACTTTGGTGTTCCTGATCATACACTATCTTTGAGGAGAAAATCTCCTAACGAAAACTTAGTAAACTTCTGTCGGCATTTTAGAACATTCAAAACGTTTTCCCAAAGACAGAACAAATGTTTCAAAGAATCAGAGCAAAAGGAAGAGTTGGTGAAGGAAACGGATTCGGGTGGTGAATGAGAGACTGATTTATCTATTTATGAAGCTATGAAACAATAAAAAAATATATGTAAAAAATATGGAAGTTCAGTGGCAAAAAAAACAGTGGAGGACATAAAAACTAGTACAAATTTAGGAGTGGAAATGTACATAAAACTCTTAGGAAGCAAATAAAAGTAGAGATTAGGAGTTGCAGATGATAACAAGGAGAGAGTAGAACTACAGGTGAGGGGAGGAGGAATAAGCAAACAACGTAATTTTTCAAAAAACACATCATTAGGGATGATGCAGGAAAAAATTATTGGTGAAAAAACGGAGAAGAAAAAGTTGTAGAGAAATAAAAATAATTGCAATTGTCGGGTCGGTATCCGTAAGGGAAGTTCTAAAAAGAATATAAAAACACGCTGCAAAACACTTAAGCATAATAAAAACTAATCAAAGAGAACATTTTCCAACAAGCTTAAAGAAAAAAACGAGAGAAAGAATGGGCGTTATAGAAATACAAGAGAGCTGAAAAGAATAAGATGGAATACAAATGAAAAATCAGTGCTAAAAATATGTGAGGGAAGAGCAGAGTAAAGAAAAAAAAGCCGTAGTGTTAGACTCGTGTAAGGAACTCGTGACAGGACCATTAGTCTCTGGGAGTAATAGAGCGGTGGGTCCTTGGTGCTCGCTAGCAGGGGACCGCTCCAAGACTGATGGTCTGTGTCGGCTGTGGGACCGAGCTGTGCTGCAGCGAGTAACTGCTGTGGTGTACCATTGCTCCAAGACTGATGGTCTGTGTCGGCTGTGGGACTGAGCAGTGCTGCAGCGAGTAACTGGTGTGGTGTACCATTGCTCCAAGACTGATGGTCTGTGTCGGCTGTGGGACCGAGCTGTGCTGCAGCGAGTAACTGCTGTGGTGTACCATTGCTCCAAGACTGATGGTCTGTGTCGACTGTGGGACTGAGCAGTGCTGCAGCGAGTAACTGCTGTGGTGTACCATTGCTCCAAGACTGATGGTCTGTGTTGGCTGCCAGACCGAGCTGTGCTGCAGCAAGTAATCGCTGTAATGTGAGACAAAACTGTGTTACTGCTGAAGAACAAGGTTAGCCTAAGTTAAATGATTGAAAGACTCGTGTGTTACAACGAACGGCCAATATAAACGACAACTTGTTCCCACGGATTGAACAATGTACTCAACGTTCATTACTCATATTGGGCAGTGCATTAGAAGGACAGAAAATTTCTAAACTAAATGCCTCATCTGCATAATATCTGTACAACTTATCTATCATCCCTGCGTTGTGGACACCTACATGCACATGACTGTAGTCTTCAACTCAAAAAACTGAAAAGAGAAGTGAAGGAAGTTGCCTCTCGGGTTATTTTCAATCCAAGCGAACACTTTGGCCTTGGAGACACCTTGGACCTGAGTTGGGCGTCCACTTTCCAGATTAGGTCAAATCCGGAGCTTAAAAAGTCTCACTCGCGTCGAAAAGTTTTGGCTGGGATAGACGTAGTGTTCCTGTAACGGGCAAGGCAAGTTTAACTTCGCTTATCCGGATTTTGTAGTAGCAGTGAACAAGGCACGATTATTGCTCTGCATTTTTTTCACCGACAAACATTGGAGTTTTACGAAAGAATTAAATGTTTGCATATATTCCACAATGGTTGAATATTTTCAATAATATTAAGCATGTGGAATCCATGACTAGAACTAAGTAAGTAAGTAAGTAAGTAATGCACCCATGATTTTTGTGTATCGTTTACAACCTTGTTCTTATGGTATGTTGGCTAAAAAAATTTTAAGTAATATTTTCCTTCGTCAGAAAAGATAATAAAAAATTATGTCTTCACATCATTAATGATGGTAGACGCTCATTCTGCTATTTTCTTCATTTACAGTTTCATCTTGCTGCAGATCATACGTGGTCAATATTGCACGTAGTCATACGCCTATTTTATACTTACATGTGGTAGTAATAACAACAAAAAGGATGAAAAATGTTAACGATTATCTTTAGGGAACAATAAAAATATTAATGAAAATGATCAGTTCATAATGATATTTGTATTACCAGTAACAATGTTGCCTTACGTGTTCTTAATATACGAATAGGGTGATCGTTTTCATATAGGACTACATCATTATACACAAACGCTTCTCAGTTCTCTAACCCGATTTCTTGTTTGAATTCTACAAGACCACTAAACTCCAGTTAATTCTTCTTGATTCTATACCCTACTTGATTCTACTATATTCATGTCTGTCGTAGATAATTTTTCTGATAAGATGGAACCTTAGTCTTAAATGAACACTCAGTCGTCAGTCACGAAATTTACATCTTTACCTTTTGCCCTACTGAAAAAAATGTCACTAATATGTATCTTGTGAACAAAATTATTTATTCAAAGTGCATTCAGAAGTTTATTAAGCGCTACTGTTTACAGTTATGTATTAGAGTCAGGCTTCCCGACAGGCCTGGCAAAAGTAATAGAACCTAAAACCATTACTCTGCAAGATATTTTCAGCAGCTCGGCAAAATTGAAGAGAAGCGTCGAAAGAAAAAGACACTCGAGACCAGTACGAGAGACTCGTCTTCTTCCCAGCATTCCATTTGTTTCCTACATAAGAATTTCCTTTCATTTTGTGTTACAGACGCTGCAGTTGAGCGGGCGCCTCTTTGATGTTGTGTTCCTCTTATTCTTATTCGATCTTCAAGAGAAGTCTCTTCGCCGCCCCAATTTTCGATGCTCTCTCCATATAATTAATTTCAAGCTAACATTGAATTTCGATGCGCCAATTTACTCGCTTTCAGTAATTTTTCCGTTGAAATTATTTGTTGTTCGAACGTCCGCCTCTCATGTTATTCCTAGCGAATCCAGAAAGAGCATCCATACACCTCCCTCAGTGGAGAAATACAACACATGTAGCATTTCTACTCTTCCTGCTTGAATGCTGCCAATTCAATGATATTCGTACGAAAATCAAATTCAACATTTCTATTATCCCGTGACACTGATATATTCATTATTATTCGAGATCTTAACACGATAATTTCCAAGAGCAAGAATCTAGTCAGGAAATAATTAATTTTAAGGTAACTCTGGGCGGAGCAAAACAATACCTTTACAATTTGTATTTCGCATGTGTTGTGCTGCAAACGAGAGCTAAATGCGCAGTAATGCATATTGCGCTTTATCGAATGTAAACTCTAGTCTATGGTCATGGACAGTTTGTAAATCGTAACTGTAGGCGTAACTGCAAAGGAAAAGTTATGCTAGTGAGATGAACATAACAGGAATGAAGTTAGTATTCTCTCATTCAACTCGACAAGATTCTACTAGGGTTCTGCAATACATTGCTCTAATTTCCATAGCCAGTACACCACTAAACATTATCTATACTATTTCTACTTGTCCAACTCCAGTCACGCCTCGTTCTTTATTCCTTAAATATCTCTTTCTCCCCTGCATTAACCTTCATACATCACTCAATACACTCACAAGTAATTGAGCTATGCACCTGTTTCGACAAATGGCACTTGCCACTGGTGCAATACCACCGTCGGTTATGAACTGAACCGAGTAACATTTCCCATTCCACGTGTTAAAACTCACGAAAAACGCTATAGACTTTCCATTTACATATTCAATAGAATACACCTGAGCCCATTTCTCTTCCATACTTCTAAAGCTTCTCTAAGTCTAAGTATCCATTTTTTTCAATATACCACCATATGCATTGAGCCTTCAGACAGTCTGTTGAGGAAAACGTTGAATGAACCCCTACTATAAATGGTTCATTCAACACTGCCTCGGTCTTTTTTCTCAACAGATTACTAGAAACACACAAATGCACCGTGAATTAACTATTTGATATCCACTGAATACAAAAAACAAATCTGATCATGATATCTCATCCATTGCTTTTGTAATAAGTTTGTTAAAGTGTAAAAAAACTTTATGGACACTCTGTATAGTCGGATGCGTTCTTGTCTACTAATACAGGGTGGTGCATAAGTAACGCACCCTTTTAAAAAATTAATAATAAATAAACTATGAAAGGTATAACGATGGGGATAATTGCAAAAAATAGAGGAACTCTTAAAGTTTATTTTACAACTAAGTATAGAAAATAATATCCTTTAAATGATTACCATTGTTGGTCAAACATAAACGTACTCTTTTAATGAAGCTGTTCATTACTGCACTTAACATCTCTGGAGTTATCCTGCTGATTTCTTGAATAATTTTCAGTTTTAATTCCTGTAGAGTATTAGGCTTGTCAATGTAGACTTTTCCTTTTAAATAACCCCAAAGAAAAAAAGTCAAGTGGGCTCAGATCTGGAGATATTGGTGGCCACGGTACGTCACCAAAACGCGAAATTACTCGTGGAAAATTCATCCTTAGCATGTCCATAGTTTCCCTTGCAGTATGAGCTGTAGCTCCATCTTGTTTGAACCAGATATTTTCTGTGTTCATGTCTTCCACCTCACGAAAAAATACTCTTGCAACATTTGTCTATATCTGTTTACATTCACAGTCACTGTATTGCCATCAACATCTTCAAAAAAATATGGGCCAATGATTCTTGTTGACGTTATTCCACACCACACTGTTACTTTAAGTGGATGAATTGGATGCTCATGGATTTCTTTTGGATTTTCAGATGCCCAGATTCTGCAGTTTTGTTTATTCACTTCGCCATTAAGGTGAAAATGAGCTTCATCAGTCATGATTAGGTTCGTTATAAAATTTTCATCATCTGCAAGCTGCAGAACTTTTTGAGCAAAATCTAACTGTTTTTGGTACTCCGTAAGCTGAAGCTCCTGCGTCAGTTGAATTTTATAAGGATGATATTTCAAATCTTCTTTCAGAATTCGTTGTAGAGACCTGCGAGACATCGTCAGTTGAGTAGAACGTTTCCTCGTTGAAGTTGTGGGCCGATCAGCAACGCTTTCTGAAACAGCCTAAATTGAAACATAAGTTCTAACGGTTCGCAGCCTTCCAAAGCGCCGTTTGTCTACTGTTGATCCGGTTTCTTTGAATTTAGAGACCATTGCTTCTATGCAATTTTTATCAGAACTTCTTCCATCATTAAAAATGTTCTTGTAACTTCTCTGCACTGGAATAATTGAACTATTACATGAAAAGTAGAGTTCAACAATTTGTGCTCGTTGTTTTTTCGTGTAGCGCACCATTTTGAAGGTAAATTTTAAAGATTTATTACCACAATATACACTGGGTATCTGTAGACAGGATACGACATGTAAATAAATTTTAAGAGTTCCTCTATCGTTTACAATTATCCCCATCGTTATACCTTTCATAGTTTATTTATTATTAATTTTTTAAAAGGGTGCGTTACTTATGCGCCACCCTGTATAATGTATTTCTATGTCAATTTCTTACTTGTGGTCCTGGGATAAGGTATAGTATACGAATGGTCGCCTCACAAAATGACTGTCTTTTTAACATGGTGGTAGCACCATAAGGCATTTGCTTTTCAAATTTCCGTCCCCGAATTCACATCATATTTTGAATAACTTCAATTTAGTGGGACTTTTCGCTACTACTGTATTTATGACGATTATTAGATGTGTCAATTTTTTCCCTGTTACATAATTGCCGAGTATTTCATGCGTTTTTAAACAATAAGTAACTTATTACCAATTAACAATGGAAATTAATGTGTTTCATGTGCTACAGCAAATTTACAATACAATTATTGCGTCATAATTCACCTTTTCATATTAAAATTATTTGACCTAATTCTGTGAGCACGGAACTCATGACCAGATTATTTTGATTGTCTATTGTTTCATTCCGTCATCATTTTGAATGAAACACTGTTTTGATTTTCTTTCCTTCAATTTTAATAGGAATTAGTATTCTCTAAGGAAACTGTTACAAGTGATATCACGCCAATCAATTTTCATTGATCACATGCCGGCAGATTGTGAAACAGTTTCCGCCTTAATATATTGTGATGTTCTCGTTCCATTTACAATTGTTTCACTTTTTCTGGGATTAAAAGAATCCCCGAAGTATTAATTTATAAATTTAACAAGCTCTGCTTATTGTCTCAGACTCCTTTCCTCGCGTCAATTAGTTTAAAAAAAATGCTACCGAAAGAAAGTTTATTGAATGTTATCATGGAAGCATAAACTTGAGAAGTAATTCACCTTTTCGTTTTCATTTCATGCCTTTGCTCAGTTTGCACTCACACCACCTTCACCGCTCGTGTGATTTTTCTCGTTTCCACTCGAAAGAACACAATCGCTGCTGCGAGTCTCGGTTTCGCTGCAAGGAATCGCCGCCAAATCGAAAGGAAAATCGGCACGACTGCACTTGTTGTTGAAAAATTCCATCCTGTAGAAAAAGACGCTGTCGCAGCAAAAGAAATTGTTTGAACGTTCTTATTCTACAATAGAATACAATATGATCGTTTTGGGAATGAATGATATTTTTCTTCCCTACAGCTGAAATGGCAGAGTTAGAGCATGTTTTAGCCAAATTAAATTATCTTGCAACGGTGGAACTTGACCCATAAGTAATCCAGCTGAGTCTTATTCGACCAAACTTGACCAGGCTTATTCCCTTATGACAAAGTAATACGAGTTCCAATCTCCCATGACCAAGCTTACCTTCACCCAGTCTCATGTGACCAAGCTTACCTTCACTCAGTCTCATGTGATGAAGCTTACCTTCACTTAGTCTCATGTGACGAAGCTTACCTTCACCCAGTCTCATGTGATGAAGCTTACCTTCACCCAGTCTCATGTGACCAAGCTTACTTTCACCCAGTCTCATGTGACCAAGCTTACCTTCACTCAGTCTCATGTGACCAAGCTTACTCTCACCCAGTCTCATGTGACCCAGCTTACTTTCACCCAGTCTCATGTGACCAAGCTTACTTTCACCCAGTCTCATGTGACCAAGCTTACTTTCACCCAGTCTCATGTGACCAAGCTTACTCTCATCCAGTCTCATTTGACCAAGCTTACTTTCACCCAGTCTCATGTGACCAAGCTTACTTTCACCCAGTCTCATGTGACCAAGCTCACACTGTCCCAATATGTTAGCTGACCACATCCATAGATAACACGATATTCTTTAATTCTATCTCTTAATAAATATCCATAATAAAATATTTACCGAACGACTGCGCATTTTTAAAATCATAATAATTTGACTCCAGTTTAATTCTAGGGTGAAATATTTTCCCTGACCTTATGTTGCACAACCTTGTTAGAGTTACATTAATATTTTAATATTTAACAGTTCACACCCAGAAGCCAGCAGCTTTTTTTAGGACGAACATTTTTCTGAACATCTACTTCCCATTTACTGTTCTGCACCAATACACAAATTTAAAATGCGTATGCACCAAATTTTTACGCTTGCTTATGTTAACAGTTAACCACGAAATCATTCATTTACTCACCAATGTTCAATACTTTTACTTATTTCTCAGAATTAAATGCCTGCATGATTTCAAACAGTTTATACGTTAAGTACATGAAATTGAATTTAAAACTTAATTTTCAGAACGAGTCTTTAGATTCAATAAATTTGACATGAACACGACTCAAAAACAAAATTGGTACAAATTTGATACAGGTAGAGCAAGGAAATATAATAGCAACATTGATAGTCAGTAGTATGACCTTTCATCCTGATAACTCTCATCAAATGGTTTCCATACTTTTTAATAAAATTTGAACAGGTTTGAGCTAGGAGTTCTAGGCTAATCCTTGAAAGCTCGACGATGTTTTTGAACTTTTCAATCTCATCATAGATTTTGAAAGGAATTCAAATAAGGACCCATCGATGGTCATGGCAAGGCAATAATTTCATTTTTCTGGAACCATGCTGTCAGAGAACTAAAAGTATGTTAGGGATTGCCAAGTCGGAAATCAAACCGCCGGTCGAGTTCAAGATTACACACCGACATCTTGACGTTTTCATTCAGTATTTCGACGCAGTCATAAAAATTCACTACTTCTTTGATTGCAATTAAGTAATCAGTCACACTAGAGCTGAAACAATCCCAAAATATCATGCAACCATTTCCATGTTTAACTGTAGGCACTGTGTTCTTGAGCAGAAAAGGCTCACCTTTCTGTTTCCAAATCTTGTTTACATCTTTATTTCGAAGTAACTCAATTTTTGTTTCATCACTCCATAGTCCTTGTCCCCAAAAGCAATTTCCTTTGTCTAGAAAATTTTTGGCCAAATGTGAACGTGCTGAAAGATCATGTGGCTTGTGAAAAGGCGTCCGGTATGGTCCCAGTCAATGTAAGTGAATTTAATTTAAACAACATTTAATTGTGTGAATACTTACGCTGATAGCGTGTGTATCCAAGTATTTGGCCATGATTTTCAACGCAATTCTTAGGTTCATATTAACCTAGCAATATAGTTAACACGCAGTTCCTGGTAACAACTCGACAGTCATCCACACCCAGGGAACGTCGCTGTCGTACCGAACTCTTTGAACTTCTTGATGAAATCTTGTTTAGTAAATATAAGGATGGTTAAGCATGTTGAAATAGTTCCGTTGCTATTACCAGACTTGTGAGACTAAATAATCTTTTTCTTCGAATCAACTCTGAGCTCTTTTATCATAACAACCATCCTACCGGCACACGAAGACTCCCACTGATGATACGCTCTGCACCATCTTATATTCGCTACTGGAACTTGCTACAATATTCTGATAAATAAATATTATACAATGCTCCACACATAAAATCCAGTGTGAATTCCTTTTAATTAAACGAATTAGGACTCTTAAAACGGAATTTTTTATTGTGCAATTAATTATGTAATTGTTTATGGACTGCAAAAGTTTCTTGTTAAGTTTCTTAAATTGAACCTGTCGTTCAGAAACCCAAATTTTTAGTTGTTTTTCATGCACTGCTCCTAATGACAATAAATGATTTGGAATTGTTCGAGTATTTAACTTTGAGAAAGTGCCAAAAGTATTGAACATTGGTGGGCGTTCGAACTTTTTCATAGCTAAGGGTATGTGCAGTATATAATCAGAGATAACATTCTTATGTACAGTCAAACTAACCTTCTCGTGAATCGTATTATATTTCACGGTGATTAGACTCATGCACACAATAACTATAAATAATTCTACTTAACTCCTGAGGATTGAGGGACTGCACAAAATAGATTTCGCTGTCCAGTGTTCCGTTCTGCATGAGATTGCTATATCCGAACCTTGTAGGCCATTTATTCCTCTTCTGCTGCCTAATACAATAAATTTTGTGCAATAAAAGCCCATCGGGTAGAATGGCATCAGCCCGAGTAAGCGCTTCATTTCGGCCCAATTATTTGGCCTGCCTCCGGGCCCTACAAATAGGCTAGCTGTGGCCCAGCTAAAGCGCACCCTCTGAATTGAATAATTTTTTACTCAAGTTTCACATCATTTCTTTATTTGATGCAGGAAAAAAGTAACTTGATGTCAATGCATACTAAAAAAGTTCAAGGCAATTCTCTGTCGAAATTTTCTCAGGGGAAATTTATAAAAAATAAATCCCATAATATTGACTCATTCCTCAACTTTGAATTTGAATGTTTCTCTCCTTCTTGTCTGTATCCTGACTTCGTTACATCATTGACTCATTCTTTGGGAGCATCTTAGTAAACACGCGTAATTATCATATTCCAGCATCTCAAAATCAGTATTCGAGTCACGTAAAATATTCTGTACTTTGTTTGTAGTCAAATTCTGGGAAGCTCTTCCCATCATAAAATACTCCATGTTTTCATCACTTATACCCCATGATTTTAACACACGGTGATTTCTTTTGAAAGATTCCTAGTCTATTCCAACAATATATTCAACACTCACGATCCGTATTCTTTCCATATGTTCACCGTTCATTGTCTTTATTTCAACCCAATTTTCATCACTGATGGTTCGTATTCTAACCATATTTTCATCGTTTTCGTTCCGTATTCTGCCATATTTTCATCGCTCATGGTCCGTATTCCAGCTATATTTTCATCGCTTTTGTGCTGCATTCCTACCATATTTTCATCGCTTTTGTTCCGTATTCCAACCACATTTTCATCGCTCATGGTCCGTATTCCAGCTATATTTTCATCGCTCATGGTCCGTATTCCAGCTATATTCCTGGAGGCACAATTCCCGCCATATTCCCGGCAGACGGCGGAGTTCATTAAGATAGCGTCAGCGGTCGCTTCCATTTCTGCTAACCACAAACAATGATAGAAGCAGAAGGAAAAATACTCAAACGTGCCGGCATGGGACCGGCAGAGTCAGTGCTGAAACTTTTAAAGAGGCTTTTGGAAGGCGTTAGCTTGAATAGGCAGTCCTAAGCGACTCATTCCAGATAAGTGGGAACTGGAACGAGCTGGGAATATGCGCGTGTCGCAACTCTTTATTAAAAGCATGCGTTGTGGTTACGACGCTGCTTCCTCTCCTGCAAAATATTTGCATGCGGCTGAGTTGTTCAGAAATTACTGGAATGTCGCTCTCCTCATTTCAAGTTAAAAGTCCAAGTAAGCATTGAGTTGTTCAATTGATATCAAGGTTCTGTACTCGCAGATTTTTCTACAACGTGACATAAGAATATAATAGAACAGAATGTGGCAACAGGAACGAGCTGTTTAGTCCATTCTGTGATTGGTACCTAAGTCCCATGTCGTCTAACGTGTAGGCATCAATCACGCACACGCACCTCACTAAAACATAAATATTTCAACTTCGTACACAGACCTTAATCCCTTACGAGCATTTCAGTCATGCAGACACACTGCAATCACACACAGGTCCCAAGAGTTAAGCAGGGGATAGAATTAGTGGTTTACACGACAGGGAGGCTTCTTATCCAATACGAGGTGCATTCAAGTTATAAACACAAAACAATCTTTATTTCCAATCATGTACACGGTACATAGACATTTAGTACATTGGTTTTTAAATTCTTAAGGTTAGCATTCTTAGAGTAAGGATGATGGTGAGCTCCATGCGACGATCCTGGGATGTGTCCATGGGCGGGCGTTGAGGTCTTACCGATAAGTGCGAGCTCACGGCGTGAAACGAGAAACAGCTCGTATTCATTGCCGGGTTTCGAACCCGCACGCAGTCTTTCTGCACAAGCAGAGACCCGATACAGAACACGGGCCGCAGACCACTCGACTACGGTGGCTGTTGAAATTGAAAGATTTCACCTTCAATGTTTTTACTCCGGATTGAAAACAGGTAGAGACATCTGGGTGGTTTTAAAATAGGAGTGTACTTGTTTCGAATGAGTGACAGAGATCACTGCAACATTTCATTGCTAACTGTCAAATCTAAATAATTAGCAAACAAACAAAGGACAGAAACGGGTAAGAATTTTTTTAGTTTTTTGACTTTTAACTGGTCTATACTAGGAAAATAAAAATGGTTTCGCAATCACTGAGATAGATAGTTTGATTTCAGGATTGGCTACGTCATTTATTAAAACAAACTCGTTGAATTTGAAATCAACTCCACAGATCTTGTAAGAGAGACAATTCAAAATTTCCATCGCTACATTTTTATAAAACATTTACTTTCAAGATCGAAAAAAAGTAAGAATGCATGAAGTTACTCCGTATAAGCATTACTTGAAGAAGTACAACATTTTACAAAACAATCACATCATGCAGTCAGTTTTTTTATCAAACTCATGTAAATTGTTTTTCGACTACGATGACCTAAATTCTATTTATCTTTCAATGATTATAATTTTTAGCTTTCTAAAATGATATAAGAAAATGTCTTCGACTGCAACATTGCTGTGAAAACTTTATTTGTTCAGTAACTTGCCATCCTGATGCAAATGTCATACCATTGTAAGTACAGCAATTCTCTGTCGTTTGACACCCTCCGATAAGAAATACAATGCATGAATATTCCAGTGAAAACCTTCACGGTGACGTCTTTCTCGTAAGAAATTCAGGTCACGACATAATTTTATTCTCGTCTGTCCAATTGTTAGGACAGGAAGGTCCAAGTTTACAAAGTTCGCCGAACTTTGCGGCAGGTGTCGAGGAAGTTTTTTTTTTTGAGTGGAGAAGTTAGACCTCAAGACGGAGCTAATAAATGCCGGTCATTCTGTCTGGAAAATAATCAAGCTTTCAATTTGTTACAACACTCGAGTTTCGCTTTCGTCCGTGGGAATATTTATTTCTCCTTTTAAATTTGCCAAGACTTTGAATGACATTTCATTCATGAATGCGCAAATAATTAATTCTTATTTTAATAGGACACTTATTTTGCTCAGTTATTTGAGTGTAGGATTTCATAGAGTGTCAGACATCGATTCGCGATTCAAACTGAAAAAGGCATTAAATTAGGCTTATTTTTTAACAATAGATAGAAGGAGCTCGTACACGTCGCTTAACGTGGTATTTCTTACATGAATACAAAGCGTTGCCGCTGGAAACCAGTTACAATGTTTTAAGGTTCTTCCAGAGATACGTGATGGCAGAGAGCGCTGTAAAATATATAAGCGCCTTGACATAAGCAATTAGAGGAACGTTTTCTTTCCTAATGACCCTCTCTTGTCTTCTGGGAGACCGTCCCAAAATAGTTTCTTTTCAATTAGCTCAGTAATTAGCTAAGCTCCGCATACTCCCACGCTCATTTTCCTACTTTGGTACGATAATTTGTATTTATTTGGACGATGGATTCATGTAAACAGCGAATGAAATGATCTTAAAGCAGACGAGTACCGATGACGAATATTAGTCTTGAGCAAACCTATCACAAAAACCAACAAATTCAATCTATTTACAGGAAAGTTTTTATGAATAATATATCAGTATAAGTATGCATAAAGATGATCTACGTACACAAACATGGGTGAAATTGGATTGCGCCTGTTTAGTTCAATATAATCTGAGTTCTTGAATCTGTTTTCTGGTGCTAGTATGCAGTCAAAGACCTGATATTTTCATGCAATTCCCCCTGGAATTCTCAACTTCGCATGCGAGTACAGCAATTTGTTCATAATTGTTTTTCTGCTTAATTTAACAAGGCAATTTTTTTGTGATAGCTTGTTTCTCTGAGAACTGTGTACATAAAATATTTGAACAAAAACTAACATATTACTGTCGATGTAATCTATTTCTTTCTTCTGCTCAATGTGCATTTCAGTGGTTATCATTTCGTCTAAGTGTGATGATACTCAAGACTAACCGTCATGCCAGAATCATATCATCAGTTACACCACTTTTCATATTAAATTTAGTTGCTAGTTATACGCCGTAACTCATTCCGTAGCATGACATGGGTTTCATGACATTTCCTTTGTCATCAGATTCTAAATAGCTGTTCATCATCTGTGGAATTCCCTTCGTTTTGCATCACATTAGTTTTGGTATCAGATTACCAGTATCATCACTTTAGCTGTGGAATCCCATTACCAATGGCATCACATTATTCATGCCATCACATTACCAGTGTCATCACATTAACTGTGCTATTACATTGCAAGTGATATCACATTAACTGTGCTATCACATTACCAATGGCATCACATTAGCTGTGGTATCACATTACCAATGGCATCACATTAGCTGTGCTATCACATTACCAATGGCATCACATTAGCTGTGGTATCACATCCTGGGACGCGGAGAGCGCATTGGTGTGCGGTCAGCTGCGGTTGGCCGACCCTTTCAATTTCCGTTTCAGAGAAGATTCTTTCTGCCGACCGGGAGTGAAACTTTAAATGAACTCCAAACAAGGGAGAATACTGGGAGAAAAGCAATAAAAAGATTTTAACGGAGATTGAAAAAAGGAATAGGAATGAGGGGCATATTGTAGTAAAAAATTAAAAATTATGCGAGTAAGAAACTAGAAAAGTTGTTGAAAAACTAAGAGTATCCATACAAAGTTTCACAATCGAAGTTCAAAGCGCAGCAAACATTCGATTTCAACTTCTAATTTGAAAACGAAGAACGTAATTGAACATTAGAGATTGTGCTAATAGTCTTAATGATTGAAAGTTAGAAATTTCTAGGGCTGAAAAGTCGTTTTTTGCCTGGATAGACATTCATGTTAAGTAAGAATTACCCAGCAAATAGTCCGTGGAGGTTCATGTTAAAAAACAATAGCATAACAAATAGTCCTTGAAAGTTCATGTTAAAAGAATTTCACAGTGCATAGTCCGTGGAGGTTTATGTTATGTAAGAATTACACATCAAATATTCCTTGGAAGTTCATCTTAAAAGAATTTCACAGCACATAGTCTGTGACGGTTTATGTTAAGAAAGAATTACACAAAAAATAGTTTGTGGAGGTTCGGAAGTCTAAGTTGGAGTGTAGTTCATTGTGCTACGTACAGCGATCAAGGTTTATAGGCTAGAGCTACAGAACGGACAAACAAGCAGATTGGAATTTCTTCTTCTCTCTTTAAACGAAAACGATTCAATTGAAGGAGTAGAGAAAGTGAAAAAAACCAAGCGTATTTACTTTTTTTAGTTTCCAACAGTTCATGTGACAGGAGGACTTTATTTCAACTCTTTAATTATCAGTCAATCAGAGAATAACTAATTGAATATTTTGTAGTTTCAAATAGCTCAAAAAAGTCAATAACTTTGGTTCATTTTATCAAAACTGCAGAAATATTGTCTTGGATTTCCTACTTTAGTTTGACAGGAAGTTTGCATGAGTGCCTTGGGCTTGACCTTAGTATGATACAATGGAGCTAACTTCTCGTAGCAGTGACATACCTTAGCCCTGAGTATTTAAAATATGCTCTCAATATTTAAGAGTTATGGTACATTTTCTGTTCGTGCATTGGAATAGAAATAGAGCTCCAATGCTCTGAAAACACAAGTTAGATTTCCTGAATTTATATTGCTGTTATACGTGCACAATTCATCTTTACCAAATTTAGAAGCAGAATAACGAATGAAACATTGATTGGATGTTAATCTTAGCCCTTTCGGTACTGACGGCATCTCTGGTAGCCGCAGTCATTTTTCGCCTATTAAGATGCAGAGCAACACGTGTGTCTGTGCAAACGCTGGTAGGGCAGTGCAAGCTACAGTTTGATCAGGACAATGCAGTGACCGTAAAACATCACAAAGCATCTTTTTTTAAATTTGATGTTAAATACGTTGAAAAGGTTCTGATATTTGCATCATGATACCGAAAGGGTTAAAACTCAAATGAAGAATTATTCGATTTATTCATCTCGCAGCTTTTGTTTTTCATAAATATTCTTATTAATACTTGAACTAATGAAATCAAAAACAATTATTTAAAGTTCGAAACAGAAAATTCTAAACATAAAGTTAAGATCTTTTTAGAGACTAATGAACTATATTTTTCCCTTATTTAACGTCTCAAATATGTAACTCAAATTATACGACTTCAATTACTCCCCAAACTTCACTCAGTCATTTTTTTAGTTGTTTAAAAGAGCGTAGTGTCCCTCTTGGGAAATATCATCAAGAGTAAAACTAGTAATGTGCACAGTAGTAGGCAGTTCTAATGAACAAATACAAAACACGAATTTTGAAACTTTCATAAAATGAAGAAAAGTTTGGTGTAAACAAATAATTTTATAACACAGATCCTATTACGACTGATCAATTTTGGCTTTGGACTATGAAGCGAGTATTTTTGCCTAGTGAGGTGTTGAAAACTTGGGCCTATTTTTTCCAGTTTGTTCGCTGTTTTGTCGATTAATTGAACAAAGGTGGTTGTTTCTTCTTATTTTTGTTCCAAAGCCTTTTTTTTGTCGAACGGCAAAAATTTGCTGCAGGCTTTACGTGTCAGACATTTCTTTTAAATTTTTACTATTATTGCAAACAGTGCGTAATTATTTGATACTGCACAGCCATGTTTTTTATTGAAAAAATATGCCCTGATTCCCTTGTATTATCTGAGTTTTTGTTAGCTGCGTTAGGAACAATGGTTGATGGATTTGACAACTTATTACAAAAGTTTCTTTTATTCTGCACAGTCAGTCAAAGTGCTTTGGTATCTCCCGTATCCAAGCCTCAACCAAGAGAGGATGGTGGACACCATTTCAGAATTTCTCTTCCGTAGCGAACTGCAATCAAATTTATCAAACATTTTTACTTTTTCTGACACAAACAAGCGAGCAAACAAGCCACTACCTTCGCATTCAAACACGGACTGGACAGCTCGATTGAATTTTATCAGGGGAAGCGAATAAAAGTTTGTATATTCCTCCTCTCTACGAAACCGGGAGATGTTTACTCTATTTCTTAGAAAAAAGTTTCTAAGAAACGATTGCACGTGTGGATATTTTGTGTGGGATAACGGGTGTTCTCTCTGTCAAAAGACAAATTAATGTAACGCATTTAGTAGAGTAGGTACAATACGTGTTAATTTGCCCGTTCTGAAAATAGCCTTGTCATACAGTTATGAAAATTAATCTATCAATGTTGCAATCGTTATTTGTACAAAAATACATGTAATTCAAACTATTTTTTGAAAATGAAGTCACAGAACTAGCATTGCTTTCTAGTAACGAAAAATAAAATGTTATATGTTGTTACCCAAATCGAGGTGGAGTTTCAAAATTTGATTCAGTAGAACGATTCTACAGACGCATAAAATCCACTTTCAATCGTCTGGTAAACTCAAGCAGAATTGAATAATAAACAAATTATTTGAGTGCTTGCCGGTCTGTTAAACTTCCGTTGTCATTTGATGACAAAACAACACTCAAAAATACGTAAATAATAAGTGTTTGCAAGTAAATTCAAGAAGTTTACAATGACTGCCCATTTTTGTTTTGGAGACGTTTGTGACCTACAGTACATAGAACTCTGGTTTACAATTCATACATACATTTACACTTTTAGACTGGAATTAGAATCTCACATCTAACGGAACACATGTAAGCTAACAATGACCCAAGACACACGTGTTATTCCTGAACAATTATTCGTAGTGAACCTGATGCTCATTTATTGTGAAATGTCATACAGGTTAAGAGGAAGAGATTTTCACTTTTTTTGCTCTCCCCTTCTAACAACATTAAATAGCAAATATATGTAGTAAGACATTTATCCTACATCAATGCCCAAATTAATTTAATGTAAACTACACTTCCAAAAAATGGGAATTCTTTTTTGTAGTTTCTGATATTTTTTTCTTGAACCAAACGCTTATTTAGTTTAGATATGCTGTAAAATTCAGTGAAAGTGACCCATTTTATCTAATTTTAGGATAATTCTATAATTTTCTTAGAGAAAATCGACCTTATTTTGAACAATTTTTTTTCTGAAGCCAATGGCAGCTGACACTCCCTCTTTCCTTTTCAATACTCCCGTGATCATTTTCTAGAAAGCGAAATGGTGTTCCTAGTTCCCGTAGATTTTCTTCGCCATGATTGCAGTCAGGCCCAAAGTTATGGCACCGATAAACAAAGGAGCTTGGCAAATCTGCCGACCCTGCTTGCTGGAGGCCAGAAAAAGTGATTTTTCCCCCACATTGTGAGGTGCCGCCAACCAGATCTGTATTAAGTCCTTGCCAAGTGCGCTGAAAAATGTAGGATAAGTTAAAAGTTTAACGAACCTTTATTTTTTGATTGAGGAATGTTGCTTCAGGGTGGGTTTTTTATATGCATTTATTATTATATACATTAGGGACACTGTTTTTTACGCTTTAATGTTGTTGTGACTGGACCCAGTGTATTTAAGTTCAAGTAAAAAGTAAAATGATCGATGAGTACAAATTGTTACTGACGAAAATTTTTACTCAAACTTCTGACGAATGAAGGTGATATTGTTTGGTATTAAATTTATTTTGCTTACTTATCAACTCCACCGTTTGATTCACCAGTTTATGTGTTATTAAATTTTAATTCGTTACTGAAGTATTCACTTGAAATTAAATTTGGACAATGCAATAGTATTAATTAATCTTAAATTTTATATCGTAACGGTCGCAAAACAATGACATAAAGGTAATGGTTCTAAGATTCTTTTAATATCAATTGTTAACATTGTTGCTTTAAACTGCTATCTCATCAATGCAATTGAACCCAACCATAAATATTTTAATTACTACTCTGTTCTTCTCTGTTTTGCAAAATTAATCAAAACTGTATTGTAGTTCGTTTTGTTTAAGAAAAATTTTCACTCCTAAATACTGCATTTCGACAATCGTAAATTCCCATACAAATTGATGAAACCAAATTTAAAATATTCAGGCTAGTTGTTGGTCATTTGATGGAACTAGAAAATTACTCGATCTGAAAGAAGGCTGACCAATTGTCAGTTAAATCATATTTCTGAAACTGAAACTAATGAATGTGAAGAAAATGAAATTGAAACAATGTTGGCTTTATCAGACAGGCTGAATGCAACGATAAGTAACTTCAAATGTTGACAGGAAAACGATTTGTTGAAGACTAACTTTGTTGATAACTGACTGATAACTAATTTATTGGTTACTGACTCAATGATGATTGAATAGTAACTAATTTATTGGTTACTGACTCAATGATGATTGAATAGTAACTAATTTATTGGTTACTGACTCAATGATGATTGAATAGTAACTAATTTATTGGTTACTGACTCAATGATGATTGAATAGTAACTAATTTATTGGTTACTGACTCATTATGATTGATTAGTAACTAATTTGTTGGTTCCTGACTAACTGATGACTGGCTGGTAACTAATTTGTTGCTTACTGACTCACTGATAACTAACCGACGACTTGTTACGTTGGTAACGGATTAAGGGATAACTGCTAAATGATTTTTTGATTCAATGTTGGATTGACAGATGATTGATAATGGATTTTGAGATTTGTTGATAACTTATAACTGACTGTTAGGGCATAATTGACTGTTGGCTTATAAATTTAATGGTGGTATGACCACTCAATCTCTCTTCACAAAACGATTTAAAAACCCTAAAATTGTTGTGAAACATCAATGAATGAACCGTTTATTGAGCTTTTGTGCGTTTTATAATCACTTTGCTACCTATTTACTTTGAAAGAAAATGGGAAAAACAACTGGAACACTTAGTCATGTGACAGTAAACCAAAAAAACGCATAGGTATCCTATTTTCGAGAAAGAATATATGATCTTAAAATGAACGGCTATTAAATAAATCAGATTTTCTCACAGACAAACTTTCAACTCAGAGTACCCTGGTCAAAAACTGGTTGCCTGACAGACAACCAGAGTTCCTTGTGACAGACAACCAGAGTTTCGTGTGACAGACAACCAGAGTCTCGCGTGACAGACAACCACAGTTTCGTCTGACGGACAACCACAGTCTCTTTGTGCTCGACACTAAAGCCAGATTTAGCTAATTGGCAAAGTAGAGACCACTGAACCAAAGAGGAATCAAGACATTGGAAAGCGAAATAAAAAACGGAACAGCCTTAAGCGGAGGTTAGTTCAGAATAATGCATAAAATTATTGTCACTTAAGGATTATAATTTATTAAGGACTACGTTCGCATCCGCGAAACTTCACTGGCAATTTTTTATGATCAAACTTTCTGCAAATTATTTCAACGAAGGAATTATTTGCTAGTGAACCAATTTGATATGAGTTTTTGAATCTTTCAAGGCATAACTTTTAGTATTAACAAGACTTAATGGTTCAAAAAGAGTTATGCTTCATTAATCAGTGTCCTACATGTACTTCGAAGATATTCTTTTAAATAGTTTAGAAGCTAAACTTATTCCTAGTACGATTAGAAATTTTTAGTGACAACCGTATGTAACTGTTGTTAAAGCTGTCAGCGTGATCCATAGTCAGGCATAGGAATTCTGCACCTTTAAACATATGGATATAATAAGACAACCTTGTTATTTTTTGCATGAATAACATTGTTGTGCACTTGCTGATGCGTATTCTTAAGCTATTATGTAGAACTTGGTCATGTGTATGCTTTTGGTACGGTCACCGTACGTGCAATGTGTTGTACGTATTCTTTTCAAGGTTACTTGCAAATAGTCTAAGGAATGGAAGTAATATGTCCATTATCCAGATCACTTGGTCCATACTCATAGAATGCATTGCTTCCATCTTATCGACAATCCTTACACTCATTGCATTATTGTTTCAAAAAGATATCTTACCTGTGTTATACTCAGGACAATCAATAGCTATTCTCCTTGCAGTACAAGATGAATAGTTGTTTTGCCCGATATGTATTGAGAAATACTAATGCTAATAAATATCATGATCGGTATCAATATCCTATGTCTTGAGACCCAGGTTTCGTCTTATAAATTATCTCAGCCACGGAGGAAGTTTGTACAGCAATTAAAAGTTGCGAAGTTGCCTTGAACGAATCAAGAACGATATCAAGGATAAACTTGAAGCGAACTTGGAATCCTGGAATCAGAGTTCTTTTGAAACGTTCCAAAAGGAATTAATCAAGCGCCGTATTTCAATCTCAGACGTCAGCGAAAGGTATGAATTTTGTCTAAGAAGAAGATCAACAAGTTTAATGACTACAGGGTACGTTTCAGGAGCAGAACAAAAGAATCAAGAGAAATGTATGCAATCAGTGTTCATTATTTTTACAGCTCAAGATACGTTCGACCTTTAGGAATTAATTAACTCGAATTTTTCGTTGATTAGATCACTGATAAGTGATTTTGAACGTAACCTTTAATATTAATGAACAGTCTTCATGACTGCGTAGTGTCTAGGCATGTTGAAAAAACATGATTATTGGAAGTAATATTTATTTATTTTTTGCTGTAATACATTTCTATTCTATGACAAGCTCGTACTCATCACTAAACATAGAAGTTGTTAGTGGTATTTTTTAATATATCATAGATTCTTCATTTCTTCAGTGATGTAAGCTCATCAACACACGTGAGCAGCGGCGAGAATAACTCACATACTTTTTAAAAGCACGAACAAAATGAAGATCTTGTAGTTCTTCAGTGAATACCTTATGAACTTGCACATAATTTATCAATCTCCTTATCAAAGTTGACCCTGACTCGATGACACTCAATAACAGAAAATCAAGTAATAATTCCACTCATAGGATTTTCTAATGCCTTATTTTCCAACGATGGTAGATAATTTTTCTTCTGATTAAAATTTCTCCTTTTTACGTATGTTTTTGAAGCAAATTGTGCTCAAACAATCATTCGAGCTCCAGTTGAAGAAAAGTTAGGGTCACTAATACATTCAATCAAATTGAATTAGTAATAAAGTAGTCTTTATATTTGTCTGCCCAACTGTGACGAAGCGACTGATGGTTCTATTTACGTAGCTCATTTTTATTGAAGTCTCACAGCAACCTTATGATGAAACTAAGAATGTTTAACCCACTTGTATGGCTTTTTCATTACTTATTTTATATCATGTAATTCAATAGCGATATCTTCTCCTCTGGTACAACACTGGTTGTAAATACAAAGTTGTCAATAAGATCAGTAACTTGAAATTGTTCTAGTCAAGTAACAATTTAATTTTACTTCTTCAAAAGTCAGCTCGGAGGAAACCGGTGACTTAAATAAATACAGTTTGGCCATAATGTTCAATTATTGTTATGAACAGAAATCGAAATAGGGTTCGCTCAGTCGCTGCCTTTTGTTCTAAATCGAGAGCCAGAAATTAAATTAGTTTCGTTTCGAGCTGGCACGAATTGATGTATATTTATTTTTGGTTTGTTAAAGAGATTTTTAACGATGATGGAGGCCAACGAGTTTCACAGGACGAAGGATGTGGGCACATCAATTCTAAGATGTTTTTGCTGACTTACTAAGTTTTTGGCCCTTATTCGGCCATACGTAATATGTCAAAAAAAATTTTTATATTAAAGAGATTTTCCACAGTTCCTTTTATGAAAGACATATCCTTATATAATACATTATTTATTGCGAGGGAAATTGTACAGACAAAAAGGTCCATTAGCTCTTTCCCTTCCAGAAATTTACTGATCTTCAGTAGTTTATCCTGGGACATTTATGGAACAGAAATAACATTCTCTTATTGAAAAATGTTTTTATAAGGACATGCATCGATTTTCGTGATGGAATAGGAGGTAAATGTGTTCAACAAACGTTGCAGACTTTGATATTCCAACTGTTGTTCATGAGACAAATTTACTAATCCACGGAAAAGCACATGGTTTATTCAATAAACATAAGGTAGGAGGTTCTCGTCACGAAGACAAGATTCTCACAAGTGCTGGACAAACACGTCTCACGAATATTCATCAGCTAAGAGGTAGGTTTATTCAACTCACTTGTGATTCAGCAGCAAACACATGGGGTGTTCCACAGACTAGATCAATGTTTGTTCAACGGACACCCTATAGGTTTGTGGAAAAGCAGTGATTTGTTTGAGAGACGTTCGGTACTCTTTGAAGTCTAGCACGCTCGCACCTGGACGTCTCGAGGCCCATCAAGGAGCGGATATAGAAGTGCGGATAGCAAGGGCTTCATTTCCTGTATCATGGCTACGACCACTTCTATGGCCTCACTTCATTCCAGCCAGACATTCACACGAGGCTGGTTCTTCGCCACCGTGCTGCTGCGATCCTGTGAAAATCGAGGGCAAGTCGAAGGAAATGCAAGATGAAGTAAAGTGATACAAACAGTCGGAATAAAAACCAATATTGATCTGGTGACGAAGACAAATAATTTGAAGTCGGGCATGTAAATAAAATGACGCTGTGCATAAAGATGGAAACTGAGGGAAGTTAATCTGACAGGGATGATCAATCATTTGTGAAGTGATGCATTTAACGTAGGTGTAAAAAAGAACCACTAAGATTCAAGAGGAACTGAATGATACTCAATAGAACTAAAAGACTATTGAATTGAGAAAACTACCAAATAATTTTTTATGTACGATGTAGTGTACTTCTACTTGAATAAAAATTCCAATAATACCCTACATATTTTGACTAGAAGTTTATTAGATTTTCATCTTCTGAGTCTTTCTAATACCACTAGTAGACTCACACGTGAAAATTCAAGTGTCTTTTAACAAATTTTTTCGTTGGATTTGCCAGTGGACGCGGGCTTTGCGAAGGAGTTTCTACATTGAAGGATGTGCCGTTGGTATCCACAATACGATAGAATAGAATAGAATAGAATTAGGCAATAGGAACGAGCCGTTTGGCCCATTCTTGGTTCAATACCGTAGTCCCATGCCGTCTGAAGTAAATCCATCAATCATGCACGTACACCTTAACCACTTAAGTCAATTTAGTCATGTGCACACATATCACTCACGCACAGGCGTTTATGTCACGAGCATTTATCTCAATCATAAGGCCTTAAGAAGTTAGGGACATAGAGTTAGTAGGATGTAATACTCGGGGGGTTTGTAATCCAAAATTTATCGAGACGATTTTTGAATGTGTTCACAGTGCCATCAGAAACTATGTTTTCTGGCAGTTGGTTCCAAATTGAGGCAATTTTAACGGGAAAAAAGTTCATAGCTTGAGATGTCTTGAAGTTTCTCAGTAATAGTTTTTGACCGTTATTTCTGGTTCGTACGTTACCGTCTCTTTCGAAAGGCCCTTCCAGGGTAACATTGTTAAGACCATTGAGATACTTAAATGTCTCAATAAGTTGTCCTCGCAGTCTTCTTTGTTCTAGGGATATAAGTTCAAGGCGTTGAAGACGTCTTGTTGAAGACGTATTTCGTAGCTGAGATTGCGGAGTTCTGGAATCATCTTCGTTGCTTTCTGTTGTATTTTTTCCATTTTATTAATATTTTTTCGTGAGGTAGGAGACCAGAGTTGCACTGCATATTCTAAATGAGGCCGGACTAGTGCTTTATAGACCGGTAATATTATGTTCTTTGACTTGTATTCAAAGTTTCGTGCAATGAAACCAAGATTTCTACTCGCGTTTTTGACGCTTTTTTCCACTTGATTGTCATGTTTGAGATTTTCAGTGACAATGACACCTAGATCTCTTTATTGCTGGACTGTTTCAATAGGTATGTCATACATCGTGTGTTGGAAATGCCAGTTATTTGCACCAACGTGCATTACTCAACATTTTTCAATGTTGAAGCTCGTTTGCCAGGTTTCAGTCCATTGTAGAAGACGGTTGAGGTCTGATTTGATAGTTGCTCTGTTTTTCGGTGAATGCTCTGGGACAGAGTTTCGTGTCATCGGCGAATTTGTTGATTTTACTGATGATTCCGACATCAAGATCGTTGATGTAGATGATGAAGAGGAGCGGGCCGTTTTAGACAAACAAGTACATATACTTGAGTCCCTTGAGGGACTCCTGATGTTACAAGCGCTGGATCACTTGTTTCATCGTGAATCACTACGCGTTGAGTGCGACCTGTGAGCCAGTTTCGTATCCATCGGGAGTAGTTATTTCGTATTCCATGCGCTTCCACTTTGGCCATGAATTTTTCGTGGGGGACTTTGTCGAAGGCTTTTGAAAGTCTAGCTATACAAGGTCTACGGCTTTTGTACGGTCATATATGCGGTCATATATATACCCTACCGAATTTTCTCCAATCTAAATCCTTAAGAGCGTGACAGAGAGACGGACCAAGCAAACAAGCAAGCAAGCAACAAACTGTGTATTACTATATAGTGGAATTTGTCCTAAAAATTCGAAAATCCTTCCAGTTTCTTTTTGGTAGAATTGATGACGTATTTCATCTTATCACAATGCACTTTCAAGCATAAATAATATTTAAGATGCGCCTAAAAAGAATGAAAAACGGTGGGAAGTAAGCCGTGTGGCAACAGGCGAAGGAATAAGTCAGGTCAATGAATCAAGAAAAGCTTTTAGTTCGACTGAAAAATGTTTCATTGGCGCATTAATAGCTTCCACTACCCTGAGTGTGGTATGTAGACCGACACAAAATTTTTAAAACCGTTGTCTTAAAAAAGTCTCAGGATATGAAACATTAAATGAGCCGTTTAACAAAAAATACGTTGTAGGTAGGATTTTTACCGAAATTTTATGAACGTGAACTAAGTGAAATTAGTTCCTGTTTCAGAGAAAAACTAGTTTGAAATTATCCGGAAAAGTTTCATGTTCAATAAAAAAGAACACAATTTTAAACTTTATCGACTCGAATAGCTTGGTAGCGTACCGAGTAAAACATTGGTATTCACAAGACACAACATCATGAACAGAAAATACGAATTGAAATAATTTATCGTACGTCAATAAATTTGTGAAGTCATCCGTGTGTGCTAAACTTTAAGGCGTATGTCTTGAATTTGGACCTTGCAGATACAATTTTCATCACTAATAATAATTTTACGTCTCAATACGAGTAAATTGAAACAGCTTTGTCCGTACGAATCACATATAGCATTTATGGCTTCACTAGCGCTGCATCTCTTGTGAAGTATGAAAGCAAGATGGCAAACACCAATCAAGTTATCGAGAAGTTTTAAAAAGCTCTTCAATATTGCAATGCATCGAATTGCGAACGTAGTTTTCATTCATAGTGTGTTGTCACTAATAAAAACGGAGCTTTGGCCTGCAGCAGCAGCTCTCATTCGTCCTAGCTAAAATTGATTGGTATCACCGAGTGGCACTCGGCAAATATTGGTTCTATACTGACAGGCTTTCATGGGAAATAGAAATTAATTGCTGAAGTTGGACGTACAAACATAGCAGCCTTGTATGGCTTTGGCTACACGAGTCTGAATGAGAGCAATTACAATCGTAGGGACGAATAATGGTCTTGTTTGTCTGGTCGATGAGAATTTCAGCGTTCGCTGCAACGCGTAATTAGAGATTTTTAACTCGACGGCTGACGTCTGCAGAACAGTCTCCAAACAAATATTCTGAGCAATAAAAATAATCTTCACAGAATTCCTGTAATGATTTTTCCTCTATGATGAACGACAACAACAATTAAACTGACCACGTCCAATGTATTTTGTCAGCCTATAAACACTCGACAGAGAAAATGGGTTGTTGTTTATTATTTCAGAGGGACTGACAAAATATCGTCTGAGTGAACAGCATCCCAATTTCTGCTTAGCACGCTCTGTAAATTTTAAAAATTGAAGCATCATCCAAGTTCCCTGATTTAAGCAACGCATTAACGAATGGTGAAAAGTTAGGACTAACGAACCGAACAAAAAATTAAATTATGATAATAAAAAGAGGTTCGAGGAATTTAAATCAGTTAGAATTAACTGAAGAAGAGAAATGTTTATACTATTGAGAAAGTCTTTGAAATTTAGGACTTTTCTTTGTCATCTTATATGGAAAAGCCTAAGTCTGATCTCACGGTCTATAAATAATCATTGGTCTAATGTATACCTTTCTGAGTGTGAGGAACCGAATAAGTATGATTCATGAGGTATCATTACTTGTTTTGTTATCAGATAGCGAAATTGACTTCAGTTTTTCATAAAGAATTTTAGAATCACGTCTTCAGCGTTCAGATCATATTATGGACTTCAATGAGCAACCATTTGTTATTTTGTTCTGATAAAATTCCGCCTACTAGCACACGATCTCATGTAGTTAAAACCGTTAGTTGTAAACAATGCGCTTAGCAATAAATGGGTTCTGTTCACAGCACATTTTGCACGACGGTCGCTGAACACGTCGGTTGTCGTCATCGGGTGAAATTTCTACTCTGTTTCATCATAAGACAATGATGCACAAGCGTGGTCTGACACCGTATCGTGAAAAGAGCGGTCTTTAAAATTTGCATATTGCTCCTACAGCTCTGATCTTGCTGACCTATGGTACTTTTGCATTCATAATGTTGAATTTCTTTTAGCCCTACACCGTCTATGTGGATTTCAAAATGTTCTCCCAAAAATGTGTTAATATAAACTTTATTTATTTTATAATTTGTTTGTATGTTGATGCAATCTTCACAGTGTAGTTCTGAGCAGCAGTTCTTACCTTATTCTCATATTTCTTTATAACGTGAAGAAAGCCACTGTCTAATAACTGTCGTGACATGTTATGTGAGACCAAGGCTGCTGTAGGTCATCAATAACCTACCTATAGGATATTTCGAACGCTTTAGAAAGCGTAAGATCCTGGACACAATAGTGAATCAAAGCAATAAATACATATTTTCTTTCCCATAAAAAACAAAAACGCGACTGCAACTTTCTGAACAGGAATTGGAGCAATGGCTAAGATTTCCCTGATGATGTCTTTGCCAAAAATAAGTGGCATGGGTCTTCATTGGTCAGCAGATACTCAACGTGAAACCAACTGCGCCGCGATGACGAGAATAAAATGGGAGGAAATGAAGCGTCATTTACATTTAATTAATAACGTCTTCATAAACCAAAGTTGTGAAAGTGAGTCCATTAGCGCAGCTCCTAAGGTCAGAATTCAGAAATATCCAAATGACAGAGCGCTCATCAGTTGATGAACAAATGGTTCTTTTCAAGGAAGCTTCGTCACTAAAACAATGCACTTCAAAGAAGCCCTACGAATGAAGCTATAAAATATTTTCTTGGCTGACGGCTGAGAAATGTGTACGACATTTCTCCTTGGGATCGGGAGATACTGCCAGTACAAAGAGTAGGAGTTCCAGACCTTGGACCAAGTTTAAATCTTGTGTTGACTCAGGCCAAATCATTACCGGAGGACGACAGCCACAAATTATGTATTGATAATTGGTTTTCAGCTCTTCCACTCACAGAGCATTTGCCAACGACGTCATTTGGGTTTGCAGAACTGTGCAAGCCTACAAACTTTAAAATTTATCTTATGGGTTGAATGGAGTATTAGCTTGTGAGGGTCAAAAAAGTTTCACGAACAGCAATTTTTTTTGGAGAAATAACGGTGACGGTTGTAAAGTTGTATGACAACTGGTTTGATTGTTTAGCTTCTAGCTCTGTAAGTTATTCTCCTTCGGAATCTCTCTATGAATGTGATAAGAAAATAAAACATTGTAGATCTAATCATTCCTCAAATAGACCGAATATGTTATAAGCACATGAGAGTGGTAGGTCTTCGTGACCAGCTATTGGCTGATCACAGAATGTCATTTCGTTGTAAGAAATATTCCATACGGCTAATATTTCATCTGTTGGATATGACTGCTCTCAATAGCTGGTTATTCTACTGGAGGGATGTCAATGATTCACGTCAGTCCCAAAGAAAAAACAAGAAACCTTTTTGCCTTTCAAATGGGTATTAACAAACTGTTTAATACTTGCTGGAAATGCATTTACTGCTGTCATTGCAGGAAGACTTTCTGAAACAATAGTTCAAATGAATCAAAAGAAAAACGGGCGTGCAACCAATGCATTCCCTGACGCTTATATGTAGTTTCACCAGGGCAAATATTCTCATGCCAGGGAAAGAGATGTAAAGCCCTTCATTGCGAATGCTTATGTTTTTACGGTAAGTGAAATGTTTTTGTACGTACCAAACGTCCTCTTAATTGTTTCTGTAACGTTCATACAGAATAGTACACAACTAATTTCGTTTGTATGAAATACAGACAGAAATTGCTTAGTCT